>CP038131.1:207500-570000 GCA_004519485.1 Nannochloropsis oceanica
AACACATGGAAACACGATGTGGCCTACAAACGCGTAAAGTCTGAGCGGGTGCCCTCGCCTACCAAAATGGGATATGTGTAAAAATAGGAAGCCTCTGTATTAATCTACAACAAACTTCATGAGGAAATATTCAATAGCTAATTTTGTTTTTTTCGGATTGTGATTAAATTCTTTCCTCACAATGGAAATGCGAAGGTTTATTGGTGGTCAACGGTCATGGCAGCTAGAATGAGAGAAGAGAGAAGAAATAGGAAATGCATAGAAGGCCAGCCAAGACATGTTTGTACTGTTCCTTTGGTTGTATTTTCTTTCATCATATTCTCTGGGCAATGATGTGTCTTGTCTTGCCTCGCATGATTTCTGTGTTTCTCTCTTTTTTTTTCTCGTACTAATGCTGCTAATGGCTGATAAGCACCAATGTATACCTATGCACTGGCTTTCCATTCCTTTCTTGGCCCTTTCCTCCTCTTTGTTTTCCTCCGTCCCCTGTCACCACATAGAACCCACATAAAACTAAAAAAGGTAGTAATTTGTGGGACAGTCGATGACTCGCCACTTGCGCTCGTTCTCAAGTAAATGTGTCCATCCCAACTTGGCAAACACCTCCGTCCGCCGTTCATACAGCTCATTTTTCTCAATGCCGCTTTGATTCTCTCCATCCCCAAGCAGCTTGTTCAATAACTTCAGCACCAAGCCCCATCGTCCCTGCCGCGCGTCGCGTTCTAAGACAAGCCGGGCGTACTTATCCTGATCTAAGTCGTCCCATTTCATGAGCTCTGCCACCACACCCGTCACCTCGTCCTCCTCTTTCCCTTTCTCCCCCTCCTCCTCCTGAACCCTCATACAAGGCATCAATCGAATATCCTCGTGCCCTTCCGTCTTTTCTTTACCCTGAATCTCTACCTTCGCCACACGGTCACGTTTAGCCACGATCCCACCCTCGACCTTCCCCCCCCCCTTCCTCATGTCGATCAATGCCCGCGCCTTCCGCGCCAAGGCATCAGCCATTGCCGTCTTCTTTTTCTCCATTTCCCCACGGACCTTGACAGCCTTCGCGTCATTCTCGTCGAGCTTCACACCAAATTGCAACGCCAGCTCCTTGGTGTCCACCAAAGCGATAACAGCCTCCGCCGCGCTAACTATCTCCCCCAACTTGTCCTCTCGCATCTTGTTCCCATCCAAGAACTTCAGCCGCGCCTGCAACAAGGGAATGTGCGCAGGGTACTCCTCCAGAAGCTTAGCAAACAACGTATCAAACGCCGCAGCATCCGTCAGGCCCTCTAAGTGCTGTACCTTTACATCTCGCACCTTCTCAGCTAACTTAGAATCCTCCGTCCTCTCATCAGGCGCCGTCGGCTTGCTCGGAGCCTTGGCGGCCTCCGGTGGTGGGGGGGGCACGACGTAAGACAGTCGAAAACCACGTGGACGCTTCGACTTGGGCTGGTCCTTTCCCCCCGCCTTTTCTAGCATCAATGAACCGATAAGTACATCACCAGGCTTCATGCCCTTGGGCAGTTTTTCGTACGCGGGTTCTCCCAAGAAAAACGACGCCGTGCATCCCCGTCGCAATATCCGACTACCATTCCCACTACTCTTCCTCTTCGTCATCGCCTCCTCCCGGGTGCTATAATCAGGGACAACCACTTCCTTCCCTTCCTTCAACCCCCTCTCTAGCACCACCACCAAACTCTGCAGCCCTTGCAGCAAGGTTAGATCATCGTGCCTCACACAATACCTCAAGATATTCTCTCCCTTCGGACACTTAATCTTCCCAGGCCACGCATCCCCACACCCCAAATACTTTTTATTCCCGTCAAACGCCATAAAAAATTGTGATTCAAATGGGCTCTCGTACAATACCCCATTGAGCAACAACATCCTCGGTGTCACGTCCTCCCCCCCTGCCTCGGTCGTCGCAAACTTGTACTCAAGCAACAATTGGTAAATCTGCTTCCCGTCCGGTAACACATCACGAACAGGGTCCAAAGGTTTGATGGTCGACGAGAAAGGGACGAGTTTCGTCTGCCACTTCTCCAACTTGCCCGTAGGGCAGAGCTCTTCGTCATGAACAAGGGCATCTACAGGGACGTGGACGAAGCCGAGTCCTCCATGCAAGACGATGTCCTGAGTGTTACATCGCGGCAACAACCCCCTGAACTCGACTTCAAGTCCCACGGTCGTGCTCCCCTCTGCGATTGCATACTGAGCCAAAGCCACCTCCACCGTCACTCCCGCTTCCACCAAAATGCTGAATGTCTCCTTCTGCCCGGGGGCGAGCGAGACGTACTTTTCGAACTCGGCGTCGCGGAAGGGGGTCTGCGGAAGGAGCTGCACGGTCTGCAACGCAACAATTATGACACTCCCATCCTTGCTCTTGCTGTTACCGGCTTTCTCTTCGTCCTCTGCCACTACCGCTGTAGCTGCTGCTGCTGCTGCCGAAGAGGAACGCATGTCTGTCAGCGTGACATCCATCCAGGTAGTCCCTGGTGGAGGCACCAAAAAGTTACGCTGCACCTGTCCAGAAGATAGAGGGTAAGACCCGAGGTTCTTCTTGGTCTTGTTATGGACAAGTACCTCCAAAGGCTTGACAACAGTGATGGGGACCTCGAAAATCGGCCCCAGGTCCGGACGAGAAACGTCATGCCCAAGTACCTTGCAGAAGTGGAGCCCATGCGGCAATTGCGATCCATCCACCGTAATATTGAAGCCCCTCCCATTATTCAACAACATAAAATACGATGGAATCGTCATCCATGTCGCCGGGTCCACCACTGTTGTCCCTCCTTCTTTCCATCCCTCCTTCCCCCCCCCCGACAGCGACAGCGCAATGCGCGCCTCAAAGTTTACCTTCTCCTCACTCAAAGCCTTCTCATGAAAAAGCGGGTCAACAGTCACCTTAAAATCACGCGAGACACGACTCTCTCCCACCTCCCGCAAATATACGCCCCTACAATTACTCCCGGTAGCTCCCCCAACACTCACACGCAAAGATACATTCACATAGGGCGTGGCGTGGAACCGCGAAATAAACTCATGCGCTGCCCCTACCTGGACCATCCCATGACCCTGTACAAGAGGATGAAGCCCTGGAAGAGTCATGGCCGTAGCAGTTACTGCTCGTCGAATCAACTGCGGGGTGTAGGCAATCTGTTGAGCTTTCAGAGCGGAAAGGATGAGGGCGAGGGACCCGCATGCATTGGGGGCTGCCATGGATGTACCGTTCATCAACATACTCTTCTGCAACGTCCAGTTTGGCACACTAGTGATCGCCCCTCCAGGGGCCATGATGGTGGGACCTTGTGCCCCGTCATAAGCAGGGCCCACGCTAGACCACGTAAAATTAATTCCCTCGAAAGGCTTGCGAAGCGAATAACCCGCTTCCATCATCGCAGGACTGAGGTAGGCGCCTGCAGCAATCGTCGCTGTGCCCGTGCCTCCCGGAGCCCCGACCGTGGAGAGTGCTGGTCCATTGTTACTAGCACTGCCCACGTATATAATCCCGTGCTTGTGCACCACCTCCTCAATCAACTTGACTACCCTCCCACTCCTCACCACGGCCGTCGCCTCCCCATACGAGACGTTCAACACATCAATCTTCAGACGCACTGCCTCCCTCAAGGCCCTCATAAATGCAACCCCCGTCTCCATTGATCCTAACCTCGAATCTCCAATTTTCAACGAAATTATCTGTGACCCAGGAGCCAAGCCATTCTGCTCTGGTGCCTTCGGGTGATAAGCAGCAGTGATGCCCGCCACATGCGTCCCATGACTCCCTGCATCCACCACCAACGAACAAATATTCCCCTCCTCGAAAATATTTACCCCAAAATTCAAATTATCCAACTGAGCATTGAAGGTGCGCCAATCCCGCTTCACATGGAAATCAGTCATAGGCTCCCAAGAGGTCAAGTCGCCATCCTCCTGCACGTCCACCGCGGCTTGCCACAAATTCCCATCAAACCACACTACCACATCATACAAAGCCCCTGGATCTTCTCCTTTTTCCGCATTCTCAAGCTGCGCCACACGTGCCTCGAAATCAGCCAGGTCTTCCATCTCCGCGACAGTCGCCGGGGGCTTTCCCCCCTTTAGCGCCTTGAACGCCGTCATCTCCCTTTGCAGGCCCGCCTCCACCTTGCGATGCTCCAACATCCAATCCTTCTTGCGCTCCGCCCGAACACGAGGCTTGAGGCCGTTGGGGTACAACTCCTGAGCACGCTTCACACCCACGTGCCATTTGCCCGTGGGATTCGCCCAGGCGGGATTCAGACGGAGAATGCGGCCTGTCAGACCCTTGATTTGCACCAAGCCACCACCGTTTTCGGTAGCCCCGTTCGCCGCAGGAGGCAAGGCCTCGACGATAGTAGATGTATCCACGTCACCGGAGCCGCTGCAATCAATGATGTCAATCACTTTGGGCTTGCCATCGGGTGTGATCTGAAGACCCGCCGCCCCCGGATCAACACCCGTATCGAGAATACCAACCACCACACCCCGCCCATCGTACGCCGGATGCTGACCTAGAAATGCGGCGGCTCCCGTCTCTTCCTTGGGCAAGAGCCCTGCGTCTGGGAAGAGGGAGCCAGTACTGGAGGCCATGCTTGAGGTGTGTATGTTGCTGCTGGGGAAGAAGAACGCGACGGCGTGGGCTTGCGCGGCGCCTTGGAAATCAAGGCGGCGGCTCCTGATCTCCTGCTCCGAATTGAAGTGTGCTATGTGGTGGGGATGGTGGCGATGGGGTCAGAGAGGGTGCAGGGATGGTGGAGGCTCGTGTTCGAGTGCTGGGAAGACGGACGGGGAAGAGCGGAGTGTGGAACATCACCCGTCGTCGTTGGCGAGAGGCTGGCGAGAGCGTTGCGAAGCCGAATGCGTTCTTATAGCCTTGTCGCCACCCTCATACCACGCAATGACAAACATAATCACGTCTAGATTGTCAGGCATGTTCTTTGATCTGTGATCCTCCATACGCCTGCTATTTTCCTTTCTCACAAGTTATTCCTGCCCTCATTACCACATCTAGGCTAGCCCAGAATCATAAGCATCGCCAAGTTTTCGCACACAACCATGGCGCTGCAACAAGGCATCACGGTACGCGTTACTAAAGGGTGGGTGTGGGAGGGGTGTTTGGATGCTGCTAGATGAGCGATTGTTGGGTTCGGGAATACAAGCTGCTCGCTTTCCCTCATTCCCCCCCTCCCTTCCTCGTCTTGGACCCGCGACGCCATCTCGTGGTCGATACAGCTTTGCGAGGAATGATTGAGACGTACAAGATGAGATGCTGCACAAACTGGCCCTGGAGATTCTGAACGCTATTTGCAAAGCGTCAGTCTGGTCCCGCTTCCCTTTTCTCGTTTCTTCCCACTTAGCCCATTTCTCTCTCCTCTACGCATCGACACACTCTTCCCCCATCACAGATGGCCAAGAAGCTCCAGTCTGCCGTTGACAACGACCAACTCGCGGAGGCCTCCGCGATCCTAGGGGAACTCAAGGTCCTGCTCACGGGCTTTGACTCCCTCCCACCCATGAACCAACCCTCCCCCCACGCACCAGAAGAACGTGCCTTGGGTCGCCAAGTGCTTGAACAAGCCGTCTTCCTCGCCCTGAAACAGCAAGACAAAACCGCCTTCCAACGCCAAATGGCGCAACTGAAGCCTTATTATCAAGATGCTGCAGGACTAGGGCTGCCGGAGTCGACGCTGCGCATGCCTATCCTAGGACTAAATTTATTGTTTTTGCTCGTCGAAAACCGCCTGGCCGAGTTCCACTCTGAGCTCGAACATCTGACGGAAGCTGAACGTGCGAGCACCTACGTCTCCTTCCCCATTTTGGTGGAGCAACAGCTGATGGTTGGGTCATACCACAAGGTGCTGGAATCAAGGACTCACACCCCTCACCCCGGCTATGCCTTTTTCATGTCCCTGCTCGTTGATACGGTACGGGACGCCGTAGCGGACTGCTCTGAGACAGCATATGTACAATTGAGCGTGGCGGCGGCCAAGGATATCATGTTACTGGATTCAGATGCCGCGCTGGCGGAGTACGCGGCGACCAAGCACCCGGATTGGAAGGTGGGAGGAGATGGGTTTGTCCATTTTGGGAAGGACCATGGGCCGAAGCAGAGCAAGGCGGCGGATGTACCCTCGTTGCGCTTGATTGCCGAGACCTTGTCGTATGCAACGGAATTGGAGAGGATCGTATAATACTTGGGAACAAGGGGACGTTTGGCTTTTGAAAGGAGTGCGGAGGTTGGGAGAGCATGTGAAATGTGAAGTTACAGCACGGAGAAACGATGAAAAGGAACATAGGCAATGCGGACTCGCGGATAGTGGATGGAAAAAAACACATGGCATTGGCATTTATTCTGTTGCTTTCTATTGTTGATAATATTACTGAACAGATTCTTGTTGGAGCATCAACATGTCCTGGCACACGTGGTCCCGCAGGGACGGCAAAAAGGGTGGAGGGAGGGCTGAAAGGCGAGGTATGAATGAAAAAATCATTTTCGATTCGAGGTCTCAGAACTCACGCAACCACAATCACGAGGACCAATATTGTGTCAAATATTTCTGCGAACCTGCTTATTATGTTGTGCATTGCATGGCAAGTGGGATGGTCTTGGCCCATGCGTGGCAGCAGGGCTTGCATGTTGTTGGCGACCTTCAAGGTGAAAGTGTCGCAGAAAAGCCTTGCGGGGGCTCCTGATTTGTACTTTCTGACTCTCATAATACTCACAAATTTACCCCTAAAAAAAGTTCACAGGTATTAAAGGGCTCATCTAGCTGCATTATCCGTCGCTCCGTGGCATTTCCCGAGCTGTCTTCATCTGCTGCCCAGAATCGGCCCTGCTTCACCATCACCAACCCCGTGGCTACGTCAACGCGGCATTTGTACCCTCTCCGCGGCACCACACTCTGTCGAATCACCACCCTCCCGCCGCAATCGGACCATGTCAACTGATAAGCTTTTCCACCCTATTAGGGAGCGGAACTACTACCTCGAAGACGCCCGTAAAGTCGCTGATTTTTTGCGGTCGCGAAGCAGCCACCCCGCTCCAGAGATTGCCATTGTTCTGGGCAGTCGTCTGCAAGATTTTGAACGAGCCATCGAAGCCCCTGAGAAAGTGTATTATGAAGAAGTCCAAGACTTCTTCCCTTCCTTCCCGACATGCTCCGCGACGATGGGCACGGAAGGCGCCTTCATTTTTGGATTGGTGGACGGGGTGAGCGTGATCGTGATGCAGGGCCGATTTCACACGTACGAAGGGCATTCCACCCAGGCCACGGCCTTTCCCGTGCGCATCATGAAGGAGCTGGGTGTACAAACCTTAATTCTGACGAATGCTGCGCGGGGTTTAAGTCCGACCTTGGAGATTGGGGATGTCATGTTAGTGGTCGATCATTACAACACGGAACGGAGCAGCGAGACGCACCCGCTGGCAGGGATTAACCTAGAGCATTGGGGGCCTCGTTTCCTACGATGTGATAACTTGTACGACGTTAATTTACGCCGGCTTACCCGGCGAATTGCGAAAGAAAAACGGATCGCGCTGAAGCAGGGTGGTTATATTTTTGTGTCGGGTCCGTCGTATGAGACGCCAATGGAGGAGGATGGGTTGCGGAATTTGTGTGAAAAAAGGAAGGGGTGGGGGAGGGCGTTAATGCACTTAAAATACTGGATGGGTGCGATGGATAGAAGGGGGGGGTATCAACCTGGGGGGGTGTTTGACATGCTGGATCGAATGTTGAATCATTTTGGGCTGCATGATATGGTGGTGGGGATGAGCACGGTGCCCGAGGTGCTGGTGGCTGATCATTGCGGCTTGAAGGTGGTGGCATTGAGTGGAATCTATTTCGTCACGCAAGAGAACACGGAAAGGCTGGCTGGGATTCCGCATTATGAATATGATACCGATAAGCGGGTGGCGTATGAGATGAAACTAAGGAGGGAGGAGGAGCATCGACAGGGGGAAATCGCCCCTAAGATGACGGCGTTGTTAAGAGGGTTGGTGCAGTCCTTGGGAGACACGAGGGATATAGCCATGGATTTCGATGTGGCAGATATTGCCCGGTGGAGGTTTCCGACCACGTTGTGCGTGTCGTGGAACAAGGTGATAGTAGGCGTGATGGGCGTAGGGATGGCGGTTAGTGTGCTGGTCACTGTGGTAGCTGAAAGAAGGCGACGATAGGAGAAGACAGGCGGAAGAGGGCGGACGGAAGGAGGAAGAAGAGGAGGAAGCTGAGATAGTTCGAAGATGCAATGAAATTGGAGGCAGAAATTGAAGGGGGTGCACGGGAGGTAAATAGAGGGAAAGAGATACAGGAAACAAGCGCGGCGTGCGTGGTATTGGCGGCGATGAATTCAGTGTGTTTCTATGTACAACTCTGTATAAATTTCTTCTTGTCATTGTTGATGTAAGCGGCTCTGCTCCCTGCGCTGCACTCCACGCGGGTCGCGTTGTGTATGGGTGTTGAAACACGGATCGAGAACAAAAGAATGACGATACATGGCCTTGGCTTCGAGACAGAGTCGAGGATATCTCAACTTCGCAATTTATGCCCTTTTTATTTGTGCTCCTCGTCTATCCCCTTCTTTTGCGTTCTTTTGCTCCCCTTCCTCCTGCATTATTACATATGACACATACGGTTTACTCTTCCTCCCCCCTTCGCTACCCAAGTTCTATTCCTGCTGTCACAGGACCGCCCTGCGTCAATTTACCCGCCGTCGGATCATGCGGCACCACACTCAGATACTCAAATGCCTCGGTGCATTTCGCGATTCCTGCGGTGTTGTCAAAATTTCTGACTACGCACATTTTCCCATCACCCAGAGCCAGCTGCCCTCTTTTTATGCTCCATGACTTCGCTCCCTTCCCTGAGCAATCGCCTACAGTCACACCCTTCTTACCCCTCGTCCAGGTCAGACACAAATCCGGTTGGAACGCCTTGTAGAAGAATCGTTCTCCTTGTCCGCCCGTGAGACGGACACCCATAGACCAGCGGAGCAGGGGATCTCGTAAATCGCAGGGGCGGAAACGCTCGCCATCGAAGCATATGCTGTTGATGAGAGGGATGGAGGAAGTGAGGGAAGGAAGAGCAAGGCTTACTATTTGTCGCGCCATGCATCCAGTGGCGCTCAACCAAGAGCACATCTCACAAAAACTAGGGGGATTCTTACCCTTTCGCACTTTCTTTTCCCTTCCCTCCCTCCAGCCTTACCCATCTGCGGCCTGCAGCAAAAATCCTCCCTCGGAAAAGGGAACTTCAGTCATGAGCAGACCAGTGTAGCCGATTGAACAATGCTGCATTTCCACTGTGTTTTTGAAGCGCTTAAATTTACCTGTTCCACCAGCCTTTGATCTCACGAGGCAGTTTTTGCCTTTGTCTTCTGAGACACGGACATAGCCTCGGCTGTCTCGGTCGATTGACCTGTGTATTTGATTAGGAAGACGAAAGTAAGGAATTAATTGCAACGTCACACTCCATGCTTAAGGAATGCATTATCTGCAAAAGGGCAACCCACGCTCACTTGCAGCTGCTCCCGACCAGCATCCTACTCTTCCCTCCCTCCACCTTTCCTTTCTCTCCGCGCTAATACATACCAATGCTTCGATCCACAATTTTTGCACGATCCGATTGATACTGGTGAGACGGAGGAATGACACCATTTCCGTTCCAGGCACATGTCGCTGTTATCGTTCTCGAGCAAAGAGATCAGGACGTTGCCCTCACGCCGGTCTGCAAATACCCATGCCGTCGACCCGTCGCACATCCCAAACCCTAAGGCACCCAAGCAAGTGTTGTCTCTCGGGTCGATCAGCCAGAAGAAGCGCTTTCCTTTGTTGGAATAGGAGGAGTCCCGCTTCTTCTTGGGGGCCGGGGCTTTTTTGGGCTTGGTCTTCACGGCGTGGATGGCCGTTAGTAGAAGGGCGAGGAACAGAAGAACGAGCAAAAAGTGCCGCCCGGAGTGGCAGTGGCGGCGACTGACCATAGTGCTGGCGCTCCTGTTGCTGTAGGTGGCTGGGGTTGGTGGTTGTAATACGTGAGATGGTCTTCCTTTCTTTTTCCACACCCGTTCTTCTACGTTCCAACCCCGTTTCTCCAGATGTCCCGAGCGAGCGAAAAAAACAACATTAACAAATTTCCCCATTCATCATCCGTAAGACAATGGTAATTGGTTCTCTCCGTTAACATCAATAACTATCCTCCCTCTCGACCTTCCCCAGTCGCTACCCTCCATTCACTCCTCACAGCGCAAATCTCACATGAGCGGCTCGAGATCCATCTCCAATGCCGAGGTAGGGAAAGGAATGTCATATGACTTCAGAACCTCGGGATGTAATACCCCAAACGTTCCAATCTTCTCCGGCTTCCCCTCATTCCCCTTCTTCACAAGCATCACATCCGCGCATCTCCCTGGGAAAAACGTAGGATTCTCGCTCGGCTGTATATAATACTGCATCCCCTCCTTCAAAACCGCCATCCTCTCCTCCCCTCTCATACTATTCCCAGCATATGCCTCTGTCGGGCCCACCTGCAACAACAACATCACCCGATCCACCAACCCATGGATGGACTCAAACCCCGCTGTCATACATGTGTAAGACGCCACCAGCCTCCTCACGTTCCGTGCGCCCACATCCGTCTCCTCATCCCTGAGAACGACATCCGAAATCTCAAAAATCCGCAAGCCCTCCTTCACTTGGATCGCTCGGTTATGCTGCAATACTTTCAGCAAACCAGGCAAGAGTGTCGTCCTAACTATCTCATATTCCTCATTCGCCGGGTTAGACAACGACACTGCCGGCGCCTCTGGCCTTCTGAGCTTCGTAAAATTCTCCGCTCGCGAGCATAATCCGTGTGTCAAAACCTCTAGATAACCAGCACGTGAGACTTCATCTCTCAACAAGTCGGCGAAAGCATTTATCGGCAAGGGCTTACCAACAGTCAAAGTTGCCGGAACCTTAATTGGGAGATTGTTGTACCCATAAGCAATCGCCACGTCTTCAATCACATCCACGGCGTGCAGGACATCCGAACGAGTGGGAGGGACGGTGACCACCACGGAATCAGTCGCCCTATCGTAAGAGGCCGGTCCGAGCTGCATTTTCTTGCACAACGTACATACCAACTCAGCACCCAACTCCCTTCCGACCATGCTTTCGACATCCGTCATCTTAGCCGTTACTTGACGGGAGGAGAGGAGGGGGGTCGTTTCAACCCGCCGGTTCTCTCCTTCGTAGATGATGTCTACCGGCTCCACGGTGAAGGGTTGGGCGCAGTGTTGAGAGAACATGGTCACCATTGTGTCGAGGACAATATTGGCTTTGGTGCGATCGGTGGCAGTGCATTCAATAAAGACATTGCGGCTTGCCAAGGTGATGCGGGAGTGGCGACCGTTGATGATGGGAGGAAGGGAGAGGACTGTGCCTTGGCTGTCGTAGAGCACGGGGTAGAGAGGTGCGTCGTAGATGATGTCGGTGTATGGCTTCAGATGCTTCGCGGACTCGTCGGTGCGATAGAAATCCAGGAGTTCCTTGCCATTAAAGATCTGGCCGTCTTCGGACGTCAGAGGACTAAATTGGATGGAGGTGGGTCCGGCTGCTGTGTAGGTGAAAGGCCCTTTGAGGGTGTCGAGGTCATGCGTCCCTATCGCCACCAACGTCCGTCTCCGGCAGATATTCCGGTGCAAATGCTCTTGCAAGTCGATGAAGCTCTTGTACACCAATGGGTCAAAGGCCACATCGCGAAGTATGGCGCAGACCACCACGGGGCGAATCGCTGCGGTGGAGGCCTCCACTGTCATTGTCATCCGCCCTCCCACCCCACCATTCCACGTCGGTTCGATCTTGCGATACACAGGCGCCTCTTCCAGCTCCAGAAAAATGCGGAGTGCGCGAGACAATCCTTCCATGCAAAGAATGTCATACCTGTTGGCAGGCACGTCAATCTTGTAGATGACCGCCCCACCCACCGTCCCGTCCTTGCCCTTGCTGCTGCTTCCCTCTTTCGACGCTAGTTCGGCCTCGGTCGTTATCTCGTCCAACTCAATTCCAAAGTCAAAACAGAGGTCTTGGAACTCGTCGTCTGTATAAGTCTTGCCCAGGGCCGTGAAGAGGTCGTTGCGGACGAGAGAGATGGTCGGCATGGCGAACCGGTTGTAGTGTAATGATGCTGGGCTACCTCTGCTGGAGACGATAATGACGCAAAATGCAGCTGCCGCTGACGCTGCTGCTGCTGCTGCTGCTGCTGCTGCTACCACCACTACTACTACTACTGCTGCTGCTGTTGCTGTCGTTGCTGCTGCTTGCGCTCGGCGGCGGAAGCGGAAGCAAAATGCGGGAATAGCTCAGGAGCACCAACCTCGACTCCTGTACATTGTGGGTGTAGCGGATTGGACAAGATTAGGGCATTTGTGTGAGCAGCACCCGGAAGGAAGATCTGTTCTATTAGCTGCTCCGACTGGTGGTCGATGCTCTCTGAAAGACCGCGTCCCCTAGGTGCTGCTCGATGTGTGCGGTGGAAGGAAGCCGTTGGATGTGCGGATTGTAGCGCATCGAACGACTTCCTACTTCCTACGCCAAAACCCAAAAGCACTGGCTAGCAACACGAAGCAATAGCAGCAATGACGGCACGTTTTCATCTGATTTTGGCACGTCAGTCATCCTTATTTTTTCCTAGTGACCGGACTTCTTTCCGTTTGGGTGTCACAGATTTCCTTTGTTGCGCTTGCGCCTTTTTCCTGCAAGGCTCCTCGCGCTGTAACGCTGTTTGTTTGTTTGTTTCACCCATGAATCCGCTTTTATTTCCCATTCCTTCTCGGGACACAGTGTACATCCGACAAGATTTTTTAATGCGCGCTTGCCCGTCATGATTATGGTGTTGTGCAGACATGGCAACGTTGCTAGAGACTTTCACTCCTCCCCTCTGCCATCTTGCGTTCGACTCACCCTCACACCCATCCATCCACTACATACTCATTAAGAACTCTTACTCTGTCACGTCCCTCTCGGTTGTCACTACTCCTCCTGCTGTTGCTGCTGCTTCTACTATTGCCCCGCAAAAAACACGCCCACTCAAAAGAGGAAGTGCTACTACTGATGACTCACTGTTCCAATCTCTCTTCTTCGCGAAGAAATAGTGACTCTCCAAACCTCAATGAAAAGCATGTCAAAGAAGAGAAATTCACTGTGATACACTGCTAAATCACGTCCTGCACATTCCCGTTACCTTCCCTCCCTCCCTCACCTATCGGCCAAACCCGCTGCTACCTGACTTTATCAGCGAGAAGAACTCATTGCGCGTAGCAGCGTTGCTCTTGAAGGCACCCGTCACAGAAGAAGTGATTGTGACCGAGCCAGGTTTCTCCACGCCACGCATGACCATGCACATGTGCCTGGAGGGAGGGAATGAGGTGGAAGAGAGAGAGAGAGAGAGAGAGAGAGAGAGAGAGAGAGAGAGAGAGAGAGAGAGAGAGAGAGAGAGAGAGAGAGAGAGGGGGGGAGGGGGGGGAAGAGACGGTCAAGTAATAGACAAATCAAGGATAAAGGATGGCCTTCATTTACACTGGAAACCAACGCTCGGATACGAAAATGCTACACCCTTTCCTTCGCATCCCCTCGCTCGTATCACTTACGTGGCTTCAATGACCACCGCGACCCCCAGTGGCTGGATCGCCTCATTAATCGCCTGAGCAATCTGCTTGGTCAATCTCTCCTGGATCTGAAGCCTCCTGGCGTACATTTCCGCAATTCTTGCCAGTTTTGACAAGCCCAACACCTTTGACCGAGGGATGTAGCCTATGTGGACTTTGCCCATGAAAGGCACCATGTGGTGCTCGCACATAGAGAAGACGTTAATGTCCTTCACAACCACCATCTCCGAGTGGTCTTCTTCGAACACTGCTCCTCCCACCACTCCCTGAACCGTCTGCTCATATCCCTTCGTACAATATAACAATGCCTTCGCCATCCTCATCGGTGTCGACCGCAATCCCTCCCTGTCTGGGTCTTCCCCGACACACTCCAACAACGTCCTTACAGCAGCTGACATCCGCCTCAATCTCTCCCCCTCCGGCCCTTGACCAAACGCGTCCTCTTCCTTCTTCTCTCCTTTTCGTTGATCAGACGCTGTGGATCGGATCTCTGCTCCCCGTGGAATGGTACCGCTGCTGCCGCTGCTACTATTTGGTTGGTGTGAGTGCACCTCGTCTTCGTCCTCATCCTCCTCCTCGGGTCCATGGCAACAAACGCCGCTATGTCTATGATTATAATGTCCACCGCCATTCATCATCCCATCGTTGGTACTGTTCTTTATAATTGATGGTGATAAGCGCGCGACAGCCGCAGCTCCTGCTGCTGCGGCGGCGGCGGCTGCTGCTGCCTCTGCCGATGCTGCTGCGCTGCGGGGGGGAAGCTTGTCGTAACTGATGTTCTTGCTTCTGCTGCTTAGAGCTCCATTACAGGAATATGTGATGCCATTGCCATTCACGACGCTGCTGCTGGTAATGCCGTTGGCGTTCGTGGTGGCAATGGGATGACCGAGAGCACATTTTTGGGCGAGTGGCATATCGACCACGTCGTCGTCGTAGGGGCCATCAAGAGATTCAGAGCCGGTCGAGGAGGAGGAAGAGGAAGAGGAAGATTCCTGGGAGTGTATACATGTGATAGGGGCGTAGATGAGTAAAAATGGCGGATCAAACGTGCTGGGGGTTTGTGTCCTAGGGTTGGACTGGATCTCTCTTGTTGACCGATTTAAGACGAACCAAAACACGGACCACATACCAATTGTCTCATACAAGCAGTGAATGTGGTGATGCCATGACAAGGCTTGGATGAGATAGACACGGTGTTGCGCATCGCCCAGGGGCATAAATGAGGACCAATGAGATCGCCGCAAGCTCATTGCCCTGCACTTTCGACATCTGCTTATCCGCACCACACGCTTGCTAGAAACCTAGAAATAAACGTACCGTCATGGGCATTGGCTGATCCGCATCGTAGATTGGCAAGGCCATGGTATCCAGGCGTGCAAGTGGCCGGGGGGCGTCGATTGAGTGGTGGGAACGAAAGTATCTGTTGATGCGGTGGGGGAGCGACGCAATTAAGCTGACGTCGATGACTAGAAAGCAGTCCTTAAAACCTAGAAGTGCTTCGTACAACGCGTAAGGGCCTGTGTGGTGGAGGGAGTGCGGTATGGGTCATGAAGGCGTGAAAATGAAGAGATGTACGAAAGGCAAAGGCGACGTGTGCATTGACCGAATGAGAGGAGCCTTTTGAGGTGTTTGTCATGAGAAGCTCATGACGAAGGCTTCTTCCTGCACGTTTTGGATGCCCCGCGCGCCCTCTTTCCCATTCAGTTAAGTATTTCCGGAGGTCTCCTACAGGCACACGCACCTCCGCGAGACTCTGTTGTAGGCCAGGACTGGAAGGCGAGGTTTACAGACGATAGTGATAGCCTGGCACAATATTTTCAAGCAACGCAACATGTGTGAGAGCCCTATGAGACTACTCAGAGGAAGGACCAGTCAGGAGCGACAGCCATTATCTATGTGATTCCAATCAAGCCACTGTGCCACCTCCAGCGTCACTGTATCATCTTGCGAAGCACTTCTTGGACCTGGCCGGCAAAGGCTCGGTAGTGGTGCTGTGGTCGTGCCGCCTCTTCCCACACTAGTTCGAACTCGTGCCTCCCCGCAGCAGCTGTTTTCCCACCCGACGGACAACAGAGGGAAGCATCAGCAACACCACCCCAAAATCCTTCGCATACTATGTGTGACTCAATTATTTTGTTATTCGCGTGCTCACCCGTTCCTTACACCGGCGGGACTGGCCGTGCTCTTGTCTTCCGCCAGGGGACGCTCCTGTGGCTGTGGTGCCTTCCAGTTCTCACTCTGTCCTACCCAACGATAATAACGCACAAATACATCCCTTCCTCCGCACAGGGTTTTTCCGAGTCGCTTTGCTCGTTTCCGTAGGCGTGCGTGTCACTCTCACCCCCGTTCTCGCGTCTATTTGCCCTTGCCTCCCTCTATCTCTACTCCTCCTTTTGTCGTCGAGGCCGTAAGCAAAGGCTGTTCGGCTGGCCCTCGGCTTCGTCATCACTTACTCTTTCCTGAGAGCGTGCGCCTGAGGCCTATCCGTATAAAAATGGCTTCATCCGTGGGCAGCAGCAGCACCAGCATCGCAAACCCCGCCTCCCTCGCGACAGCTACTGCCTCGGCTCCTTCCGGCCTCCAGGCTCTCCTCGTTTCCTCGCCCACCAACCAACCACAGCCCCGGAGCGGCCCTCCCGTAGCGGAGGACCAGATTCAAAACACACTCAAGTGTCCTATATGCATCGATTGGTTTACCGACCCCATCCTCCTTGACTGCAGCCATTCCCTCTGTCTGGACTGTGCGCGCCGCCTGGCCCTCCATGATGGCGGGACAAACACCGCCGAGGTGACGTGTCCGTTGTGCAAGGAAGTGACGGCGGTGACGGGTGGGGATAAGGCGCGAGAAATGGAGGATGCACTGATCGCTGACGCGCTAAAGCGGTTCGACGTTGTCCCTCCCAGGAAGAGCCGTGCCCGCATTGAAGACCTGCGAACCTGCTACGAGGCCTTTATCAAGAACGGCCTCGTAGCCATCGGTCCCAACGATGCTAAGTGAGTTTGACATTCTTTAAATGTGCTTGTTTGTCGGCACGGCCTTACAAGCCCGTCGGGTGGAATGCTCTTGAGTGGGCTGTTCTCCCTTCCCACCTCGCTTGTCTCTCTCCAAGAGGTCTTGGCCAGCTTGGCTAGCAGTGTTTATGTACTGTCCCCTAATGCCTTGTCCGTCCCTCCTTTCTGTCTTCGTCTCAGCCTTCGCCCTCCCTCTTACACATTTAATCACCCTCCCCCATTTTCTCTCTTCCTCACTCCCCACCCCTCCGCCACCTACGTACCCTCAGGCCCACGGCCTTACACATGTGGCGCGCCGTCGTTGCGCGCATGGAAAGCCAAACCGAAGAGGCCCTTGGCGAGAAGAGACCCGAGTCTCCCTCCGCATCCAGAAACGCTGCCGACGCCACCAGCAGTATGTCTGCGGGGGAGGATGGGGAGGAAGGGAGGGAGGGCATGGACGACCCGATGAAGCAGCTCCGATTTAAGAAGAACATTTTGCTTGCGAACCTTGTCGCGCATTTTAGAGAGCAGCAAGAGCAGCGTACCGGCAGTCCAGTTGCAGGTATTACCACATCTACGAGGGGCCTCCAGGAAGAGGAAGAGGCCTACGACGACGACGTGTTCATGGAAGAGGGAGGGGAGGGATCGGAGGACGGGGAGGTGACAGAAGATGGGAAGGGACATGGTTCTGCACCCGTCAAGGAAGGAGGCGGAGAGGATGGAGGGTCAGGCAACAAGCGGGGGTCTCGATGGGGTGGTATGAGTGGGAAAAGCGAGGCGGCTGCGGCGGGCTCACGGCACGTTTGGGTGGGTAATTTGCCCAACGGCGTAAAGGAGGAGCATTTGCGGGAGATTTTCAAGGGCTACGGTGGGGTGGAGTCTGTGAGGATGCTGCGACGGACCCCGCAGTCCATGACGGGCTTCTTGCATTTCAAGGAGACGGCAGAGGCAATTCGCGCCAAAAAGGAATTGGACGGGAAACCCTTTGTCGGAGGAAAGCTCCCACAGAACGCGATGAAGATCCAGTTCCAATCTAGAGGGATAAATCGCCCGTTGCGGAGCATTCGCGTCCACAATTTGCCACCTAAGACGACCTCAGCGGACTTGGTGGAGCTTTTTAGTGAGTTCGGGCGGGTGGAGGTGGCGGTGGTCAATGTGAATTCCAATATTGGCTTTTTGGCGTTGGAGAACGTTGAGCAAGCCGACCGAGCCATGGCCCGATGGCACGACAATGTGTGGCGGGGTAGGCACTTTTTTATTGATTATGCCTTGCGGGAAAATATCTCCAAGGAGGATCCTTATCCGCGGGGGGACCGAGATCGACTCGAGAGGGAGAGAGAGCGAAGTGCAGGGGGGGGGGGGAGAGGAGGAGGAGGAGGGGGAGGTCGTGAACGTGAGAGGGAGAGGGAAAAGGAAAGAGAAAGGGAGAGGGAAAGGGAGCGAGAGCGGTCGCGTGACCGAGGTAGGGAGCGCGAGCGAGAACGGTCGATGGAGGGGATTCGGGAGGGGAGAGGAGGGCCGCCGCGGCCGTCACGGTATGATGACAGAGACAGGGACCGCATGCGTGGCCCCCCTCTGCCTTTTCCACAAGATATGCCACATATTCCCAACCGCTTGCTTGTGCTCCCCTCGGCAAGGGGCTGTCCCCCCTTTGAGGTGTACGCGGAAGACTTGGAGAAGCTGCGAGAGTTGGTTGATTTGATGCAAAGCCACCTCGCGCCCCACCAACGACAAACCCTGGAAGATGCCCTTCAAAACCGCGCACTATACGAAGGTATCACGCAACTCATCGGTCGCAACCGTCGGGACATGGGTGCTGTCCTCCGTGACCTTCGCCTAGAGCTCGGCTTGCCCCCCTCCGATCATCGGCGTGGCCCACCCTTACCACCATTACACCATCACCAACCTCCGCACACTTCTTTCCGTGATCATCCCATCCCTTCCCACCCTCGCGACCGTGCCGCATCCATGCCTCTTCCTCCCCCTTTTCGGGATGGCCCATTTGGACCAGGGGGCGACCGAGGGCGAGATCTTCACCAAGACCGAGAGCGCATGCGATATCATTCTCCTCCTCCCTCCGATTACCGTCGCTTTCCTCCTCCAGGCCACCCTGACCACCATCTCCACCATTCCATTCCCCCTCCGCATCACTACGATCGCTCTTCTCCCCATGGTGGCTATCGAGATGACCCGCGGCTTTATTCCCCGGACCGACGTGGGGGGGAGCATCTGCCGCCTATCCCTCCGCCAGGTTACCGCGACGACCGCCGCGGCCCTCCATCAGCTCTTCATCCCTCCTCCTTGGGACCCCCTCCAATAGGGTACGGCGACGAACACAGTCGTGAACGTGACCGTGAAAGAGAAAGAGAGAGAGAGCATGGACGTGAACGAGAGAGGTACGGTGGGGGACGAGACATGCCCTCCCCGCCTCACTCTCGCAATGGTGGCCGACGGCGTTCTCGCTCCCGCTCACCTCCACGTGGAGTGGTTCCTCCGCCGCTCCCTCCCTACCCTGGCGATCAAGGCCGCAAACGCTCCCGTGATCGTCCCAGGGGCAGCCTGGGCCGTTCGCGTTCTCGTTCTCCGTCAAACCGGAGGCACCGTGCCGAGGGTGGTGTGGACCCGCGAGCGGCTATGCAGCTCCCTCCCGGCCCTCCTTCTCAAGGACGGGACACCTACCCTCCCATGCACAATCATCTGCCTCCTCCCATGTCACAGAACCCTCCGCGCTCTCACCGAGGTGGTGCTGTGGCTTCAAGTGCTGCTTTTGGTGGAGGAGCGCCTCCGCCTCTCAAGGCCGAGTGTGACCAGTTTCTGCAATCCTTGACGGGCGGCTTGGGCAGTAGTAGTAGTGGAAATGCTGCGCCATCGTCCTCCTTGCCTGCTTCTCAATCCTTGACTCCTGGTGCGTCTGCATCCACCTCATCTCGGATTTGGCTTAATTCGGGCAATGCAGCTAAATATGCATGCTACGACGCGGCACTGAACCTTATCAAAGAGCTGCTCACACCGCATTACCGTGCCCAAGTTATTGACAAAAATGGTTTCAAACGCCTCGCGGAAGAAGTTACCTTGCTATTAGTCCAGCAGTTGCTGGAGCATCGTTTGGAAGGGCGGGTGGACGTGCCAGCGCATTACAAGAGGGTGGCGGAAAATTTGGTGAGAGAGGCCTTGCGGGGGCAGGGGGCAGGGATCATGTAAATAGAGTTCGGGATGCATGAGAAAATTAGTGAAGCGGACATCGTATGCATATTTCGAGAGATGGGAGTTTGGCTCGGAGACATGGCATGTGGAGGAAGCATTTAAGGGGAGGTTGAGGGGAGAAAAGGAAAAATGAAACGAAATTGATGGTGTTTTGCAGTTGTATTCATTGATATTTCCATTGGTTATCATGCCCAGTTGGCTTTGTTTTTGCGTATCGTCCTCTTCCCCAGGTAATGAACGTGTGCCCGCTCAACCCGCGAGGCACATTCGGTTTTCCGAGAGTCGTCATTCTTCCTGAAACGACTACTTTTCCTTGTACCCCGCAAACCGAATTACGTTCACTCACTCCCTCCGTCACTTCCCACGCACACTTGCACACGCACAGGCCGTTCACCTTGCGCTAGGGGAAGGCTAACTTTACCGTACAAGCCGCGCGTAGCGACGATAGCACGGTCACATCGCTCCCTATTTTCGGGGCTTCGGGAGCAACTTCGTCGGTCTTTCAATTTCTAGATCAACCATGCTGAACATCACCATCAAGACGCTGCAGCTGGGCGACTTCCACCTCCAAGTGCCGGCTGAATCCTCTGTACAGGCGCTTAAAGTCCAAGTCAAGGTAAGAAGAAGGTGTGAGGTGGAAAGAGACGAAAGACGAAGGACCAGAGGAGGAGACTGGGACCAGCATCCTCATGATGGTGTTGCCACAGCAAATCAGACACCCACTCGACCTTTGAACTGAATCCAAGTCATATCACCGTGCTATGATACCAGGCAAGCTTTGAGGCGGGCCGGCATGAGGTTCTTCACACTCGACGCCGTCAATCCGCCATTTACGCACAAATATATCCCACTCTCCCCAAGGACGTATCTCACTAAATTTCCCCCAATGCACACAGGAACAAACCCAAATTCCCGAAGACCGTCAACGGTTGATCTACCGCGGACGCGTCCTACAAGATGGAGAGGCCCTTCAAACATACAAAGTGGAGCCCGGGCACACCATTCACTGTGTCGCCCGTCCAGATGTTATGCCTCCCTCCTCCGCCTCAGCTTATGCTCCCCAACCTCTAGGTGGACCGGGCGGCGGTATTTTGGGCGCGGCATCTGCGGGTGCCTACCAACGATTGCTCATGGGAGGCTCGCGTGGCTTTCCACGTCCTGGTGGCGGGGAAGGAGGAGGGCCAGGGGGAAGTTATGCTGCGGGCATGGCGGCAGCAGCTGCTGGATTGGTAGGGAGTGGGGGGCCACCAGGAGCAGGGGAGGTACCATTGGATCCGCGAAGCTTAGAGCATGTGCGACAGGGGTTGTTGACGATGCAAAGCCTGCTGGCGGGGATGGAAGACCCGGCGAGGGGGAGGAACAGCAGAAGCAGCACCAGCAGCACCAGCAGCAGCAGGGGGAGGGGGATGGATGAGGAAGGGATGAGGACAAGGTCTTTTTCTGCGGCAGTTGCAGCGGATGGTAGGGGAGGGAAAAGTAGATTAGGAAACAGAGCGGCGGCAGCGACGGCTGTCCGCGCGCCACCAATGGCGTCTGCACCAGCAGCGGTGGAGGGAGGAGCTGTAGGGGGGGGGGATGGCGATGGTGGTGGGGTTGGAGATCGGGTTTGTTGGTTTCCAGGGCAATTTGTAGATGTAAAAGGTACGCGTAAAAGTGAGCCTCTCTGTCGTATTTCAAATCTGGGAGCTAGTTGAGCTTTCATTTCCCCTTCCATCCAAAGAGAGGTGATGGGTTTTTGAAAGTGCATTTTTTCCGCCCCTCATTTCATCCCTCCCTTCCTTACCACTGGCTGCCTCCCTCTCTCCCCCCTCCAGACACTGTGCACCAATGGTTGGAGGCCCAAATCCTGTCCGTGGATCCCTGCGAACGTACCTGTCGGGTGACGTACCTCGGGTGGCCCTCGCGTTGGGACGAGACCATTTCGTGGAGTAGCCCCCGCATTGCTCCTTTTCGCACGCGGACGACACATACCATGCAGGCGCCCTACTTATCTCCTTCCCCTGTGTCTGCGTCACGGTTGCAGATGCCTGTGACGGGGAGGGACGATGTGAGGAGGGTATTACCGGAGGTGTTGTTGATGTTCAGGCAGTTGGAAAGGGTGTTTGTACCGCTTGTAGAGGAGGTGGAGGAGGTGTTGGTGAGGGAGGGATTGAGGGAGGGGGAAGAAAAGGAGGAGGAGGACAAGAAGGAGGAAGGGGGTGAGGGGGGGGAGGAGGGTAAGAAGGAGGAGAGGGAAGAGGGAGGAGAGGAGGGGAGCGAGACAGGGAGTTTGACGCCGTGGGCGGCGGAGCGGGAGCGAGAGGAGCGCTTTTTGCAGTTGCGGCAAAATCGACGGAGAAGGGAGCAGCAGGGAGAGAAGGGACAGCAAGAGCAGCAGGATAGGGCTGCTGCTGCAGCAGCTGCTGCTGCTGCTGCTGTCTTGGCGAGGGATGCAGCGCCCTTGTTAGATCGCTTTGGACGGTTGCTTGCAGATTTGGCACCGCATGTAGCGGCGCTTGGTGCTCTTGATGCTGCTACCTCCGCTGTCGATGCTTATCCTTTTGGTATAGCTGCGGGTGCTGGAGGGAGATCAAGGATGGGGATGGCTCCTTCTTCAGCTATGTCGGCATCTAGTCTGCGGCAAGAAGCAGCGGCAGGAATGAGGAGCATGAGCAGCAGCACCAGCAGCACCAGTAGTAATGCTTGTGTCCCCGCTGGGGATGGTGAGAATTATGAAGGAAGAGAATCTAGAGCAACGGGAAGGTGGATGCAAGTAGGAGGAGAGGGAGGGAAAGGAGGAGTAGGAGGAGGGAGGGCAGAAGTGAGACGAGGACGACGGGCACGAGGGCAAGGAAGGAAGGGAGGAGGTGAGGAGGGCCCCATGTCCATGGAGGAGGATGAGGAGGGAGGCAAGAGTGGGAACGATGCCGCAGATGGTGGCGGCGGTGCTGCTGCTGGTCCTCCTCCATCACTTGCGTTGGTGCCCAGATTGCGGAGTCGCAGCCCTGTTGAGCATGGCCGTTTTCAGCCGCAAGCGAGCGTCATCAGCAACAACAACAACAACAACAACAACAACAACAACAACAACAACAACAACAACAACAACAACAACAACAACAACAACAACAGCAGCAGCAGCAGCAGCAGCAGCAGTGATAGTAATGATGCTGGTGGTGGAGGAGGAGGAGGAGGAGAAGGAAGAGGAGGAGAGGGAGGAAGAGTGGGGGGCGGACCGATTGAGGGACGACGTGTGCGAAGTCGGTTGGGCTTGGATAGCAGCAGCAACAGTAACAGCAACAACAGCAATAGTGTCACCACATCAAGGACGGCCACCACTACCCACAGGAACGGCAGTGACACAAGCAGCAGTTACAGCAGCAGCATTCGCAATGGCAGTGGCAGCAGGACGAGCAACAGCCGCAGTAATCGAGGACTTGGCAGTAGCTCCAGCAGAAGCAGTAGCAGCAGCAGCAGCCGCAGTAGTAGTAGGAACAGCAATGGGAATCGGGCCCCGCATCTTCGTTCCCAGGCCCGTGAACGCTCCCCCTCCCCAGAAACGGCTTTTCGTCGCTTAATAGCCACAGAAGGTGCAGCCGCTCGTAGTGCAGCGGTCGCAGCGGCGTCGGCAGCAGCAGGAGCAGCAGCGCATGGGAGAGGGATGGTGGGATTGGGTGAGATTCACATTCATGCATTTGTGACTCCGATGGGTACGATGATGGGAGGAGGCGGAGGAGGCGGAGGAGGATACAGCAGCCGCAGTGGTAATGCGAGTTCAGCTGCTTCCGCTGGGGTTGCTGGTGGTGTGGGTGGAGGGAATGGAATGAGAGCAGCAGCTCCGGCATCGACTGTAGCAGCAGCGACGGCGGGAAGCAGTATTCCGGAATCATTACTTTCTTCGTCCTCTTTCTTGCCCTCTTCCTCCTCCCTTCCTTCGTCTACGTTTCGGAACACCCCACTAGATGGAGGAAATTTAAATTTTGGGCCACCATTCTTCCAGCGACAGCAGCAACAACAACAACAACAACAACAACAACAACAACAACAACAACAACAACAACAACAGCGAGATCCATCAAACATTTGGAGCCCGCCGGACATTGGAAGAGATGATTCCTCTATGTTTAATTCGGGTGTCATACACATCCCTTCGTCCTTCCATTCCTCTTCTTTACATCAACCTCTCTCGATGGGTGGTAGTGAAGAAGTGGGAGGGGGAGCAAACGGAGGGGAGGAATTACGGAGAGATGGTGTGGAGACCGACGAGGAGAGAGGGCGGGAAGGAAGGCGGGAAAGAGAGCAGCGCAGTGAGGCTGACGATGGTGGGGCCAGTAGTCCGTTGTCTTCTTTCTTGCCGTTCTTGCGGCGGTTTTCTCGGTATGGTTGATGTAGAGAGAGAGATGTGAGGAGGATGCACGGGAGGGATGAAGACATGAGCGGTGATAACAAGTAAAGGGAGGACATAGAGAGACTAGGGATACCAGAAAGCATCAGGAACTACAACATAGAAAAGATAGCGATCTAATGAGGATCAAGGGAAGTTACCAACGATGTGAAGAGAAGGAATAGAGAGCGGAAGGAGTAGAGGAAGGAGGAGTGAAGGTATACGTATAAAGCAGGGATAGGGTTAACAACAGCGCTGTCTAGAACGAAACGACGCCGCAAGGCTGAACCATAGAAAGCAGTGTAGAGGAGGTATACGCTACAGGACATACGCGTTCAGCTAGATGATAGGCTAGAGTGTGTAGGCCAGAAAGTGTACTAAAAAAATCATTGCGGTAAAGCAGTTACAGCAGCCGCCTAAGAATGTCGAAATGTACAGCCAGCCACCCCTTTTCTTAAAGCGTGTTTTCTAATATAGTAAGGGGAAACCGCTGCTCAGAAGGTGATGAAGACTTTCACAGATGTAGCCAGCATATCAAATAGTTTTTCCCACACTTGAGGAATAGCGGGAGGGACAACGTGGGAGAAAACAGATTTTTAAAAATGAGCAATACCTTTGCTACCCCTCATTGGTTGATTGGTTGGGGATCCAAGAGGGTTGAATGGTGTGTTTGGAGGAAAATGTGTTTGGGAAGCTCAAATTACTCCGTTCAATTTTTGACGAATTGTTTTTGTCTTGGTTACTGTACTGAAATTTGCTGCTCCTCAGCTGAATTTCGTCAATATAAACGTGTAGAACATCTCACGGGCGTTTTGGCATACGCGTCTGAAGTGACATTTGTAAAGAAATTAAAAGATTATATGCATCCATAAATATGCCCAGTGCAAACAAAGTAAAGGAGAGGTTGGTGCACGACTCTTGAAGTTTTCTTTTCCCCATTCGGGCAAACCTTTATTCTCATTCCAGCTCATAAGAAAAATGCCGAGACTGACGGGCCTGAGGCATGCTTTGGACGACCCGGTCTTTGTGACGCTCTTTCATAAGGTGAAGGAGCAAATCAATTTTCGTCAGGACTATTTTCATTACAATGAAACAACCAACATGGCCAGCCCTCTACGGTGACTTTGACGAGAATATTACACATGAATTTTGAGTAACGGACTGTTACCCCCGTATGACAACCAGAAGCACCACATACGTCGCCTGCCCCGAGTGAAAGCCTTGTCTGTCGGGCGCGCCATCTATTGTACATTTAACGCTTTCGCGTAAATATGGCCTGTCACTGTCTCAGGCATGCATTTTTGGCGCTTAAAGCGCTTCTAATGCCGTCCTGGTCGCCTGCTGCCAGTCTCTCCCTCTCTGGCCCATGCACTTGTGTTCCATGTCCGCACGCCCTGCAAGCGAAGAAACCAGTACAGCCGTGTCCAATGCACGCCTTCGCTTCAACGCTTCGGCGCTATGAACATATAAGTATAAACACACAGGTACACCGAAACACTCGCGCCTTGACCACAGGCATTCCTAAACCACTATAGCCGGGGGGGCGACGCGATCCTACAATTCCATGATCGGTACGTTTGCCTTCGGCACTACCCTGGAAAGTATGGTTGTACCTTTACTTGTACAGACTGCATATATCAGGAGCTGTCGTTGTGGTGGTGGGAATGAGGATAGAAAATGGATTTGCTCTAGTGCGCGACCCTATACCCAAGTCCCTCGCCCAGCACGCTCTCGTTCCCTTCTCTCGTTTACACACAATTTGTCGACGGAATGTGATCCATGCTCCATTTTCCATGCCCGCTCTCCAACTGAACTTCTACTTCGCCTGATTTATCCCCACGCTCGCTTGTGACGCCCTCCACAACCGACGAGCAATATGTCATTGTCCGGTTTTCACTTGCCTTTGTGACATGTTTGGTAGGATATATGCAAGACTAGGAGTTGGGGACTAAGGTAGCGTTGAAATGGACGGTGATGACGGTCATCATCACTATAAATGTGTCGCAGATTTGGGCGATGTATTGCTTGGTGGCTTTTTATCATGAGTTTGCGCACGAGCTGAGAGCAATCAACCCGTTTTGGAAGTTTGTGGTGGTCAAGGCGGTGATCTTCATGTCGTTTTGGCAGGGGTTGGTGTTAAGTGGAATGGCCCGAGGAGGGATCATTACCAGTTACATGGATTATAGCAAATTGCGAGTGGAATCCAGAACTTGCTAATTTGCATTGAGATAGCGGCGATTATTGTGGCGCATATGTGGGTTTTCTCGTACAAGGACATGGAAATTATCGTCAGTAAGTAAAAGGAAGGGAGACAGCGGAGGGAGGAGTCGATAGCAAGGTGTAAATCAACTAGAATAACGTCACACTTACACACATGACCTTACTAACAGAACCCGAAGATATGAAGGCCCGTACCCCATGGACGGCATGGGTTGACATTTTGCCCTGGGATATGGTGAGCGATTTCCAGGAGATCGTTCTCAACGGCTTTGGCATCTGCACCAAGATGCAAAAAAAGTCTACGCCGGCTTTGAGCCCTAAAAAGGGTGCTACACCGGTGATTGTAACTCCATGAGGAGGGAGTGGAGGAGAAGGAGGAGGAGACGGATTGATGAGTGTGTGTGAGCTGGAAGAGGGATGGGAAGGCTCGGCTTCGGCCTGTGTGGGCTGAGATAGAAAAAAACACGGAGAAAAAAATCAACAGCATGGGCGCGTCGAAATAAAATATGCGTCGTGAAAGGATGGTGTCCTTTGTCATGTGATAAGGGAGAAAGAACCAGGGAATAGTGTGAATGGCCAAAGGTCTTCATTAATAAACATGATACAGAGAATATTTGGAAAGAATATGGATTAATTCAGGCAAAGTCCTCTACGGACAACAACGCTTTACGACTACATTTTTTACAAGCCATATGCTTTGGCTACATTTCTTGCAAACATTCAATAAGCACTATTTGTCTAAACTTTACAACCTCTCACGTACTTTCCATCCCATACTATTTCAGAAAAGCCCCCAACCTGCATTCCTATTGTTTCCCTCCGCCTGCTCCGCACCCTTCCTCCATCTCACCGCCAGCGCATCGCCCGTCAGTGTCTTGATATGCTCCGTCGAGCACATACCTCTCCCCACCAACTGTTCAGCCACGGCCTGCGTATTAAATATAGGGACGTGCGTTCTCAAAAACTGTAGTAATCGTCCAATATCTGCGCAGCGAGTTGCTTGTTGGGATGGAGGACCGGAGCTCGCGAGGGTGATGATGGTTTTGCTGAGTGTCTTCGCAGTACGGGGCCATAAAAAGCGATAATAGGCGGGCCAGCGGGTCTTTATACGGATGCCCACATTAGCTGATGATGGTGGTAATGGAGAGGTGAGAATGGAAGTAGGGAGAGAAGGCGGAGCTGTTTGCGAGGTGAAACTCTTGTCAATGCGCTTTGACGTCCGCGAGACCGATTGCTTCCCAGGTCCTACTCTTCCTTTCCCTCGTTTGATCTCTTTGTTCGCAGCACCTGCTGCCGCCATCGTTGTCGTTGTTGAGCCCACCGCAGCAGCAGCAACGGTTCCAGCACCGTCATCGTCACTCGCCAATCCCACCAAATAATTCAACAAAGCCATCGCCTCCACCCCCTGCCCCTCCCCAACCAACGCATTCGCCATAGTGATGTACGAAAAAATGTCCGGCTTGACCTCAACCCCTTCCTTCGCCGTTCTCTCGACCTGCAACTCGGCAAACACCTCCCGAACCCCGGTCAGATCTCCTGCCCTCGCACAGGCTTCCAAAGCCATATTGAACGAATCCGCATCGCGCGGAATTCCATTATCACGCATTTCCTTCAAATATCTCAAGGCAGTCGCCGACGCCCCATCGTCAAATCCCCCCTTCCTAGTTGCCAAGACAGCGATTTCCGAATTATATGTGTGCATGACCTCCAGATCCCTCCACTTCCGCATCGCCGCCCTGAACCGGCCCCCCTCCTTTCCTCGCTCTCCCAAGCTGGCCTCCCGGCACGCCTCCATCGCCGCATTGAAACACAACATGTCAGGGGTCAAACCCAATCCTTCCAAATCTTCCATCAACCTTAAAGCCTCCTCCCCCTTCTCCCCCTCCCTTGCACACAATTCCAACATTATCGTGAATGACTCCACACTCGGTATAATATCCCCCCTTCCCCTCATTTTTTCAAATACCGTCCGTACCTCCCCCTCCATCCCTGACTGCGCACACGCGTCCATTACAGCATGATAGGCCTCTGCATCAGGTGCTATCTCCCTCATCTCCATCTCCTCCAGTAAGTTCAAGGCTCGGGTAGGCTCAATCCTCTTACTACACATGGTCAACAAAGCCCCATACGCCTTCCCCCACGCCATAGTAGAATGCCCTGCTGCCGCTCCTGCTGCTGGTGCTCCTGCTATGTCAGTACTCGCGACCCCTTCTATGCCCTCCTTCAGAAACCGCCTCGCCTCTTCCCACCTTCCCATTTCTGCGTATGCCCTAGCCACTAGATGCGGAGCCCTCATCGCTGTGGTAGGCAAGCCCATATCTTTCATCCGCTCGTGCAACCGAAGCACCTCCTCCCAGTCCTCCCTCCGCGCACACACGTTCATTAAATCAGCAAAGGTGCCCAAGCCAGGTTGCAACAACGGTTGAATGTTACTCCTCTTCCCACTAGCAGCACCACCAGCGGCAAATGTGCCCATTATCTCGTAATCTTCCTCCTCCTCGTCCTCCTCCTCCCACCTTGCCACCCTCCCCACCCTCCGCCAAGCCTCCTCATATTCCCCCTTCTGATACCAACACTGAAAAAATGCACTCAAAGTCCTATCGACGGGTATCACGCCGTTGGCCACCATTTCCTGCAACAGATCCGCCGCCAATTCTGCCTGTCCTGCCCTCGCCAGCACATCCATCAGTTGCGTGTACATTTGCCCGTCGACCTCTAGCCCCCTCTCCAACATCTCTCCGTACAATTTCAGAACGCTCTGCCATTGTCTTGCTTGCCAACAACACCGCAAAACAGTTCTATACATTGTGGCATCAGTGGGAATCCCCTGCTCGTTCGCTTCCTCCAACAGTCCCAAGGCATCCCTCCATCTATTCCTTGCTAAACAAGATTTAGCCGCCGCTGAATAACATACCACGTTAGGGACCAAACCATACGAACGCACACTTGCCAACACTGCCAATGCCTCATCCGTTCGATTCGCTTCGGCGCATGCATTAATTACCGTTGCAAAAAACCGTAAGTCCAAACCTGTTTGATGCGTCCTCGCCTCCCCAACTGCTGCGTGTAGGTAAGTCGGGAACAGATCCCACCTCCCCGCCTGCGTTGCCTGATGCAACACCTGCGTCCAACACTTGATATCCGGTCGTAGTCCCCCTGCTCGACACGAATCAAACAATCCGAAGGCCTCATCCCACCTCGAAGCCCCTGACAAGGCTTCCATTACAGTCACACATGCCAGAACATCAACCGTCATCCCCTTCCCCTCCATTATTTTTAACACCTCCAATGCCCGATCCGGTTCTTGAAACCTCGCACACGCCCTTAACACCGCCGTATACGTAACCAAATCAGGCTCTACTCCCCACGCGGGCATCAACTTCAAAAATTCCATGCTACTATAAACCGGCCCTCGTTTGGCCAATGTGAACAGTACCAACCTCGCAGTTTCCGCATCGAGCGGCGTCCCCTGCTTCTGCATCTGGCCAAGTACAGTTCTAACTTGATCTAGTCTCCTTTTTTCTAGTAAAAGACGAAGGACAATGAGGTACGAAACCCTCCCTACCCTCAAGCCCCACCCATGCATCCGTTCCAGCACTTCCATACACTCCCCCCATTCCCCCGCTTGGTGACATGCACTCAACACCACCCCCACATGTTCATCCTCCACGCTCCGCCCTTTCTCCACCATCTCATTCAAAAGCGCCACCGCCTCCCTCCACATCCCCAAAGATTTATACATCCTTCCGACTTCAAAATCCAAATCCGCATCAGGTATCAGCCCAATCGCCCGCGCTGTGGCTATCCATGGCAGCCCCCTTGCAGGCGTCCTACTAAAGCGATAAAATTTCACGGCCACTTTCGCCGTGAACAAGTCCACCATCCGAAATTGCAGCAAGGCATCGACAAGAAAAGATGACGAATAAAACTTGCCCCGTTCGATTGTCGAGGCCAGTGCCTGCGTGAATCCCTCGTGTCTCCTCCCCTTCATCACCGCCGGCATGGTCAATGACCCCCCAGGATTCGTAGACAACTGCGCCCTTATCACCTCTATGACAGGCATCCACCTCCGGTCCGTTGCTGCTGCTTTTGCTACTAATGAAGCCATGAATGCATCGACATCTATCCTTTTCTCACGCATCCCCCCCAAGATTTCTAGGGCCAAATCAGGTTCATTTCTTTGGGTTGCCGCATAAACCACCATACGTGACAGCACCGTGTCGAGCAACTGGCTATGGCACAGCAAGGCGGCAGACTCCTCCGCTTGCTGCCATTGACGGTTGGCCAGAGCACGGACAAGGTTGATGACGTGCCCGATGTCTATTTCTGCTTCCCCGTCATCGTCTTCAGAGAGTTTCGCCACCTCCTCTTCCTCCTCTTCCATCTCCTCCCCCTGCTGCTGCTGCTGCTGCTGTTGCTGCTGCTGGCCACTATAGTGCGCGCGTAAACTCGTCAGAATGAGCAGAAACTCTTCAGGTGCCGATCTTTCCCATTCCTTCTTGTTGCCACCTTTGCCGATGCTCCGTCGACGGCCAGGGGAGGTGGAGAATTGAGGGGCGGAAGAAGAGGGCGACGATGGTGCGAATTCTGTACGAGCAGCGGTTGTGACATCGTTGCTTTTCCACATGTCCTCTCCAAACCATGAGGGTGCCGCCGCGCCCTCTTTAGTGGCGGCGAGGGCGAAGTTGAGAAGGGGGCGTTGGCATGGTGGTAGAGCCCGGGGAAGGAGGAAGGCCTGGGTGCTGACGGCTAGATACAAGAGCGCAAGCAGCAGCTTACTGGAAAGATAATCTTCTGAAGTCGCTACTCCTCGGAATCCTCCTCTTTCTCTCCTTCTTGTCCAGGGGTAGCATGCTCTTGAGGTTGCACTTGTCAGGTCGCTCGTCATCAGAATGATTGAGGGTTATGGGATGTGGGGAGGATACAGGGAACTGTGGAGGCAGCGACCGACGCAGGCGCTTGTGCCCGGTTAGATGCAACGCATGACTTGATCCTGTGCTGGTTTCGTGGAGGCGTGAGGTTAATACGCATATTGATGGGAATTGAGCGCCAACGCAACTTGAGGAAAGGAAGACACATGGAGGGTACCCAATCGAGGGTACCCGCTAAAACCAGGATTCTGCATTTATTTCACAAGTTTGCCCTTGTCTTCCACCGCATGAAGCATAAATAGTTACACGTCTGGCTGAACATGTCTGCTGCCTTAAGGCGAATTCTAGTGCTCATGTACACTACCACAACAACACGCAGACACACAACATCACACAGAAAAGCGTGCTTCGGACAAGTGATGACTTCGCTTGCAGTATACAGCATGTATTCAGCATAGCACTTCTTTGCTGGCCACCAATTGCACGCCACACATAGTCTCTCTATCAAAAAGAAGGGTGAGAAGGCTATGCTGATGGAGCTTTCAGCGCCAGGCATGAGATTGGGGTACGAGGAGGAAGCGGAAGCGATGATCAATTTTGCAGCCGATGCCGCATGAGTACGCCTTCACGATTGGTGTAAAAAAACCGCGCCCTTGTCCCCTCCTTTCTGTCCAGGAGATTCTTCGTCAATGTTGGACAGAATGCGGACGTAGGGCGGCGCTCTTCTTGACGTCCGCCGTGTATAAGTACTTGTGCTCCTGCAAGTCGGCCACCACTTCTCGTACCCCAATCTCATAGGCTCCTCCTCCTCCCTGGCTGACTCATCCTCTTCTTTCTGTTTGATCCGCTCTTGCTCCTGCCCTCGCAGATCGCCTAGCCCTTGTCGAAGCCATGCCCTGAATGTATATTTGACATCTGCGCACATCTCTGCCAGGCGGAAATCTTCCAAAAGAAGGGTTGCGATTGTAAAGGAAGTTCCACCAGTGTCATGTTGTCATCCTTGCCTCGTTAATGGGACTGCGCATGAGGTCAAATTGGTGGCCAGCAAAGAAGTGCTATGTCGAATAAGGCGTGTCCCGCAATTCTAAGTCATCACTTGTCAGAGGCACGCTTTTCTGTGTGATGTTGTGTGAGCGCGTTGCTGTTGTGGTCTACATTGCCCGAGATAGATGTGACCCTAACTTTATTTTCTGTGTGCCAAATTTGCGTTATTACTTTGTTACGTATCGAATCTATATGTATGTGCATATTCTATGGACTTGTTTGGACATCATTCATGAAAAGAGGGCTTTCCCCCCCGCGGATTTCCCAGTGCCTCTAGCCATAAGCTTGCTTCATCCACTTCCGGTAAATCGTTTCACAAGAAGTCCGGAGTAGTCAACGCTCTTTCCGGGTTTTGTGACATTCCGTAGGTGACGTTTCTAGGCAGCGCGCCCAGCTCCTTGCTCTCCTCTACCGTCTCATTATCCTGCTGCAGGACATACAGGCCGTCCTCGTGCTCGTCGGCCGTGCTTTTTCCTTTCACGCCTGGGGAATCCCCACTCCATGAACAAAATGTTCGCGAAGACGGGTGCCTCTGCTCTCCCAAGCGCCGATCTCGTGCCCGCCCTACTTCCGTCTCCCAATTGAGGCAGGCCACCAACACACTCGTTGTCAGCAGATAAAAATAACATCCCGCAGCGAGGCCCAGACACAAGCCTATAATGTCCCATTCTAAACGAAATGCGAAAAGAACAGACAAAGGCATGCCTATACCAAAGTACGATACCAGCGTTGCTATAAAGGCCACGGTCTGCTTGCCACTCCCCTTGAGAACGCCCGTGCAAGCAGCTTGGATTCCGTCGGCAAACATGTACAAGGCTGCGATGTGTGCTGTCGTTCGGAGGAGCTGGAGTTCTCGAGCATTGGCTACGTGTACAGGTGTAAGTGTAAGTGAAAAGGTCGCGTGAGTCTTCAGTTGGAGAAACATTCGCTCTCTCTTTAACATCTGCAGGCACACAAAGTAGGTCGCAATTGCTCTTTCCCTCTAATCCAAAGACAAAAACGAACCGGTAAAGATGCGCGGGTAATAGTCACGCAACAAAAATAAGGAAAGACCCATAAGACTGCTTATAACTCCTGCATACAGTGGCGCAACGCGCGATGCCCGTTTGGCTTCGACGGCCTGACCCCGTCCCAGTTCATTACCCACACGAACGTTCGCCGCAACATGCGCACCAAATGCGACCATATACGCCAAGGCATTCATTGTTTGATAGATGGCCATGGCCCCGATCTTGGGCGTCGGGTCCGGGAGGAAGCCTGCCAAAAAGACGATAGACTCGGTCGCCCACCACTCCCCCATCATGAGTAGTCCGCCGAAGCTCAACTGCATGTATGAGGAATACGATAAATAATGATGAGAGGTCATCGAAATGCTTTCTCAAAGCCTACTCAAAAGGGTCGCCATCTCTTACCTGCAGAAATGGCCAGGGGTCCTGTCCAAGGGCCCTGCGCAAATCAGTCCTCGATGGCCACGCAAGTTCTGTCCGCGCAGCCACCCCGTACCATACAATGTAGACAACGAGCATCGTCAACCAAATCGCCTGTGTAAGAGCGGTGGCAACAGCCGAACCAATAGCACCCAGGCCGCACGGCTTGATGAAGAGCCAATTGAGGAACGGGTGGAGCAATGCGGCTGTTCCCGATGTCACAGCAATTGGTCGTGTGATGCCCTGTGCTTGTAGCCACGTCGTTACACACTGCAGAAAGGCGTACAGCCATAGACTTTGGGAAGCGTGGGAAGAATAGATTTCCCTTAGGATTAGCTGCCTGGAGGTGTGTGACCCAAAAGAGTCAACGAGGATCAAGGAGCGTCTTTCCCAATCGACGCTCTGAAGGAAATATCCCGCATCTTGCTCACATGAGCTTTCATACTTTTGAAGATAAATGCCCTAAACAAGCCTTTCACAAAACAAAGTCTGCGTGAAGACGTACCTAGGGACGAGTGCCCGCATGTAGCTGCCGGCCTCCGCACTCACTGTGGCGTCCTGGCCAGACACAACAAAAAAGGCCCTAGTCCACTGCCACAGAATGCTTAAGGGCACACACACGCTAAGCAACAATGCCAGCGCCTTAAAGAAGACACGATTCATTGCCCGCAAGTCACCTGCACCGTATGCCTGCGAGGCCAAGGTAGCCAGTCCCGAGGAAAGCCCGACCATGACACTATGCCCGGTAACATTGGCCAAAGCGCTGGCAATGCTAATCGCTGCAAAGTCAGAGGATGAGCAGAAATGGCCGACAAAAATCATTGACATCACGGAGAAGGAGCGCATCAGTAGCATGCCCACGGAAATGGGCCAGGCGAGGGCAGCCTAAGTGAGCGTGGTGAGAGGGGTTAGTGTGTCTGAGAGAAGGGGTCCACCTTGGTGGTGTACTAAGTGTAATTAGGGCGCACCTGCTTGCGCAGCTCGTCCACCACCGGGTACACAGCCATGATGAGGAACGTGGTGCTGCAGGCGTGACTATCCCAACTCTGGAATGATGGGAGGTGGGTTGGGGTTGGGGGAAGGGTATGGAAAAGCATATGAAGAGACAAATCCGTGAGTTAACGAGAAGAAGCTTTTGATGATCAGGCTTCCTGTCACAAGCCTGTCGTCTTCAATAAATTTCAAAACCAGCTGAAATGAGACTGATACAGACTGTGAGGTCAACACAGTCCCAAGCCCCAGCGGCTCCAAATTTTGATCATGACAACGAAATCTACTTCTGACAGCTGCTCTTCAACTGACTTGCGTTCCATGGGGCATGGAAATTTACATTACCCAGCCTCAAGGGGCTGGACTGTCGTTTAACTAGGTGATATGTGGTCAAAATTGTTGGTATAGTTTGCCGACTACCCCCCCCCTCCCCATTCTTTCTATCAAGAGCCATCTCGACAGGAGAAGTTCACCCGACGTCGGCCCATATAAACCGAAAGGTAAAACATTATTTACATGGTGGAAGGTGAAGGGAAGCTTTAAATTGAAAAGGGAACCGGACGTCCATAGCCCACATTTTTTTCCCTTTTGGAGCGCCTTTGTAATTTGCGTTGGATGCCCCGTCCCACATTTCCAGTATAATTTTTCATGTCAATTCTTTTGGTTGTTTCTTTATCCATGTGCACATATAATTCACCATGTTCCCCGACTTCTGAACGTCGTAAAACTTCCTCTCTTGGTCACTATTGCACATGTACGTCCAAACCTAAATTTATATTACCCGACAAGGGAAGGGAGACAAAAATGCAGAATGCATCGGCTCTCTTATCCTCTTTCGCTTTATACTCGTCACACTCTCATCTTTATTTATGTGTTCCCAGTACTGGGATTGCGGCGACCGTTCTTCTGCCACTCCGGGCTGTTGGCCTCCAAAAGGGAAATGATTTGTCTTCTTTCGACTGTCTGCTTTATTCTCGTAGCAATTTGCAGAACTTGATCTACCTCGAGCCGGACGGGAAATTGGGAGGCAAGAAAGCGGCAGAAAGGAGAATCTTTGCATTTCTGTTAAGACAGGACGGGAAAAGGTGTGTGTAAGATCAGGAGCGAAAGGGCAATGGGCAAGTCACTGAGTGAAGGCAAATACTGGCGATGAGGATAGCCAAAAAGACGAGGTCTTAGTACCCTCAGACCCCCCGCCTTTTCCCCACCCCATAATCCTTAAATGACACAACACCCGACACAAACCGTCACGTCATGCCCCGGCAAAAATAATGGCGCCACCATATCAAGCAAAACCGGCTGTTTCATATCAGAGGAATGGAAGAAGGGATGAAGGCGTGAGAAGATTCCTTTGCGTTCACAAAATATCCAACCCTCCTCCCTCCCTCCCTCTTCCCCTCCCTCCCTCCTTTACCTGTAGCTTCCGCACCGGCTCGGACACAACATGCATATACTGAAGATTACATGCAGAGGCCAAGCGCCCATAGGTCGGATCCCCAAAATGGTACGGCATGATCTCAACAAGCAAGGACTCTGGAGGTAAAAAACCTGCAAGCATGCCGGAGAACCCGTGAGGAGTGATTAATGCATCGGCATCCGCCAAAACAGCAACTACGTCGCAGATGGGTCTGTTCTCTTGATGATTCAGTAGGTCGATGTGGACTTGTGTGTAGGTGTTGCTACTGCTGAAGAGGGGGAGCAGGGACGAGTGGAGGAGGGCGGTGGTATTGTGTGCGTGGCGGAGACGCCGGGAGAAGCCGTCGTGGTTGTAGATCACTACCTTAATTGGTCTGTTACCACTGCTGCTGCTACTACCGCTGCTGCTGCTATTAATACTGCTCGCCTGTCTGTCGTCATCGTTCTTGGCCCGCATCCTACATAGTTCAATTGCCAAGTGACGCATGCGTCTTGAACGATCACGACGATCAAGATCCCAGAGCGGAGACACAAGAGGGACGTCTCCGCCGAAGCTGCCCAAATTGTAGACATGCCCACGTGAACTATACACCTGGTGTACGGCGCTGGTGCTGGTGCTGGTGCTGGTGCTTGTGCTGGTGCCGGTGCTAGTGCTGGTGCTGGTGCTGGTAGGGAAGGGAAGAGCGTAGGACAGAGACAGAAGCGAAGAGGAGGAAGGCCGGAAAATGGATGAAAATATGTAGCTTAAACTATTCCTATTGCTCCCGGACTTGATGTTTGATCTCTTTTTTTCCTTCTCCTCATTCAACGAAGACGACGCAACTGCAGCCGCTGCTGCTGCTATTACTGCCTCCTCTGCTGCTGTCTCTTCTACTCCTTCTAATATTGATTTAAAGGGCACGGTAAATAGCTCGTGAGGTCCCTGCTTCCGCAAGTCAACCGTCCATCGTGTGTACCTATTACCCCGTCCATCCTTCACCCGTGATTCCGATGCCAAGGATGCTGAGGAGGAGGAGGCGGAGGAAGAGGAGGGAGAGGAAAAAGACGAAAGGGATGAAGGGGGCATGTTTGTGGGAGGACTAACAAAGGAAGTGGAGACGCCGATAGGATTGTTGTTCCCATAGATTGCGAGGTTATCCACTCCTCGGAACATGGCGACGGGCGAGATGAAGTGGATTTGGTCAAAAACCAAGGCAGGGGAGGACGGCCACGATGACGACGAGAAGGGTGAGGGAGAGTAAGAAGAAGATTGCCATCTTCGTGCAAAGCTTTCATGAGCCTCCTCCATGGCTAGTAGGATGGCTATAGTGGTAAGCAGGCGCGTGAAGGGCCGCAGGTCAGCGCCCCAGTCGACGGAAGGCAGGCGGACGACTAGCTGACAGCCACTGCTGCTATCACCATTTTGAGCACTGCTCTTTTCCTCCTTGTTCAGATGCCCAAATATTTTGTCAGAGAAGAAAATAGGCCATTCTGGACGGGAGCCCAGATCGTTGATTGCACTTAACATCCACCGTCCAACATGGAAAGGATGGCTGGGACGGTAAGCACCATGCCGCGTCGGAGAGTCCCATGACAAGGAGACGATTGGCGATGGTGGTGGTGATGGCGGGATAATCGTAGCCTTGTGGTAAGACTGCATCAAAGCCGTGTGGTGTGATGTAGCACGAATTCTACCGCTGGCGTTCGTTTGGGTGGCATTGTTGGTGCTCGTGCTGCGATTGCCGCCATGAAAACGTGGGATCACTGTAGAGGCCTGCCTCTCTTCTGCCACAAGCAAGGACGAAGACGAAACGTTGGCAATCAAGGTGACAATGCCAAAGAGGATGATAGCCAGGCACGCCGTCTGCAGACGGCTGTGCGTACTGGCAGCAGCCGTGGAGGGGCCAAAACCAGCGGCGGCCCCTACCATGCTGCTTCACACAGGAGGTAAATGTAAGAGCCGGCGTCGTGTACTTTCCCTCCCTCCAGAGTCCCCCGCGACCAGCCAAGTGGCAACGGCAGACTTGGGAACTCTGTGGCGTATTATGGGGAGGAAGGATAGTGTGCGAGAGGCATGGGAAAAAGCTCATCAAGGACATGTGCGCTGTGGAACAGCAGCGCTGCTGGCGTTCAGAGCAGCCGCGACTCCCGAGTTGCTCATCCGGTGCGCGGATCAGTAATCCCGGAAGCTAACTTGCATGTTGTGAGCCCTTGACATTTTTATGGTCGCACCACCACTGGACCCTACCCTCTGCATCGTACCCTCTGTTCCCATCAATGCTCCCTTGAGAGTTTGGATTTTGGGCGCCGGACCCCGCTTTTCAATGTCAAAGCGAGGCAGCCTCCAAGCACCCATCAGGCGTTACACTTGTCTGATCGTCAACCCTTGCCCCAACAACAAACCATACAGGCAGCACGTTATCCACCACCTGACACATATAAATCTTCGTCACTCCCTCATCTAGCCGCCGACACTCAAGGCTAGCTAGCAACACCCACTCCGCTCAGCAACATGCCTCGATTCACGAGGGCCTGGGCGATGTCCCTCCTCGTCGTTGCTCCCACGCTGGCCGTGGCCTTTGCTGCAGGTCACTCTGCATCATCGCCCTCGACTTCGCGCAGCAGCAGCAGCAGCGGCAGCAGCAGCAGCAGCAGTACCACACAGGACCGTCCCGTCAAGATGCACAGGGGCCTGCAAAAGCGGACGAGTTTCGTGATCCTTGAAGAGTTCGCACACGACCCTGAGGCGTTCACACAAGGGCTGGTCTACGAGGATGACGGTACCCTCCTAGAAGGCACTGGGCTGTACGGCAAGTCCAAATTGCGGCGAGTAAATGCTAAGACGGGCGAGGTGATGGCGTCGGAAGAGATCGACAAGCGGTACTTTGGGGAGGGTATCGTGGCGGTGGACGACAAGATCATTCAGATCACCTGGAAAGAACGCAAAGCTCTGGTGTATGGTCGCCAAAACCTGACGTTGCTCTACGACTTTATCTACGACACGAGCAACCATGAAGGATGGGGTATCACTACGGATGGAGATCGTCTGATTGTGTCCGACGGCTCGTCGAATTTGCATTTCTGGGACAAAACCACTTACCAAGAAATTCCCAATTCGCGCTTGCGTGTCGAAGACGGCTTTGGAAAAGCCGTGAATCACTTGAATGAGTTGGAATATGCCTATGGTTATGTGTGGGCGAACATCTGGTTGGCAGATGATATAGTTCAGATTGACCCGAGCACGGGCAAGGTGGTGGCGTTTTACGATTTTTCTGTGCTGTATCCTCACACTCAACGGATGAGTGTCGACCAGGTCCTTAACGGGATTGCATACGATTCGACCGAGGATGTTTTTTATTTGACGGGAAAGTGGTGGCCGAAATACTACAAAGTCAAGATGTGCATTGAGGAAAACGCGGTGTGTGCGGCTGATGTAGGAGATGGGGAAACGTCGCCCCCGAAGTAGTAAGGAAGGAATGGAAGGGGGGAGGGAGGGAGGGACTGTCTGTACGAGCAAATGGTATCGTTCTCATAATTTGGCAAGAAGCAAAGTTTATGTAACACTAGGATAGAGGAAAGTGATCGCGCACATACGTTCAAGTCTTTTTGTGTGCCAAGGCATCACAGACAGAGAACGACGAGTGCGGTGCCAGCCATCCCAACCAACAAATTAAATAAATGAAATGAAAAATTAGCGAAAGACTTTTTGACTCCTTCCAAACATGCTATGTCTCGCCATTTTCTTCTATTTCACCGTGCTGTACATGCTTTCCTTTTACCTCCTCTCTTCTCCCCCCCCACCCTTCCTCAAAAAAATGTAATTAAAGCATCCTCCTCTTCTTGGCTGTGTTCATGTACGGCCTGAAAACATACTCTGTTTCCGCATCCGCCTGCTCCAACGTTCCCAATTTGACTTGAAACAAGGTCAGATCAAACCGAGGCCCCACCTCCTTGAGAGTCACCTCCCCCTTCACTCCCGGAGCCTTCTCAAAAGTGTGATGCCGAAACACGATCTGGTCATCCTCATTCGCAAACGTCACCACCCGCTTCGTCTCGGCCTTTGGCGCCGGAAACGTATACTTCAAAATGTCTGCCACCCTCTGCCCTAGGCTAGACGTAAATCCCTCAAAGATTAGGTGAGGGTAGGCCTCCGAAACCGTAGCTCGGTCTTCAATATCATGCCGCATCACCACATTCGACAAGGTGAAATAAGCAGTGGGACCCAAAGGCAAGTGACACACCAGCAACCCATCGGGCTGCCCCCTCGTTTCTTGAACCATAACAATATCCGTAAAGTCATGCGTGCGACAAGCTTCCACCAGCTCGGGGACCTTGGTATTGCCTCTGTTGACTGCCTGGGCATTGGGAAAGATGAGCTTGACTTCCTTCATAAACTGCTTCAGCCGCGAGGACGGATCACGCGACGTGGTCACACAAACTTTTGGGTCCCGCGTGCCAGCCAAACCATACTCATCATCCACGTGCGACCGAGGTGTGGAGGTTGCCTCGTCCTCCAACCCGACCTCATGCCGCAAGCTGGCCTCCTCGCCCCGCAGCTCCGTGGGAATGGGCTTGCCTTCTTGTAGGGCCGTACGGATCAGGCGCTTGCGTTCATACGCCGACTTCTCCTTGCCTTCCAAAGACTTCCGATATAAGTACTCCTTCCGAAGCCGCGTTTGTCTTCGGAGGGTGCTCATGGTGGTTGTGTGAGGGTGGGGAAGACGTAGGCTGGGTTGGGGAGGAGCTGGAGTAGGGAGTGGTGTTTGGCGGGAGATATGTGAGTCAGATGAAAAAACCTAGCAAGTCCAGCAGTGCAACTTAAACTTCTAGTTATGATGCTTATCATGGCCTGCTCTGTGTGGGTCTGCTATTCGTGTTCCCTAAATCCATTGGATGAAAAGGACTCTTAATCGCGATGATATCCATCACTCGCGGTTCCCAATGTTATGACCGCCATTCCATTCTTTTTCCTGCTCCGTTATTGGTGTACCTCGCCAAGACCAAGCACCTGAATGTCACAAATCTACCTGGCATTTCGCTATCGTTGTGGCCACTCTTTAATCTGATTGTGGTCTTGCACTCATCCATTTCTCCCACTGACCTCCCCACCCGCCAAATCCCCTTCCCTTCCTCCTCCCGCAACACTGCATGCTCGCCTACACACTAGCCATGCTGCGCCTTCCAAGACCCATCCTCTTGATCGTCCTTCTCTTTTCCACCTCGACCCATGCATTCCGTCACACAACCCTCAAGATGATGTCCTCCAGCACGGACATGCCCTTATCGGCCAGCACCAGGACGCCAACCGTACTCCGACAACCTCTGTCGTATCGCGTCGCGGACAAAGTCGTCGGCACGCTCTTTGGAATCGACCCCATTTTCAACCTGTTGGCCAAGAAGGCCCGGGAATCGATCATGGTCCGGGGGGAGAAGATTGGTGTGTCGTGGGTGGAGAGGGTGGACGGCCTAAAGCAACACATGGACGAGCTCGAGAAGCAGTACGAGGAAATCAACCGGCCCCTCGTTGTGACCCCCGAATACTACAAGAAGCCTTTCCATGCATATAAGGAGGGAAATCTCGGATGGGCTCCTGCCATTGAATTCGAGGCTGCTTCATTGAGTGTCCACAGCCCTACCTTCACCACTGGCCCAACCGAGCTAGAAGAAGACGGCGACGCCAAGCTCCGCGGCAATTTCCACGCCCGTATGAGGGAAATGTTGTCGACTTACACCTTCACTCCTTCTCGAATAATCGACGTGGGTTGCGCCGCTGGGATGAGCACGCTGCGTCTGCAAGCCTCCTTTCCTGAGGCCGAGGTAATGGGCATCGACCTGTCGCCCTACATGCTGGCCGTTGCAAAATACAACCTCAACTCCCGGCCCGAGCTCGCGCAGCTCAAAAGCGAAAGGCGTGTAGATTACATGCATGCCGCAGGGGAGGACACGGGACTGCCTGATGCGTCGGTAGACTTGGTCTCAATTTGCCTGGTTAATCACGAGCTACCAAATGAGGCCGCACGTAAGGTCTTCCGAGAGGCTTACCGCTTGCTTCGCCCCGGCGGGGCCTTGGCGTTTATGGATATGGATCCGACGGCAATGGCTTTCCAGAGAATTGTGAATAATCCGATGCTATTCGCCCTGTTCAAGAGCACGGAACCCTGGTTGAAGGAGTATGTAGTGCTGGACTTGCCGAGCGAGCTGCAGGCAGCAGGGTTTAGCCGCATGGATGTTAAGGGGAATTCACCGCGGCATCGAACGGTGGTGGCGTTTAAGTAAAAACAAGAAAGAGTTTGGAGATACACGCGTTCGTTTAAGTGGGGATCAGGAGGAGAGGACAAGACACATTCCTCACAACATTCTGTTTCTTGACAGAGAGGTATGTGTTAATGCGCGCGCCGAAATTCAGTTCTAACCTTTCCCTCCACCAAAAAACATGTCTATTTTTTATTTTGTACCAATAATTTCGCGGACTTATCCGCGATTGAAAAGAATGAAAAACAAAGAACGCAGGCCACTTAACGCCCTAACCGCGCGTGCTCTCTTATCCAACCCGTCTCCCTGCCAAGCCATCACCCTAGAACCAAGCTGCCCCCAAAATTTTGATGAATCCACCGACTATGACCCCATAGACAACTCCCGATAAATGCGAAGTAACGGCTGCTCCACTAACCCCTCAATCGTCTCCTCCTTGGCCTCATCCAAATACGGCAGCCCCGAGGTCATGCCTCCCGCAAACGCAGCCCTTTCCTCCTCTTCCTCAGACCGTCTTGAGGGTGTGGCGGCCAGTGCTCTTCCCGCCTCATCTCCCTCCATTTCCATCCTTTCAATCACCAATGGTGCAGCCACAAGAGGGTGGGACTTGGTGATGAGCCTGGGGACCAACAATAAAGAGACCAAGGCCAAAATCGCACCAAAGCCAAGTGCTGCTTGCGTCGCTCTTTCCTCTCCAAAAATCCTGACAAGCACAGGCCCGGACAGTGCGACAAGGACTTGAGGTACACACGCAAAAATATTGAGGCTACCGAGGTAGAGGCCTCGTTTGTCTGGTGGGGCCATTTGGGCAATCATTGCCCAGGGCACGACGAGAAAGACGGCCCAGGGCAAGGCAAAGAGGCCAATGACCACTGCGGCACCGTAGACCTGGCGTCGAGGGACAGCAAAAGTCAGACCATAGCAGCCGGCGAGAAAAATCTGGGCTACGGCGAGGGTAGGACGGGTCTTGAAACGCTTGAGGATGCGGGGTAAGGCCATGGAGACGAGGCCTGTCAAGACAGCAAAAAGCACGAAGCCGAGAGAGGCAGCTTTGATGCCCCGCTCGTAGCGAATGTACTCTTCAGAACCAACCGGCGCCCCGCCGTTTCCTTGGTTTACGACCTTACCCACCCATACAGCGATAAAAAGGGTGTGATGAAACCAGGACCACCAGGAGAAGAATTGGAATGCACACACCCGGGCCAAGGCCGGAGGCATGTTGAAAAGCGTATTGAAAATTTTGTGGATGAGGCCCAAGGGAGACCTTTCGCCTTGCGGTGAGTGCTCACTGTCCGCCATCAAGGGCTCTTCGTGCGTGGTATAGATGGTAATGAAGGAGGTCACCAACAGGCAGATTGCACAAATGACAGCAACAACGCGGAGGTCCGCACATTGCATCCGACAATGAGGAGACTCAATGTTGGGGAGGAAACGCGTCCAGGGAATGGCACACAACACGAAGCCAATAACACTACCAATGGAAGACCACACGGCCATCAAAGCATTGCCCAAACGCTGTTGCTCGGCAGGCGCAATGTCAGCAACCAGTGCTCGGCAAGGGCCGGCCAGCCCGTTGTTGGCCATGTCAATGATCCAAAGCCCAATAATGGCGGCGGCCATATCACCACCGCGCTGCGCTTTTCCCCCAGGCAACAAGTCTCCAAGGTGGGTGGCGTTGCCCATCAGCATAAATCCAAATACAATCAAAAGGACGCTCCCAAAAATGAAGGGACGGCGGCGGCCAAATCTGGAGTGGCAGTGGTCGGAAAAGACGCCCATGTAAGGCTGCGCGATCAAGCCAGAAATTGGGCCGCAAAGACAGACGATGGTATAGTACTTGTAAGGCACGCCGATCACCAGCAAATATGGCATGAGCAAAGCAGCTTGCACCGCCCAGTCTACTTGTACCCCAAGTGAAACGACCGTGGCCGCCAAAAGCTTGGCCATGGTCTGGTGCGGAGGCGTCATTACGGAAGGGCGGGAAGCTGTGGTAGGCTGAGGCGCAGGAGCGGGCGGCGACATTTCTTTGGCAGTGGTCACAGCAGCTTGCAATTGGATTGTTCTTAAGCCAGCATCATCACTATCTTTGCATTCGGTAGCGTAAGACTTGTTCTTGGTCATCCTAAGCCTTGCATTCTCTGATGTGTCGAAAGTGGGGTGGTATTGGAATTGATGGGGGGCGATCGACATTGTAAGACGAGAGACAAGTACGAGCCAATGCGAATGAAGGATTTGGGGATGAAATCTTGTCAAACGTTAGCGAAAGGGGTCACATGCCAGGAAGTGTCCCAAAACTCATGTTAAGAAGGCACGTACTCGGACGATGCCCCGACTCGTGTACCCCGCAACCAAGGGGATCATCAGATGATCTTTGCTTGATTAATACAAGCAACGTGATCGTATATAAGATCATGGCAATATCATAGACGATTTTTGTTGCCCACGTTGCGATATCCTTGACGATACTGCCAGCATTGTCTGCATTTTTAAGCGTGCGATGCAGCTGGTGGAACTTGAAGTTGTCGTGGAGAAGAGCTGCTGCGGCGTTTTGCTTTCCGACAGAGTGAACCTCTTGGTTGGCGCCCGGTATCGACGTCAGGCAAAATACGGCCGTCCGAGTCCTCTATCTTGTGTCTATCTCTCAGTCTCGTCAATTTACCCCATCAGAGATACGTCCACTTTCCATGACGGGCAGCCAACGGGAGAAGACACTGGGGCAATCGTGGGCTGGCAAGGAGCAGCGCATTGAGGATTAGAAAACGGGCTTGGTCAGGATAAAATTAATCAATTGTCCCTGATTGCTCCGAAAGGGGGAGAAGTATACGAGAGTCTGCCTCAACTCAATAAGGAATAATCAACATGGCAGACCGAAGCGCGATCACTCATCTTGCGTGCTGGAGGCGTGGAAGAGAATATGTACATGCGTCTCTTTCTTACTTTTCTTTGTCTCCTCTTAAGAGAGGGTGCTTTGATGTCCCGGCTGGTCTAATAAATCAGTGCTCCGTGCCATCTCTCATATCTTCACCACAACATCCACCGTCGCTTTGGAAAAACCCGCATGAACAAAAATGTAACGAAAAAGATGGCAAGCATCATGAAGATCATGAAGAACGACGTTAAGGAATTGCTCCAGCTTTTCTTCAGCTGCTCTTCGGTTTTCTTCAACTCCACCTGCAAGCCGTCCAAATTCCGTTGGGCCGCGTCCTCCGTGTTGTCCAGCACCTACCGTGCCGGGGAAAGATAAGGTAGGGATGCAACATGAGCCAATTCGGATACAAGTTAAGTTTTATGAAATCTTGCTTGTCAGCGCCTCATTCAAAATTTCTTCCCATTCTCCATGCTCTCATCCACATAGTCTGTGACCCAAGGGCAAAAGGCATCCTCGTCCTAGTAAAAAGCCAATCCCCTTTCCTTATATTGCACAAGAAATTGAAACCTACCTTGTTCTGCGTCTTCAAATTCGAATGTACGAGCATTGAACTGGCCTTGAGTGCACCTACCAGCTCTCCCAACTGCTCCGTCAGCATTTGCTGTGCCTCCTTTTCCCGGTCCACCTTTTCTTGCAGGTCACGGTCAATTCCCTCCGCTTCTTTTGCCCCTCCCCTTTTCCCTACTTTACTGAACGGAAGTGGTGGTTTTAGCCCTGGACGGATACTGATAGGAAGAGGGCTTCCAACTATGGGGCCTGGTGCTGGAGGTGCGTTGCCGGAAAGAGCCGCTCCGGCGAGAGTGCTGCCCCTTGCACTGCTAGTCACGTTGGTGCTGGTGCTGGTGCTGATGCCGCTACCGGTGGGTCGACTCCCTTCCATGGCCTTGAACCGCCGCAATTCCTGCTTTCGTGCCGAGAGAATGCGTTCCAGGGCGTCCACGCGAAAGCTGTAACCCTGCAATGTCTTGGGCGCCAATACCACGCCCAGGTCCAGGCTGTGCAGCTCCGTGAGTTGCTCCCGCAAGGCCTTTAAGAACTGGAGCAAAGGGTAGGATCGTAAAACGAGTTGAGCGATAGCACACAAACTCTCTTCACGCATGTCAAACGTACCACATGCTGACGATTCAGCTCCAACAAGTAGACCCTCTCATCTGGCCGGGTGCTCGCTAAGACGCCCTGCTGCAACGTCGTCTCCGTTGCATTCAACAACCGCACAAAGTCTACAACCCGCCGCCGCTGCGGGAGCTGCTGAGCCCCAAGCTCTCCTCCCGCCATTGGCCTGTGATCAAGGTGTACCGGGCGTGTGGGACGTGCAGTGTGGTGAGGGGAAGACAAGGATGGGGAAGAGTGGGGTTTGATTTGAAGCAAGTCGTCACCGGCCGTCATCGCGAACTTTTCAAATTACAAACATCACTTTCCTCCCCATACGTATCCCCACCACACACACAAACGACACAGGGATAGCCAGAGCTTCTTGTCCACTTCGCGATACCCATGATGTGAATCAACCAATTCACACCATCAGCCGGAGATTGTTATCCTCCGTACCCCTGCCCCTTCCCCGTCCAGTCCGACTTACAAGCCAATGCGCATGCATATCCAATAACGAGCATCAAAATTTGTATGTATATAGATAGCGGAGCGTCGAAGCCAAACATGAAAAGAAGAAAAAGAGGACTTCTTTCCCCGAAAATCGTGGGCCTTTCCGGCCACCGAGTGTCGAACCAACAACGAATTTGTGTAAACATATCTGCTTACGGATTGTTATCCAACAATCCGTAAGCAGAGACAACTTAACATTTCTGTTGGGGTATTTCAATCTTGTCAGTCTATAAACATGGAAGTGACAGACTTCTGTACCTTATTTACACCTATTTATTTTGTATCCTATCTCTGCTGCTGCTGTGGCTGCACCTCACCCTCCTGATTTCCCCACTATTTTGCTGCTTTCCTTTGCATTTTGCTTTGTAGTTTCTTGACTGTATATGTCACGTTTCATCTTTTGTTGGCTACCATTCTTTACTTCCCTACTCTACTACCCGACTGGCGAGGCGTCATCTTACTGGTGTCTATCGATCGTCCATGCTACTCTCCTCCTACGCCATACTTCCTCCCCCCCCCCTCCCCCCCCACCGGCTCACCCCCCCCAAATCCAGGAAATTGAATGGTCAACGCCCCGTCTCTCCACCCTGGAATCACCGTTTCCAGCGCTACCAAAAATTTTGTCATGGCCGCCGTTTGAGACAAGCCCGCATTCGCCTTCCAAGCCTCCTGCGCGAGTGCCATAATGCATGATAGCCGGCTACTGCTCCTTCTATTTTCCTCCTCGCCCCCTGGTCCCCTTCCTCCTCCGAGCACAAATGCCAGGTTCGGTGGGTGGTCTCGGTGGGAATAATCTCCTTCTTGATACTGAAGAAACAAACCCACCGCCGATGCCAGTGTCTCATCGTCCACCATCGACGCCCCCCACTCTGCTTCTTCTGCTCCTCCTACTCCTTCGCCGACCACGTGATGCACAGGGGATCTGGGGGTAGGAAAGAGACGAGGGCTATTCGTGGTACTGGTGAGGATTGTGGCGCTCTTCCGCAACAAATTGTGCAGCACCCGGAGCCCGTCACAGAATTGGGCCTCTAGCTCCACGTCTTGCAACCGCAAGGAGGAAGGAGTCTCGGACACATTGGACGGAGATGCGGATAATGTATTCCCACCCCCCCTCGACCTCCCTCCCACCATTGTTGTTGACATCGGGCAATGCCGGTGCTGCTTCAGTTGATCATCAAAAGAATAAGGCGAAGCAGAAGCGTTACTGCTTGCGATCTGTCGAAAAGACGGAGGTGCGGACATAACATTTGGCATCCCCCCCTCATAATCCCCCCCTCCCGGCATCGAGGTCGTTTCGCCCTGCAACACAGCCATCAAACGCGCTGATTCCACTTTTAAGCTGGCAATGACAGACAATTGCGTCTCGACCACGCTCTTCCTACACAGATTCCGTGCCTCATTAATATCCCGCATCCACACCCTTTTCATTTCCGGGCTTTCCGCCACCACAGTGAACGACTTTTGGGGGTGATGAATCTGAAAAGAGCAATTCCGCCGGTCCTCGACGTTGCTCACTTTCGTCAAACTCAACAACAAGAATGCATGGACCTTATATTCCCCTCCAAAGCCCCGATGAGTGTACAAAAGCTGATCCGAAAACAAGAAAAACGTGTAAACCTTCCTCTTCCCCGACCGACACTTCTTCACCAAATCCCCTTCGCGCAAAAACCGTCGATTTCCCTCCAGTAGTTTTGCGCGGGCCTCGATTCTTTTGGCTACTGCCTTAAGCTCCTCTCGTAAACGGGATTGCTGCACAGAGTCCTTCAAATCAGTGACCAAGGCATGCACCTGTCCAATGGCGTTCCATGCCCCGTCTCCCTTGCTGCTGCTACCTGTCCTGTTGATGCCATTTCGGCTTGTACACTCCAGACGGCCGTTCCCATTCATCGTGCCGCTACTGATACTGTTACCACTCACAGCCGAGGCACCAGCCACTGCAAGCCTTCCTTCCCCACCAGAACCACTACCACCACCTGTTGCTGTTGCCGCTGCTCCCGACCCAAAACCAAACGCCATCCTTTCCTGCTCCATCTTGAACTTAGACAACAGCCCCGCAAAAGACTGTCGCTGGGGGCGAAGGCCCAAAAACATCGCCGCACACAACATACTCTGAACAACATCCAAACAAGTCAATATTGCCTCCGGGTCACTCTGTGTCGGGTTCTGCAACACCGCATGCACCAACCCATGCACATGAAACCACACCCCCTCATACATCAGCTTCACCAGATCCGGGGTCAGATTCGCATTTACCCCCACAAAAGCAAACCGATTCGGGTACACCGCCAAACCCCTAAGCAACTCATCAGCGTCTCTCACCGCCTGTGCTACCTCTCTACAAGCATGGTAAAGAGTAGGATCACACCCGCCCCCTCCACCACTTCCTCCCCCTCCACCTAATCCTCCATCGCTCCCTTCATCATCTCCCCATCCCCTCACATCATGCATCCTCAAACTCATGAAGTTCCCTCCGACTGGTGCCTGTCCCTGGTGATACCCTCCCCATCCCAACACCCCTCCTCCTCCTCCTCCTCCTCCTCCTCCTCCTCCTCCACCACCACCATCCGGACCAGCAGAAGTATGATGCAAACGATAATCCACCCCTCCACCACTTCCTCCACCACTTCCTCCACCGGTCCCTCCCACCCCCATCACCACCAGGTTCATCTCGATCGGATGCGCCAGTATCGACTCATAAATCTCACTCAAATACTCCCTTGTCAGATCCGGGCTCTCATCCACCCCCCTCAAGTTATTAATAAATGCCTCCTTACTCATCGGCTTGTTCAACTTACCCCTTCTCCCCCTAGCTCTCCCTCCTTTCCCTCCCCCCACCTTATGCAAATCCGTCTGCAAGATGATAATCGCATACGATAATATGTAAGGCGTATCAGCCTGCGAAAACGGACAACAAGGCATCCCCTCATTATCCTGGAAGTAACACTCCGCAAACACTGAAATCAACCTGTCAATTTTCTGCGCCTCTCCAGGCAGCCTAAATCCACACCTCGTCAAAAAATGCCTTAAAGCCTGCTCTAAAGTCATATTATGGAACGATACCGCACGGATGTACGACAGTCGTAGCAAGTTCCAATAAGCAGCATCGTGGACATTTCCTCCCTCTCCGAGGTAATCGCCAATCGCTTCCGGGTCAAGCAGATCGCGATACACCCTTAAAAAGCTAGCGACATCCCTAGGGGTATCACTGATAAAAGAAGAAGCTACTAAATATTGGACCGCCTTTTTCAGGCCCTTGGCTCGGTAAAGAGTTAAAGCTTGGGTAAGGATTTCATCTTGCTTTTTTTGAAGCTCCTGACGGACGCGGACGGAGGAGGCTATTGCAGTGGCGGAGGCAGGGGAAGCAGTAGCAGCATCAGTAGCGTGCTTGTCCGGTGGATGGGACACGTCGCCTTTAATTGGACTGAGACGAGAAGGCAGGGATGGGGAGGAGGAGGAACACGCTATGGCACCGGTAGTGGTGAGGGCGGAAGAGGAAGGAAAGGATGATGGGGCGTAGGAGGTCAATTTCTTTGTTCCCCCGCGTGGCATCTCCCCGGCAAACGCCCGAGCCCGTCGCGCTGTCAGCCCGGTAGGAGTCACGTTGAAAGTGGAGGAAGAGGAGGATGTAGCAACAGCAGCAGTCGATCCCCTTCCTTCTCGCTTCACGCTGGTGCTGGTGTTGCTGCTACTGCTGCTGGTGGCCCCTGCACCAGCGCTAGATAGCAAGTACTCCTGGTCACCCATGTTCCATACCTCCACCGGTTCCTCACCTTCCTCTTCCTCCTCATCCCCCTTCCCTCCCTCCCTCCCCTCCCCCACCGGGGAGGGCGACGATAATGGGGGAATAGAAAGTCCAGGCGGAGGCACAGACGCTGGCAAAGATAAAGAAACCGGATGCGCCGCCATCACAGGAGAGACAGGAAGGGGAGAGGGGAGAGAAGGACGCGGAGGTACCCCAACCATCTTACCAATACTGCCAGTCGGCCCAACCATCACATCATGCTCCCACCCCCCCCCTTGCCCCCCTCCAACACCCCCCCCACTGCCCATCAACGAAATCTCCCTCACTTTCGAGTCGCGCGAAATCAAGTGTGCGTGCCCCGAGGCATTCATTAAAGCTCTGGTCAACTCTTTCACAGCTGCCAGCGTCCTAAGATGCAACAACCTCATCTCTGGATCCTCTTCATTTGCTACCAAATGGCCTCCTAGGTCCTCCCCTAACGCACACACCGTCGCAACACTCTCCTCAAAAGCTGGCAACGGCTGCTGTACCGACAAATAGCTCTTTCGATCCAAATCGTAGTTGAGATAAAGCTCAACAAGGCACTGAGGGAACACTTCTAGCCAATGCAAAAATTCATTCATGATGGCTGTCTGGCGCGGGACAAGCGCAGGGGAGGGAAGGAACCGTAAAGGCTGCAGCAATGAAGTCTCGATCAGCAGACCGCATTCGACCTTGCAAAAACGACGATATAAACGCCAAAGCAGGGTAATGAGGGAGAGGACTCGCCGTTGGACCCTTAAGTCTTGCAGGCCCGTAACTGTATTGGTTAGAAGGCAACTTACGACAAGACGACGAATTTGAGTGCCAAAGATAGCAGCGTGTTGGAATCGATCTCCCGTTTTTTTAAGGAGGGTTGAGAGGAGTTCCAGGGCCAAGAGTTTGCTTGCGACGTCGCGTTCGACGAGTTGTCCTCCCGCTCCGATCCGACGGGGAGACTCACTGGCTAGTTTACATGTGGCGGCCAGGAGGAGAAAGGTATTTTCTTCAGCGGGAGAGGTGGTAATTACTGCGGAGACGGCCAGAAGTTCCTTCCAGAAAGATTCATGCGAGGACGCGGATCCTCGTTTAATGTAATCCACCGCGCGTTGGGTAGCCTTCGTGAGCTCCACGTATTGAATGGCGTCGTCCACCACCACAACCACTAAAGACTTGACCATACCCTCATTCCCACCATCACCGCGACCACATTTGCGACTACTAGTGCTACTGTTGTTGTTGTTGTTGTTGTTGTTGTTGTTGTTGTTGTTGTGGTTGTTGTTGTGTTTGTTGTTGTTGTTGTGGTTGTTGTTGTGTTTGTTGTTGTTGTTGTGGTTGTTGTTGTTGTTGCTACTGCTGCTGGCAGTCGTCGTCATCACGTTCTCAACCCTCCTCAAGCATGACTCCATCAATTGCCTCAAAGTAGCGAACGCGCAGCAGTCCATCCCCAACACAGGCACCTCCCTCCCAAAACTCCAATGCGATGTTGTGGCTGCTGCCGCTGCCGCCGCCGCTGCCGCCGCCGCCGCTGCCGCTGCTGCTCCAGCCGCTGAAGAATTTGAGTGGTGGGTCACGTGGGTGGGAGGGGCGGCAAGGCGGGCGTGGCGTTCGTTTTCAAGGGCGCGGAAGGCTTCAAAGTTGCAGAGAAAGACACAGGTGGTAAAGATTTGCTGTAGAGTTTGGGAAGAGAGATCCATCTCGGCAACCGCACTAGCCTGAATGACGCTTCGGAAATACTGGACAACGGTATCGAAATGCTCGACATGAACGCGGTGTACAAAGAAACACAAGGCTTCAATCACAAACCCCTGGAGCGAACATGGGCCTTCTCCCTCCCTTCCTTCCTTCCCCCCTTCACTCGACAAATGCCTCGTCGCCAGTCCTACCACCTCACGGAGTGCCACTGCCGTCACCTCTCCACTTCCCAGGTACAGGGCCATCACCAACGGCGTCAACAGCGTTCGTATCAAGAGGCCCTCCCTCCCCCCCTCGCCCCCTTCCTCGCCTGACGTCTGCTTCTCAAAAGCTATGGCAATGGGTTTTTGAAGATCTGTGTGAGCCCACAGGTCATTCAATGCCCCGCTCGACGCGAGAGAACGGTTATCGTCGTCTATTCCTCCTCCGCCTTTACCCTCCCCGCCACTACCGTTGCTGCTACTTCTACAGCTGTTGCTCGTCGGACCGCTCTCCGCGCCGCTGCTGCTGCTGTTGCCAGATCGGTTGCTATCCAGCGCAACGCTTGCCGCCATTGAACAAGAAGCAAATAAAGACTGCGCATTCGGACCACCACTGCTGTCATCCTTCCCTCTCTCCCTCCCTGTCACGTTGGACAAGCCCTTCACAGGCCCCGTCGTCAAAACAGCTTCATAAGACGAAGTCCGTGCTATCCCCTCCATCATTCCACCTCCTTCTCTTTTTCCATCTTTATCTGCCGCAGGCACAGCAGGAGCAGAAGCAGGAGCAGGAGCTGTGCCTTCACCACCGGCAACAGATCGAAGATCATCGACATTCCGCAACCTCTGCTTGTAACATATAAAAATCGTATTGCTTCCACTCACGCTCACACTCCCCACCCCTCCCTTTGCACCGCCCGCATTCAAATCTGCCTCGTATTTAAAAGGGGTCCGTTCCACCAAGGTGTATCCCAACGGGACACTCTCCTTCTTCTTCGGGAAAATCACCTGAATGTCCGTAATTGGGTTCCCTGCCCCCCGTTTGAAACACAAAAATACCCGCTCTCCACGCGTCCCTGCATTGAAGTCAACGGGCTCCCCCCTCCGTCTCACGACGCTAAATGTGGGAGGGACAAACTCTTTGCGATCCGGGAAAATAATCGTCAATCCCACCACTGGCGGCCTGCGCCTCGTCAACCTATCCTTCCTTAGGATTAGATAAATGTAGTGTCCCCCCGCCCCTGAGTTCAAGTCAGCCTTCCGGCCATAAGGGGTGGTAGCCACGCGGATAAATCCCTCAGGTACAACATCACTGCCAAAGACCGCGCCAATATCTACAAGTGGTGCGTCTGCCGGTCCAGAAGAAAGAGGAGGAGGAAAACAAAGTGACCTAGTCGAAAATTCCGCCGTAGCAGCTGAGGGGGAAGAAAAGATTGCGAGGGGCTTTAGAGAGTGCAAAGAGGCACGGCGGATGGGTGAGAAGGTGGAAAGCTGGGCAGGGGCGGCCATAGTAGAGGAGGTAAGTGAGCCTTCTCGTTCCACGGAGCCTGAGGGAAAAGTGCTATTTCGACGCGCCGCTGCTTTCAATGGACTTCGCTCGTGATGTTCTGTTTGTGTGTCACCTTCATTCGCGGGTGAATGCCGAGAAAAATATGAGTATCTATCCTCCATGGCTACATCAAATTTACCAGCAGTAATGGCAGCGGCACTAGCGGCACTGGCAGCACCAGCAGCATTGGCAGCACCTGCACCCGCGATGTCGTCGTCGCTAGCCAAGAAGGAAACCATGGAGTGCGAGGTATGGTACCCAGGGATAGCTTTCAGGACCAAAAGGGTGTCATGGCACAGATCCCGCAAGGGCAACACAGTTTTAAGCGGAACAGCTTCAGGATTTCCTGAGGCTGAGAAGGCAGAAGAGGCCTCGCAGCCCTGAAGAACGACGCGGTACAATATTTTGACAGAGCTTAGCGCATCTTGGACGAGCGGATTTTGCATTGATGGCGGCAAGGACACTGTCGCAGAATGAGGATTGGATCGGTCAATCAACATTAAGATGAGAAGCAAGACTGAGACGCGAAAGGGTTAGCCGCTTGCTACGACGGCGGGGTTGCTGCACTCAACATTCCGACCGATGCCCTGCACTTACCTCTGGAGCCGTCGTCTTGAGGAACGGCTGCCATTGACATCGAGACTGCGTTTGGTTGTACCGCTGAATGTAGTGGTGTTCTCCGTCAGCGCAATCTTGCGGCGGCCGCCATGGACCAATTTTTGATGCACGCAAGGCAGAACTGTAGGTTGGTTTTTGTGTTTGTGATGATTGATGGACGTGTACAGAGCTGAGCTTGGGTTGTGAGACGGCCTGGACAAGAGTGATGAGGTCCATTTCTTCGTCGTGGCCTCGCTATCCTCGTGTGCTGTGCCACGCTGCTCCTGTGTGGGTCGGTGACCAGGGTAAAGACATGAGGAGGACGCCGCAACGGTCCTGAGCGAATGAGCGACGACGACTAGTCGGACGCCTATTTGGGAAAACCTCGATACACATTACCAGAGCAACCTTACCGCATTGACTTCCAGACCACCCTTAACTCTGTCTCGTCCGTCCTTTTACCCTTGTCCACCCGTGTCCAAGCCACAGTTGCCGTAGAAAACGCGGCGGCCGACGGCGGCGCGAGCGTCATGCGTCATCATGAGGTTCTAGCAACCCTCGTCCTCCTCCTTCTAACACACACCACGCAAGCCTTTGGTCCTCCCACCATGCACCACCACCAACAACAGAAGCATAGATATCCGCAGCAGCAGTCAACGCCTCGGCACAAGCCTCTTCAACTGCCCCCCATCCCCGCCGCTTGGCGCCTCATGCTCCTCGCCCTCCTATGGCCTGTCACCTCTCTGTCTCCCCTTTCCGCCCTTGCTGCCCCAGCCGCCGGTGCCATGACTTCTACCACAACAGTCGCGGACGAGAAAACACCAAAGATCGACCTGTCCACCATTTCCAAACTGCAAGACCAGGCCTTTTCAGCCACCAATCGTTTTCAATGGAAGGAAGCTGAGCGGGCATGGACCAGAGTGATTGACGTGGACCCCGAGAATGCCGCCGCCATTAGCAACAGGGGCAACACGAGGACATCCATGGGTCTCTGTAAGGAAGCCAAGGAGGATTTCAATCGTGCCATTGAACTGGCACCGAACGAACCGGATCCGAATCTGGGAAGAGGGGTCGCAGAAGAGTGTCTTGGTGAATTTGAGGCTGCCTTGGGAGACTACGCGGAGGCGAACAAGAAGAACATCGCTTTGACTGGAAGAGAAGACCCAGTAACTTATAATAACCGTGCGAATGCCGAGGCTGGGTTAGGGAGATGGGAGGATGCCGTGCGAGATTATAAGCGAGCAGCCAAAATGCAGCCAGGATATGTGTTTCCGTTGGCCAGCGCCGCGCTTGCATCTTATCAAATAGGAGATGATGCCGAGGCAATCAAGCAAATGCGATTGCTCCTGGTTAAATATCCGGAGCTCGTGGACATGAAAGCGGCGTTGGCTGTGATTTATTGGAAGCAAGGAGATTTTGCCAAGGCCGAGACAGCCTGGTACAATGTCCTGAATGAAGATCCCAGGTAAGGGAGGGCGGGAGGGAGGACCTGCCCAGGGATGGGAGGGATGGGAGAGATGGGAGAATGCGGGTGTTTGCCTGATCCTTCACCATTCCATTTTTTATCTTTTTGTTTCTCATGCGCCATGTCCTACTTCTCCTCCTCCTCCCTTCTCCATACATTCCACTTGCAGGTATCGAAGGCTGGAATGGGTCAGGGCGGTCCGACGATGGCCCCCCAGAATGGTTGAAGAATTAGATGCCTTCCTTAACTTCAAACTGCCAGGGGCGAGCAAAGCGGCGAAATTTAAGGCAGCAGCGGCCGAAAAAGCGGCAGCAGCGGCCGAAGCTGCGTCGTCGCCAGTAGCGGAGGAGGCAGCAGCAGGAACAGCAGCTGCAGAAGGGGTTGTCGGTGTGTGAGTGTAGAGTGTAGTTATGTGTGTAGGTAGGTGTACATCTACGTGTATGTGTGCTTGTCAGAAGACCCGAGAAATAAAAGAGCCGGCACACTCAGTCACACACTTGCAGCAACAAGAAAGCAACTCACGCATAAGACAGTTAATAAAGCAGCATAAGCAGCAGGAGGAGGAGGATGAGAAGGAAGCGATGTCGAGCATGGTTGATTTTTCGTTTCTGTTAATCCAATTTCTTTTTCTTGTTCTTCTTCTTGTTCTTTCTCTAGATCTTCTTCTTTTCTTCTTCTACCACTACTACTACTACTATTTCTTAGTCGTCTTCTGGTACAACTACCTCTCTTTTTCTTCTTTCTCTTCTTTTTTTCGTGGTGTTCACAGCACCGCTTATTTCCGACAGCCATTTCTGTCTTTCTCCCAGGGCCATCACTTTGTCTTCTTCTTCCCCTCCAACTGGCTCGCCCCCAGATAGCCCACCACATACAAGGGCATGAAAAAACACACCACCTTCCTATCCCCCTGCGCCAGCAACACCAACGCTGGCCCGGGGCACAGCCCAATCATTCCCCACCCGATCCCAAACACGGCCTCACCCACCACAAGCTTCCAGTCGACTTTTTCTGCTTTACTCACCGCTAAGGGCCCCTTGTCGGCAAACAATTTGACCGAAGGATCGCCCCATGCGGACGGTTGGTGTGACAGTACGTAGAGCGAGAAAGGAGTTAGCAGACCAACTGCAGCTCCAAGGACGAGGAGGAGGGAGGGGTCCCACCCTGGGACGCGGGGGTAAAGGAAGTTGACTACCTTGGCTTGAAGTGACATGCCGCTTAAAAAGAGGCCCGAGGCAAAGAGAGCCCCTGAAAGGAAGGCGGCGAGGTGGAGGGAGGGAGGGTGGGAAGCTTTCGTGGGGAGTTTGAAGAAGAAAAGGAGGAGGGAAAGGAGGAGGATAATGGGGGTCCAGGACTGAGAAGAGAACGGAAGATCGTGTTTGGAAGGGAAGGAGGATGAGGGACGGAGGGAGGGATGGGGGTGGGTACCCAGGTAGGTGGCAACGCTGATACCGGTTGTCATAAATGTCAGGACGGCGACCGCTCCTCGTTTGGAAAGGCGGGACAAGCCACATACACCATGGCCGGAGGTACAGCCGTTTCCGAGGCGGGTCCCGAACCCGACCAGGAGGCCGCTGATGAGGTAGGCAGCGGGAGGGAAGGAGAAAGAGGAGGAGGGGGGGGAGGAAGGGAGGAAGAGGGGGGCAGCGAGTGCGGCGAGGAAGAAGGCAGAGAGGAATGTGGTGGAGAGGGGGTCAAGAGGTCGAAGGGAGAGGAGGGAGAGGAGGCCGGTGGAAAATATGCCTGTGGTTGGTGGGGAGGAAAGGGAAAGGGGGGTGAAAAGGCGAGAGTAAAAATGTGTATGCTGACATCTCGTGTGTCAAAACTTCCGTGCACACCGGGAGATCTTCCATTCCCTTAGATTTTGCACGAACCTGAAATGCCTGCACGTCTTCCAGCCACGACCAGGTACAGCAGCGCCGACATAGCGATCAGTGCACCTCCGCATAGGGCAGTCCCCGGCGTGAAATCAGGGAAGGAGGAGGACATGGTGGTCTTCGGAATTTGAGTGGGGTGAGGATCAGAACGTCTATGTGGTCCCCCTGTTCACTTTCACAATGCTGGAGACGATGAGGAGCTGGATGGCGTGGTCTACGTGATACGCTGTTAGGTCCTTGAGAGGGGAGGAAGGTGGAATTAGCGTCTTATTACAGTGTTGGTGTGTTGCTTGCTCGGGTAGGACAGGAACCTGCGCAGCCATTTGTCCGCCTTGGAGAGAGGCCCGATGAGGGGATGAGTATCCATAAGAGTGCGAAGTCTCAAATCATGAATCACGCGTCGTTGGGACTCCCGGAGAAAAGGAAAGAGTATGTCCGTATGTAGTTTGAATCGAAGTTTTGTTTGCTCTCGTTCACAGAGGCCGGCCAGCAGCATCACCACTCTCATATCAACAACTCGTGCCTTACCCTTGTCTATCTGACCCTTCCTGTCAGGGGGATGGAAGGACGGATGAGTCAAACGTGATCTGTCCTCATCGTTATAAAGGATTGCTTGTCGCGCTCGTCTGCTCTTTCGACCCCTTCTTCTTCTGGCCTTCCTCCGATCTCCACATTCATTCAAACGTGCTCTTCCCCTCGTCAAGGAAAAGAAAACCAGACATAAGGGCAAGTTAGATCTAAATTCAAGGACGGAGATATAAGTTTGATTCCCTGTCATCCAGTACAGTCTAGAGTTGCTATTTGAAGTGTATCTCAATGAATGCATAAGTACTCCATTTGTTGTATTGAGAAAAGCTAAGCTAACTTCTGTGGTGCACAAACATACTCGTTACAGCTCTGCCGATCACGGTCGGCTGGTGTTGAGGGTGAGGAGGAAATCGCTGGTGCTTGCTTAAGGATTTGAAACTCGACATCTTCTCGCGACTTTAATGGTTGTTCATCAACAAGTCAAGCCACACACACACACACATGGCACACTGTCTACGGCACACGTATTATGAACAAGGCCAAATGCACTCTTGGCGTATCCAAAACCACCACCGGCACCCTGTTAAAGATATGAAATACACGAGAGAACACCGGAAGGCGAGAGGTCGGTCAGCAAGCAAGGTGTCGCTTGTCGGCCAGTTTCGTTGGTCCACGGCATGCCATGTTACGTTGCCCACCGAAAGAATTCTGAACTACTCAGTGAAGGCATTGTTGCCAGTCAAATCCTCATACTTCCTCCTGTTGGAACAGTTACCGCCGCCCAGTACGCGGCCGAGGGCGCTAATTTTATCTTCTCTATGAGCGATCGTTGCGTAGAAAGCATCGACAACGACGACGGCTCCTTCTATTCCCGGCTCAGCCGGTGTCCTCGCATACATCATGAACAAAGAAAGCAGCGGCATGAAAATCTCACGGTGTCTCAGAAACAAGCATGTCCCACTTTTATCTTTCTTTTGTAGTGTATATAAAGCATGGTCCCGGCGGGAGTGGCTCCCGTTTTCGCCGCAGATAAATCATCAAATCCTAGCCCCGAGGCCTCGGGTTGAATTCTGCTGCCTAACTTATTTCGATTCACAACACACGCACACACACTCACAGCGTCCTTCCATGTACAGTGGTCGGAGACGCTGTGGGGGTGGTTCTGGCACCAAGGTGGGTGGGAATAAGACAAATCGAGGTATGGCTGGTGCCTCATCTTCTCCACCTTCCACCACCTTGCCGGCCTCCAAGTCATCCCTCAATAACGATAAGTGCAGCAGGGTAAACAGTGGCGGCGCTGCCTTTAGCGTCCGTCTACAGGCCAAGGACATTCTGGCGGAGCTAGAACGTAGTGCCGGCAAGTCAGGAGGGTTTGGCACGTCGGGTCGGGGGCGAGACGCAGACCACCAGGTGAGGGAAAGAGAAAGGCGGATTACCGCTGGGGGTGTTCTCTTGAGTAAAAGTGATGGCGGCACATTTTTCTCAGTCAAGAGACAAACCATGTTTCTTGGAGGTCGTTAGCCGGGTCGCTAATTCTATCGGCTCGTGCCAGTGGGGTGGCTGGTTGCCCACTCGCCAGCACTTGGAATGCACGCCTGATCTTGGCCTTTTGTTGTGACACTGGCGCGGTGCAGCTGTCGCTTGTACTGAACTCTGTTTGCTGCGTGTACTAGCACGAGTATTGAGCATATAATTTGCGATCTTCTTAACCCATGGCCGGTCTTCATCCCCGCGATGTCCTGCTTCCCTGTCTTCCACTTTTCTCCCATTCTTCTTTCTCTCAACAACTCTTTTTCCAAGTCTATTTATGGCTTCTCGTCTTGCACTGGCGCTCCGTGTCTCACACCCATTCACTTCCATTCCTACCTTTCACCCCAATACAGTCCCTTTCCGCCTCGTCTTCGTCAACGAACCTCTTCCTGCAGCTCTCCTCCTCCTCCTCTTCTAGCCTTGGCGGTGAGGAGGGTGTGTCTCCCCTCCTGGACTTCGACGACGACGATCCTATGTCTCCGCAGTCGGTTTTCCCCCGCGTTCGACAACGCCTCCGAGAAGAGGCCGCCGATCACTCCAGTGACACAGTCAGCAGCGACAGCAAGTGCAACAACAGCAGCAGCAGCGGCAGCAACGGCAGCAGCAGCCGCAAAAGTCACAGCAGAAGCAATCGCAGCAGCAACGGCTGCACTTTGACTGACTTCCCTCTGCTCGTCACGGGACAACAAGGCAAGAAACGATTGATGTGCGGTCGACAACTCCCGGAGATCACGTCTTCCTCCTTATCCTCGTCCTGCTCGTCGTCGTCTTGTTCTTCGTCCTCCTCGTCGTCGTCGCACCACATGGCAGCCACTTGCGGCGACGATAGGAGTGCCCCCAACATTCGCACACGGACCCCTCCTCCTATTCTCCAGCAAATGCAGGGATGTCACAACAATAGCAGCTCCTGCAGTAGCACTCGGGAGTCACCTTTTAACGGGCACCAACACGACGATCTTTCCCAGACTTCTTCCTTACTTCATTTGAAAGGATTGAGCATGAAACAGCAGCAGCACCAGCAGGACGACACTGCCTCTGTTTGCTCATCTTCATCTCTCTCCTCTACCTGTACCCGCCCCGTCTCCTGCCCCCCTCCCTCCCTTCCTGCCTTCCACAAGACCGCGCCCGCCTCCGTCGGTGGCAGCAGCAGCAGCAGCAGCAGCAACAACAACAACAACAGCTCTACTTTCGTCATCACCCCTCTCCCCCGCGCGGCGCTCAAGAAATCAAGTCTCTATGAACTTCAAGCTGCTTTGGAAGAGCTCAAGAAGGCACTGGCAGACATGGAGACGACAGCGTATAAACGAGCCAGGGTGCGAAGCGAAGCGTACATAATTAAATTTGAAAGAGAGTTCTCCGACCTGGTCCGTATCAAGGACCGAGCAATCAAACGCCTAGACGCCCTCTTACATGGACGACAGCAGCAGCAGCAGCAGCGACAGCCGCAAGAACAGCCGAAGCCCCAAGAGCAGGAGGAACAGGAGCAGCACCAGAAGGGGGCATTAGCCCCTGATTCGAATCATGGTCAGATGGTGGCACGGGTGCTAATGGTCGTGATGGATTTGGACGATGAGCTTCTTATGCTCATGGGGGAGGAGCACGGGACCTGGGAAGAATTAATGAGACTTCGTGAAGACATCCAGAGGCATCTAGACGAGGTTGCCATTGAGCTTGGTGGATGCATGGGAGGGCGGAAGGACAAGAAAGGAAGGGGAGAAAATGGAGGAGGAGCGGAGAAGGACTCATTCGCCCCTTGTCTGATAATGAGGTCTCTTTCAACGCCGCATGGGGTGGGGTTGGGGGCGTTGCGTGGAGGGCGGAGGGACGTCGACAGCACTTTTTCGGTCTCCGTGGCTGCGTCTCGCCTTTGCGAGAAGAAGCAGCTCCAGCATCACCATCATGTCGGCAACAGCACCAGCAGTTTCAAAAGCAACCACCTTGATGGTAGCAGCAGCATGAGGAAGCAGAGGCGAGGGGATATCACCTCTCGCTTGCGTCCGCTGGAGATAAGCCTGCCAGTCAGCCCTCCCACCTCTGCTTCCTCCGCCTCCCGGACAGGAGCAGCGACAGGGAAGAAGGATGGGAGTTGCCCCTGCACAGACGAGTCAGAGAGTCCCAGTGGCACGGTCACGACTGCCTCCTTTTCCTCTTCCTCGTCCTCCGCATTTTGCAGTGCCAGCGATCAGGGCTTCAGCTTGCAGAGCGATGAGGAGGAGAAATCGACGACGGACAGTAGTGGCAACAACAAAAGCAGCGGTAGCTGCAGCAGCGTACCCCCTCGTCCTTCCCTTGTTAAGGCTGTTTCCTCCGATGGTCTTTCTACCCTCTTTCATCACAACAAGCACAACCATCGGCAAGACTGCCACCAAAAGCAGCAGCAGCAACAGCAAGAGCTTCCCCTGCCCGTGGCACTGACTAAAAACGTCGAGGAGCGAGCTGCTTTCATTCATCATCGCACCCTATCAAGCCGACCTTTTGTTGAAGCTTCTCTTCTACCCGGAGGTGCACCCCGCGCTTCTTACCATCGTCGCATCAGCCGTCCTTTGGCAGGGACGGCAGGGAGGGAGGGGTCCAAAGAGGGAAATGTATTGGAGAACGTCAAGGTTACACCACTGGTGCCTTTGGAATCAAACTGAGCGAGTGAGAAAGCTCTGAAAGAGGAAGGTGGGGATGAAAAAATAGAGTTCTTTCCGTTGGACTGTGTCTACTTGTTGTCATTTGCTTGGGATGGTAGGTAGAGACAGCCAGTAAGGGAGAGAGAGAAGAAGTATCGGACAGCGATTGAGATACTTTAAAAGTGCAAGAGTGCAAAGTAAGGAATGGGGACGAAGGAATGCAATAGAGACATAACAGCAGAGCAGCACAACATCGATAAATAGGGGCGAGTAAGCTAGCATAGACGACGAAGACGAATTGAGAAAACGAAGGGTGAAGCAGACAATAGCTTAAAGCCTTGCTGGAACCAATTGACGGGACTAATTGGTAGGAAATAGTCGATCCCGTCCACACATTCACCCCCAGATTAAAAGCGGGAAAAGAGAAGTAAAGAAGGGAATGATAAGCAAGGTCCGCGCGACACTGACACCTCAGATCGAATCAAGAATGAGGGAAATTTAAAAAGAGGAGAAGAGAGAAAATACATCGGTTGGGACGTATGGGGATGTGGGGATGTAGGTTTCCGGGGGGAAAAGAAAAGAGGAGTCTTCGATACCTGAAAATGTAGGGAGGGAAATTTGAACACCGAGGGAGAAGACATAAGAGAGGAAGAGAGAGAGATTGAGTCTTGGAGGGAGACATTTGTATAGCGGGAGGGAGATCAACTGTAGTAATGAAGGAGGGATGTTTAGTATTTTATTCTCTTCGAATATTCGAAAATAGTAAGCATCGCTGCCATGAGATAGGATAGTTATTTCGCAAAGGATGCAGGGAGGGAACACAGCTCGCAACAGAGAGATGAAGAAGCGAGCGTCCCTTTCATAAATCTGTGAGGCACGTTTTGATTCGCCACGAGGTATATTAATCATAACGACTCATACCGTAATCAACCCGCTTATCGTAGTCAGTAGCAATAGTGGCAGTAGTGGTAATTGTGGTAGTAAATGTATCCGTTTTGTTTCCTCTATATTGTAGGAGTTGACTTGTGAGAAGACACGAGGGGCAGGTGATCCCCCAAGGTAATAGCAGAATTGATTACAAGTAGAATTTTTATTTACAGATTTAAATTTATCACAAATGAAGCAAGTAGTAAGTTTAGGGTCCATAGGAAGAGATGAGGGAGGAAGGACAAGGAAATGATACGACGATCGTCAGGACGCTGCGAGAAAAAGTGAAAAGGAAAAGGACCAGAAAGGAGACGAGATGATAATAACTAAGGCAAAGACGAGAAAAAGGACATGGAGGAGGAGGAAGACCAGGCATGATGCTAGATGTTAGAGTAGAGGCGAGACAGTTAAAGTGGTAGAAAGTGTAGCAAACACGCCGGAGCAGTAGGGTCAAGGCACGATTGAACGAAGAATGTAACCCTGAATTAAAAAATGAGGCAAAGTCAATCAACGCCTGTAGTTGGCCAAGCGGGAGGAAGGGGAGGATATTGAAAACAGAAACGTGGGTGATATTGTGACACGGGTAAATTATTAGAGCGCTGTGGCGTCGTGGCAGTAAGATTGAGGCTATCGGGAAGGTGAAGTCATTATGGTGATTTTAGAGGCCACTGGACAAAAGGAGAATGATGGACGGAGGCGAAAAGCAAAAGAGAAAGATTGTGGACAAAGAAATGCCCTTAGCAAGCAATAACCAACAGGTAACAAGATGGAGGATGGCACGAGAATCGACGGTGATGGTGATGCTGTCTGTGATGATAGTGATATGGATGTTAACGCGATAGAGCTAGTAAAGATGGTTGGAATTAGTGTGTGGATGTGATCAATTTATTTAGTTGAATCGAGTAACGTAAAGATGCTTCAGGAGTTGTGTAAGTAAAGTAAGCTTTTCAATTTTCAGCGTATGTACTTTGAACGTGGGGATAAACAACGACGATTGAGAAATCATTGACTTGGAAGTCTTCAATCACATCCAGACCATGATGTGGAGTCTTCCCACGCTTTTTTGTGCTCCTTTCGAAATATCTTTCCCGTTTTCACGTTCGTCTATCGTTTATTCACTTGAATCTGGCCACACACAGGTAAACGACCAAACGGAACACGAAAGTCTTATTAAATTTCAATTTGAAATATAACACGCAAGTCAGCATACACGCATATGCACATGCTTCCACATCCCGTGAGGCGAAGGATGGAACAAAGGAACACGTGTATGTACCAGTATACACAAACACTCATGAACAGTCGAAAGTCTTTTTACGTTGCACCGTCCGGTGATGATGTATCACCTTCAGTCGTTTGTCGCTGTTGCTGCAGCTTTGACTGCGGCCGCGGCTGCTGCTCTCTGCCCTTTCCTCCTGAAGAAGGACGTGGTGTTGTGCTTAGCATGCTGCCTCCCCCTTGGTGCTGCACCTGCCCGGTTGAGTGTGACAGGGGGCGGTTCGATTGATCGTCGTCTGAGCCGTTCTCCGCACTGTGGCTGCTGTCACTGCCACTACCTTTGCTGACGGTGATGGTCTTGAGCCGGATAAGCTCGTCGCTCTTTGCAAGCCCGGCCCCTGATACAATAAAGTGCTGCTCGAAGCGTGCGGAAATTAGCCCCCAAATATCGTTATCATCTCCGTCTTGCGGGTCCAATGGACAGACTTTATACGATGTATTCGCCTGAATCTTCACCAGGATAACAGGCCTCCGCAATGAGCTCGTGTGAATAGTAGGTTGGCCCTCGCTCTCAGCAGGGACAGGAGCAGCACTAGTACGAGAGAAAGAAGCAGCAGAAGCAGTAGCAGCAGCAGGAGGTATCTGCTCCACCTCGGACAAGGGGGATGAGCCACCATCGGTTGTCGATGACACAGAGGATCGACCAGGGGAGCCAATATCATAAATTGCCCCCCCAGCCTGCTGCAGCTGCCGCCCACGCCCACCCCCCGGAGGCGCGGACAATGGCAAGGTCCAAGAGAAGTTGGGAGGAGATGAGGCTGCTTCTGTCGGGGGTTGTGGTATTTGCTGCTGCTTCGGTGGGCATGGCGAAACCGGGGAAGACGCTGCGGCTTCTGTTGGACCGGATTGGAGAAGTTGTGCGGGCAGGGAGTCTGCCCTATACCAGCGCTGCGGGGAGGAAGAGGTTGACCCTGGTCCACGTGCCCTGCTTCCTCGTAGTCCGAGGGAGTATCGATGCCCTCCTCCTCCCCTGTCTCTGTTTTCATCCTCCTGCTGCTCAGGTGAGTTGACCAGCGGGCTGTGTAAGGAGGGAGAGGAGGAGACTACGCTTATGACACTCTCTTCTTCTACCAGCTCCAGGGATATGTCGAGGGGCTCTGCGTGGGAGGAATAAGGGCAAACGACGACTAGTTCTGGGTTGCGGAGGAGGTATTCGATACAGTAATACGTGTCGCCCCCGCTTTGTGTCCTATTGCAGGCAAGAAGGATGTCCATCGTATGCGATACGACCTGGACTTCACTAAGAGCGCTAAGCGGGGAATGGGGAGCAGAGGAGGCGGATGAGGATGAAGAGGAGAAGGAGGATGATAGAGGGCGAAGGAGACCTGCCGGAACGGAGGAAGAGAGTTGATGTTGATGGTGGTACTGCGTATGGTGGCTTTTGTGCGCACGGATATGATGTGAGGATCCAATGCCACCATCCGCCGCGGCAGCGCCAAGCGAGAGCCCACCCAAGGAGGGTGAAGGAATAGAAGACGCTTCCTCCTGCTCAAACTCCTTGGATTTTTGAGCTAACTTTGACAAGGTTCTGGCAAGAGCACCCAAGATGGCTTCAGGACCTGACTCACCGTGAATTGTTTGACCATTAATGCAGACTTTGTCGCGCATCATGTCTTTCCAGAGCTGGTTAAGCGCGCTACTGCTGCTGCTGCCACCCCCGCCGTTAGCGAAAGGGTGCTGGTGCTGGTGATGTACAGGCACGGAGGGCGAGTGTAAATTGTGGTGGTTGGGGTTATTCGGGTGATTGGGCCGTCTACGGACATATTTCAAGTAGAAAGGAGAAAAGAGCGAGGCAGTCGAGCTGGAAGAAGACAATGGGGACGAAGGGAAGATCTGTCCTCGAATCCAAGGGAAAGGCACGCACAACTCCTTCTTCTCCAACAACACCGACATCGCTCTTTGGTAACTCTCTCTATCCTCAGCCCCCTCAACCGATGCTCTCAAATCTCGATACTTCACCATATCTCCTGCGTAAGGTGAAGACGGGTCAATCGCCTGCCCTTCCATTCTCCCCCCTGGAGGAAGAACGACTGTAGCACCATTGATGGCTTGTACCCACTCGTTCCGTTCCTCTTCCGAGGTACACATCCACAGACGCCTCGCACCCTTTTTCAAGGCGAGCTCAAAAACATTGTTTTTCTTGCTGGCCACGGGCTTGCAGCTGCATATGGAAGCGTGCAGTGGCAAGGTCTTCCTCCTTCGACCCATCATACTGTCGTCGTTTTCGTAGACAAAGAGTCCTTGATGCACTTCCACGAGTTTATTTTTCCAAATAACACCCATGGCGTGGTGGTTGGCCTTTTTCAGGGGGCCAGATTTGAGGATTGAGGTCGAACAGGTGAAAGGTGGGGGAACAGAGAAAGAGGTGGGGAGGGATACGTCATCGGGGGAGACGGCCACGGATAAGGAGATGTTGACGCGCCCAGTTGTCCTGGTTGGAGCTGTTGTGTTGATGCTGTTGGAGCTGCTGCCGATACCACCAATTCCATTAGCAGCGTCGCTGCTGATGCAACTGTTACTGCTTCCACCACCACCAGCCTTGTCCAACAGGAGCTGCAGAGCCGCTTTGACAAAAATTGACTTTTCGAATTTCTCTGACTCTAACAGCTCTGTTACTGGAATACTATCCTCCAAAAAGATTCCTTGCGCGGGCTCTTCCCTAACTACTTCCCCTGGAAAATTGGAGGCAAATGTCGTGCATGTGACATCCAAGCCCTTGAACTGCTGCCCAACCTCCTCCTCTTCGTCTTCCTCCGCCCTCTCCTCCCGACAACCCTCCTTTCCCTGCCAATCCGACCCAGGATATTGCAACCTCGGCCTCCGCTGTGGGTGCTTCTGCTCCAATTGTTCGTGGTAAATTGCATGCGAATCGTCGTCCTCGAGCGCAGGTAGCAGAGAGGCGCTTCGGAAGTTCATCGTGGATGGGTATGAGAAGCCGGTCCCATCCGACGGCTGACGTCGGATATATGCAGGCGAGGCTATTGCAGGTGTTGGCTGGTCAGCGCAGATGAATGTAAGGGCTTGTTTGTGGCGCTCCATTTCGTCGACGAGACTCTTGTGTGCGCCAAGCAGATTGTTTTGGACCGTTGGCTGTTTTGTTTGGGTTCGGGTGGTTAAAGGGGAGGTGGGGATAAAGGAAATGTACGCAACCAGGAGAGTAGGACATGGAGAGGACTAAGCGGAGTCTGTCATCGTGAAATACTTCAAGCTGAATAAGACTCATGATGACGCCGGCATATTGAGTTGACCTCGAAGCACCCGTAATGGCAATAGACCCTCGCCCAAAGCGATATTCATAATCCCGTACCTCACGCATACCGTCGCTACCATTCTGCTGGTCATGCTGATCCTGTTTTTGTTGCTGCATTTGCCGAAGCCGTTCCTTGTTGAAAGCCGGGAGCCGCACGGAAGACAGAGCGGAAGGAGCAGGAGGCGATGGCGGCCGCTGCATGGTGATACTGCTAGCCGCACGAGCGGAGACAGGAATAAAGGCGACCCTCTAAGCTTATTTGTTAGTATTGCCTATACGCAGTCGTTCTATGTGGTGTGATCGAGATGTGGGGGCGTGGCGTCGATTGAGATGAATGTGCTCTCCTGTTTCGGCAACGGACCACTGCTGAGCAATTTGTCCAAGCAAGCACTGCATGACAGTCAGACGGGCTGATGTCTAAATCTCTTCATTACATATGTTCAGCGCTAACTGGTGCCCGCAAACGAACACCGAAAGGAAGAATGAAACGGCTACGTCACGGTGACATGGGCCATGTCACCCTGCCCCTTCGAAAGAACAAAACAACCTTCTGGTATATACATGTATACAATACATAGCCCTACTTACTACTGTACTCCATGCAAAATTCTATAAATGATCACTTATTGAATAATAAACCATTTTTGGTGCAAAAGGTGCAGAATCCAAGTAGGACGATGATAGGAGTCACTCAACTCGGCCGATGAGACATACGAGGATTCGGTTGAAGCTTCTTTCGACTGTTCGTGCACGTGTACTTTTGCCTCAAACCACCGTCACACTCTTAACCTCGTTCCGACCAACACCCACTTGACAGTAGATAGTTTTTGAATAGGGCTGTGCTATTAGATAAGACGCGCATTGTCTTCAAGGAGGGCCCCACTTCTGATTTCCTCAGCGCGGTAGTTTCCAACCAGTCAAGATGGTGGCGTGGAAGCGGCGGCTGCATGGTGCCGTCTGCGAGTTCTTCGAGGTAGACAAGCGGCATACCACCGTGGCCACCGAGGTCCGGGCGGGTATCACCACATTTTTGACTATGAGCTACATTCTGCTTGTCAACCCTCAAATCTTGGCGCAGGTACGTTCGCAAGGGGTGGGGAGGTCTGGAAAGAGTCATCTGGCGTTTGAGTATATATATGCCCCCTCTGGGCCTCTCATCCGGCTGATGCACAAGCATGCTGACAACCACCGGTATTACCATTCCATGGATCGGCCGGGTCGTGTGGGCATGTGTATTATCGTGAAATCCGCTGTTGCTGGTCCACGAGCGTAAGTGCTTGTCAGCTCAATCCTGTATTCCTTCTTCATCACTCCACTTCCTCGAATATTTTTGAATCGGACGTCGATGTTCGCGATCACATCCGTTCCGCTCTCTCCATCGTTCTCCAGACCTCTCTTGACCCTCATGTCGTCTCTTCTTTTTTTCAAAACCATCTTTAACAGATAGGCTTCCCAAAATCCGACGTTGTGGTCGCCACCGCCGTGGGCGCCGGGCTCGCCAGCATGGTCTGTGGGATCTTTGGCAACTTGCCTTTTGGTCTTGCGCCTGGCACGGGCTTGAGCGCGTACCTATCTTATGGCCTCGTCCTCGCTGGGGTGCTCACTCGCCCGCAAGCGATGACGGTATGTTTTTTGTCGGGGTTTGCACTGGGCGTATCAGCCTTGGCGCAGGTTAGCACGGTCATTATGAGGGTTATACCAAGAGCAGTAAAACTCGCGACAGTCGTGGGGATGGGCCTATTGATTGCATTAATTGGCATGGTGTCTATAAGGCTGGTGGTCCCGAATGAAGATACGTTGGTGACGCTTGGGGATTTTTCGGACTACCATATATGGTTGGCGCTTGTGGGGTTGGTGGTGACAGGTAAGAGGGGGGTAGAGGAATGAGGGAGGGAGCAAGGGAGGAAGGCATACGGGATTTTTTTTTCCCACAATGCTTGGAGTTCACTTTCTTTCGTCTTCTTCCCTTACTCTCCCTCCTTTTTCCAACAGGTTCAATGCTCTTCCACCAAGTAAAGGGTGGGGTGCTCGCGGGTATCGTCCTCATTACCGTTTTTGTCTGGTGTATGGATCATGACGGCCCCTCAGAGATCTTTTCCATCCCCCATCTGGAATACGGCGTCACGAGAAACATCGACTTGACGCCCGCTTCCTTATCCTGGGAAATGCTCCCTCCATTGCTCGCGTTTTTATTTGTCGGTTTATTTGACATCTCGGGAGTGATGTTCGGGCTGTCGTCTCTCGCAAAGATAATGGAGGAGGATGGACATATACCGGGTAGTATTTGGGCGTTCTTAGGGTCGGGTTTAGGCACCTTGGTGGCAGCTATGGCCGGGAGTTCGCCCATCATCATCCACGTGGAAAGCGCGGCGGGGATCAGGGAAGGAGGAAGGACGGGATTGACGGCTGTTGTTGTAGGATTATTGTTTTTTTTGAGTTTATTTTTCGCGCCTTTATTTGGACACGTCCCGACGGCGGCGACAGCACCAATTTTGATTCTGGTGGGGGCGATGATGATAGGAGAGAGTCAGCACATCGACTGGGCGGACATGAGTCAGGCGATCCCGGCGTTTTTGACGAGCATGATGATGCCCTTCACGTTCTCGATCCCGAATGGAATTTTGTTCGGGGTGGGGATGAGCGTGACGTTTTTTGTGACGACTGGCGAGTTCCTGAGTTATTTGCCCCGGTGGATGTGGGGGGGGGGGAGGGAGGGAATTGAGATAGGAAAGGGTGGAGGGATGGTGGAAGAAGAGGAGCAGGCAAGGAGGTTGCAGACAATTGATGAACGGAGTCGGTTAAAGGCGCCGCCTATACCATCGCCGGGGAAATTCCATCCGGGGGTCGGAGGAGGAGCAAGGGAAGGAGATCTTGCATTTGGATCGCCGTCCGCATCGCACCAGCAGCATCATACTCTCTTCGATGAACAGCCAATGACAAGGAGGTTTTCCTTGATTTTACCTAAGGAAGAGGCCGACGAGCAGGCTGCCAGGGATATGGAGTTGTCGTCGTCGTTGACGCATGCGGGGGGAGGAGGGCACCATATGCTGAGTCACCAGCCACCGTATCACCGGCATAGGAGTGGAAGTGGAAGCGGGAGCGATCGAAGTTCAGGCGGAGGGGCGGGGGAGGGGGCATTTGCGATGCAGATATAGGTGAGGAGAGAATGAAAGGACGGAAGGGTAGTGAAGATGAATACGATCATGTACGTATGTAGGGAGAGAGATGGAAGTTAACCAGAACGGAAACGAAAAACGCTTGCGAGCGCCCCCCCTCAAAAGAAGATTAACGCCTAGTGCGCAAGCTCCTTCAAAACTTTTAATCATTGACCCTCCTTCTCAACTGCGAAAGAAAACAGAAGTTTGGAAGAAATGAAAAAGAATGGCAGGAGGGTAATGTGTCTACCCCTTCCAGGGTTGAGGTGTATGTTAAATGGAGGAGATAAAGTGGAAATAACCTCGCTGAGTTGGTATGTAAGCTTAATTTTTGCTCGAGCGGCAAGCACATCTTAAGTCGTGAAATAGAGCTTCCCATCCAAAACGGTCAAGAAAAGGACCGAAAATGAGCTTCGGAGACTGTGGGAGGTTGCCATTGCATATGATTACACTTTCGTGGACAATCTATTTCTTATTTCTTGCCTGCTGACACCACTTGGACTTAACGCAAGTCACCTTGTTGACTGCAATGTCTCTTGCCGCGCGCTCTGATGACTCAAACCAATCAAAACACACACCCAAGCAATAACAGAAGCAAGATCCACAAGAAGAAGTGACGGCACCTCCATGTGAAGCAGACGCCATCAACTCTACCTACGCACACCCAACGTGCAGGCCGTGCAGTTGCATTACATTCAAATCATTATAATACCCGAGCCAAGGCCATGGCATGCTTGCAAGATTGCCCCTTGACCATGCCTCTGTCTTTTCGCCGCCTCCATTTCTTATTCTACCATCCTACCCTTCACCACTTACCGATACAGGGGGAAGGAACCCACCGTAAGAACCTGTACAGTACCCTCACTACCGCTGAGACCGACGTTATTACGAGTCCATGCCTTCCTCGTCCTCTTCCGGCGTCACCGGTGCGGCTTCCTCCGCCATCATACAACATGACGGAGCTCGCCGCCGGGTGATCGTCCTGGGTTGCGCCGCCTCCTTTATCGTCACCTTTCTTATCCGTCGCTACCGCTCCAAAGACACCGACTCCAACAGAAAAGGCAGTGGCGTCTTCAAATCTACCTCCGAACGCACGTTTCGACAGTATCCCCAAAACTACCCCACGGTCAGGCCACGGAACGGCGGCGCTTCAGGGGGCATCGGACAACACACAGGCACTGCCGTCGCCGCAGCAGGAGGGGTAGGGCCCTTGAGTTCCACAGGGTTAAATGGTACTTTGGACTTTTCGCATCCTGATGGTCCGAATATAGGGCCTGCGTCTGACCCAGCGTGGCTGGAGAATCATGACCAGCAGGGGATACCAGCAAAGACGGATTTGCTGCATACGGGACATTTAAAAGGGGGTAAATTGTTAATTTGTGTGATTGGGCTGCCAGCACGGGGGAAGACGTATATAGCACGGAAGGTCGCGCGGTATTTGAGGTGGATTAATTATCGGACAAGGGTGTTTTGTCTGGCGAGGTATAGACAGGACAAATACGGGCATAAGCAGGCGGCAGAATTTTTTGATACGAGCAATGAGGAGTATACGTCGTCGAGGATGGAGCTGTTGGCGTGTGCATTGGAGGACTCGGTGGGATATTTGAATCGAGGTGGGGAGGTGGCGATTTTGGATGGGACGAATGTGACTGAGGCGAGGCGGAGGTTGATTCGGGAGAGGATGCAGAGGGAGGACGGGTATGAGATCTTGTGGATTGAGTCGATCTGCGAGGACCCCCAGGTGATTGCCCATAATGTCGCCCAGCTGAGGGAGGCTAGTCCTGACTATGTTGCGGACCATGATTTTGAGAGGAGGATTGCGTTCTATAAGATTGATTATGTCCATGTCCGGGAGGATGAGGGGAGTTATGCAAAGGTCTTCGATGCGGGTCGGAAGTTGGAGTTGAACCGCATTCATGGGTTTTTGCCGACCAAAGTTATTTCGTTTCTGATGAATTTGCATATCATGCCTAGGCCGGTTTATTTCACCAGGTGAGGAAAGGAGGGAGGGAGGGAAAGGGCTCGATGTCGTATCGTCGGTCTCATTTCTTCCGTGCTGCAGTCGTCGACACTCATGCACGAACTCCCCTCCTTCCCTCCTTCTCTCCCCTCTCTTGTTTTCCTCGGCCCGTTAGACACGGCGAGTCCATCTTCAATATCCACGGACTGATAGGCGGCGACTCATCCCTCTCCCCCAAAGGCGAGAAGTTCGCCGACCTCCTTTCTCTCTTTATTCATAATGAAACCGAGCTTCCCCATGACCAGCTAAACGTCTGGACAAGTACCATGAAGCGTGCCCGTGCTACGGCCGCCAAAATTAAATGCGCGCGTTATGTTGAATGGCGTTCTCTGCGAGAGATCGAGGTAGGGGTGTGCGATGGCCTGAGCTACGAACAAATGAAGGAGAACTTTCCGCACGAGTACAAGAACCGCGAGCAGGATAAGCTCCGATATCGGTACCCCCGGGGGGAGAGCTATATGGACATCATTTCGAGGTTGGAGAGTGTGATTTTCGAGCTTGAACGGCAGCAGGGTCCGGTGGTGATTGTCGCCCACCAGGCAGTGCTGAGGTGCTTGTATGCATACTTCCTGGACTTGCCCCCGGAGGAGGTGCCGTACCTGTCTATTCCCTTGCACACGGTGATAAAGGTCACGCCCAAGGCGTATGGATGTGCGGAGAAGCGATATAAGATGATGGTATGAGCGGGAGAGAGGAGAGGAAGGAGGGAAGCGTTTGAGCTTGGAAAGAGGATGAAGGGAGAATGAAGCAGGGGTCTTCATTAAGCTTGAAGTTGTAAATATAGATAGGTAGGTGCTAGGCAGGTCAATAGAGATTATGCAAGAAGGATATGAAAATGACGTCGTGCTTCGTCTCGTTGCTTCGTCTTGTTTTGTGTGGTAGGGAGGTGATGGGAAGGCTGGTGGAGAAAAAAAAAAGGGGGAGGAGGAGGAGAAAGAGGAGAAGGAGATGAAGGAGAGGGGAGGATGAACTGAGACCAGGGATAAGGAGGATAAGATAGAGAGTGAGGAAAGAGAGAGTGGGAGGAAACATAAGAGCTTGAGAAGGCCTGTATCTGAATGGAGGGAAAGCGAGGAAATAGCAGAAAAAAGGATGAGCGGCAAGCATACAGCAATTGCAATGGCAGGATAGATAGACTGCCATCCATGAAATCGACTTAAAAAGAAAGAAAGAAAAACACTCCTTGGAAAGACAGATCACTTTGAGGATGAACTTATTTAGGGTGTCGATTTTTGTGTGTATGGCGGGAGTGAATTACGCGCCCATGCCCCCAAGAGATATCACTGGGTGCCGAGGGTCCGATTCCCAACAGAATTTGTAGGAACATGCATCTTTCATTTGCTTTCTTTCATTTTTATTACACGCCCACCGCTTCCCAGCCCCCCCCCTCTAGCTTCAGCTCTCACCCTGCTGTCATTCCTCTTTCATCATTTCTTCCTTTTCCATGTACGTCACCGAGCAACTCTTTACTCGGCCTCACTTCGCTACCCCCTTGCCGTCTTGGCGATACCAAGCAGCATCTCGTGCATCCGTGCTATGTCAATCGACTCTATCACTCGCACATTCGCCTCCTTCCCCTCCTTCCCTCTCATCTGCCCCTCCCAATCAATCACTGTCTGCCCCCTCCCATACGCCCCCTGCAACTCTACGTCCACAAAGCACTCCGCCGATTTCGTAACCACGCCCGGGTCCAGGGCCACTGCCATGGCAACCGCGTCACATATCAATGCACCCGCCAACCGCTCCTTATCTCGAATAAATGGACGCGTCACCCCTCGGAGAAAGGTACCAAGCCTCGAGCACGAGCCTTCGGCTTGAGTGAGGAAATCTTCCATGACGTCCCAGGCCACTGTATGTTGCTCGGTGGTTTCCCACGAGACCTGCGAGGGGGGAGGGAAAGAGGAAGGGAGGGAGGGAGAATTTGAGCCATAAGGCAAATTGTGACGATATTTCAAAAATGGAGAAGATAATAACATCTAAGCAAAAGAGATCCAAACAAATACACAAAGCTTTCCACGCACCAGCGTGGATTTGGAGAAGGCAGAGAGGACAATATGGGCGGCTTCGGGGTCTGTCAATGTAGAGACAGTCGGCGGTAGTAATGATAGATGAGTCACATGAATTAATGAGTCACCTTCTCCTCTCCTATATTTAAAATATCTTCTCCTTCCTCCATCCCGGGCGTGGAGAATCCGACGTACCCTTATGAAAGTTGAATTCACCGGTCAGGCTGACATTGCCCTTCGCCCGCGTCGTTCCCCCCATTATCACCACCTCCTTTACTGCACTCGCAAACCCCTCGTCGAGCTTACACGCCAGTGCCACGTTCGTCAAGGGTCCCAAAGCGACCAAGGTCACTTCACCGGGGTATTGCTTGCAGAGCCGGATCATGGCCAAGGTGGCATGCTCGGTTTCTATGTGGCGGGCATCGGCGTCGGGAAGGCCGGCGTCGCCAAGGCCATCCTGTCTATATGTTGCAAGAGCGAAAATACCCCATTAAGCCAATATACAGCATGGTCACTATCGTGTACATTTCTTTTACATACCCATGCCATGGGAAGTACTTGTGAGTGCTGTGAAGGAGAGGCGAGGCACAGCCGCGATAGACGGGGATGCGGCGGGAGTCAAAGTGCGGTGTTTGCACGGGGAGGACGTCGAGTACCTTGGCAGCATTCTTGGCACATTGCTCTAGCATCGCATTGCCATGCACTGTTGTTACGGCTAGAATTTGTTCACTGAGTCGGGCGGCTTCACTGACGGCCATCATGATGGCAATAGCATCGTCGACGCCGGGGTCACAGTCGATAAGGAAGCGGCGCGCTGGAGAAAAAGCGGAGGGAATAAAAGCAGCGGACATGAGTGCGTGCGAGGAGGAAGGAGCTAGAGCGGGTTGCCGGAGGGCCTGGACGGCGAGGTACCGCAGCGCCGCCAGCGTTCTGCCTGTGTGCAGTAGTGCGGAGGTTGAGTCGACAGCAGATGCGAGGCGGACCATGTTGGTTCGGCGATCTTCCGTCTTGAATGTAAATGCGGACACGACTTCTGCGAGGCTCGGACCCGCGTTACGGCTTCAAGTACTACGCGAAGCCATTTCCTGCCACGCGCAGGTCTGTTAGACGACGCTTAGCGCAATGCGAGCACCGATGCCATATTACCCTCCCCTCCCCTCCCCCCTTCCCCCCCCCCTTTCTCTACGCAGCACAGGCTGCCTGGTCCCTCGCTCCTTTACCATGTCTAGCAGCGATACAGCCAAGGTTCCCATTGTGGAGTACTGTCCACCATCATCCTTCGCTACGGACATGAAGGTTTTAAAGCACATGTGGTTTGCAAAGATCGTTCCGGGGCAATCGCAGCAGGACCGGGTACGTGTCTTGGCTGGGTTCGAGTCGGGTTTCTGTAAGTCGCCTTCCCCCCCCCTCCCTAAATTCTGGGTATTACACAATGTATCATTTTAACTCCCTCCGCTCGCCCTACCTTCCCAAGCCTTCCTCTTATTCATTCCCTTTCGTCCTTCGAACGCCCCACCACCCTCATACCAACGCAGCTCGAATCCTTCTACAAACACCAAGCCGACCTGTATGACTCCTATCGTTTTCGGATGCTGCACGCTCGCATCCCAATGATTAAGGCCATGCCCCTCCCTCCCAAAGGCAAGGGTGTATGGTTGGACATTGGAGGAGGTAAGCTTATCGTTTTCGGGACGAAGAGTGGTGTAACAAGGATTGGCAAAGGCTCGTTATCAACGATGATACGTACACACATGTAGGCACCGGCTCGAATCTCGAGTATTTCGCGGAGAATTTGAATCATTTTGCCAAGGTCATGGTGTTGGATTTGTGCCCTTCCTTGGCGGCGCAGGCCGAAGAGAGGGTGAAGCGGCATCCGGGATGGAGTTCCTTCGTCCAGGTAGGTGATGGGCAGTGGGCCCCTTACGACGCCCAACAATTGCATTTTGTGGATTTACAATGCACAGGGAGGAAATGGGAGAGCAGGTGAGGGCGAGTGAGTTCCTCTTGGAGAGATGCCAAGAAGGCTTAGTAAGCAAAGCCTCAGCTCCCTCGTCCCCTCCCTTTTTCCTTTCCTCCCCTCCCATTCTCCTTTCCGTCATCGCTGCGGACTCCTGTGTCAAGGGAAAAACAAGACCTCCTTCCACCGATATAATGGACGTCGTTCCTTTGCGAAGAGCCTTGTAATTAACCCTCCCTCGCTCCCCCCCCCCCCCCCCCCTAAAGGTCATCGTCGCCGATGCTTGCGACGAAAAAGCTGTCAGTCTCCCGCCCGCCGGCTCCGTGGACGTCATCACCTTTTCCTATGCTTTGTCCATGATTCCTGACTGGAAAGCAGCCCTCGCCAATGCCAAGAGGCTGTTGAAAAAAGGTAGGGAGGGGAGTGGGAGGAAATGAGGATAGAAGGAAAGGCGGGGTACGTCATTTGTTTTTAGGAACCAAGAGCCAATTACCGAAGATCTCATCTCTTATTTCTTCTTCTTTTCCTTCATCAAATCTTCTTTATCACCTTTTCCCTTTTTTTTCTTTTTCTTTCTTTGTTTCTTTTTTGCGACTCATATTTGTCAAACACCCAGGCGGCCATCTATGCGTGTGTGATTTCACGGTGGACGAGACACAGGGATGGGGAATGCAAACAATGTGGAGTAAGATCTTCGCATCCGACCATGTATATTTACGCGCAGAGCACCGGCCGTTTCTGAGGGAGCAGTTTAAGGCCGTCCATGATGAGTTGGGCTTCGGCACATTCCCCTATGTCCCACCTGTAATGCGTGCGCCGTGGTACGTGTTTGTGGGGCAAAAGGTGTGAGGGATGAAAGGAAAAACACGGGGCAGTGGGAAATGCAAGGCGATGAATGCTTCGGAAAGTAACGAGAAAAAGAAGAAGAGAGTGGCGGCATGTCCGAATTATTCGGAGCTTTATTCAAAATCGTTGCTCTTGCTATTCCATTTGAAAATTTCGATCAATTTGTACATACATATATATTATCCTCTTTCCCCGCCCACCTTCATCTATTCTTCCTGAAAGAAGGAGACACCCCCATAAGGTTCTATACATACACCCCTCCCTCACTCCCTTCCTCTTTCCGTCCTCCGCGCCTCCCTCAAAGCACGGGAATATTCTTGAAAGGTTTTCCATACGCTTCCTTAAACACCACCGCCTCTGGTGGAAATCGGGGAGATTTCTTATGCACCCCTTCTCCTTTCCCAGCATCAGCAGCAGCATCAGTATGAGAGGGAAGCGGCAAAGGCATCTCAAATCCCGTGGAGACTACCAGAGGGATAGCATACCGCGGGGAGGGAATGCGCAAGACCTGCATGATCCTCCGACCATCAAATCCCTCCATAGGACAGGTATCGAGCCCATGAGCACTGCAGGCCATGATGTACCACGAGGCAGCTATGGCGGTATTCTTGAAAGACCACGCTTCCAATGTACTCACAGAAGGCATCGGTTGCAAAGGTGACATGGCCGTCGTGAAAAAATCTTTGAATGCATGAGCCAAATGACCCTTGCCAGCCAAAAATGAGACGCTGAAGGGAAGAGTGGCAAGGTATGCTTCGGGAAGCCCGCGCTCTTGTCGTTCCATGGCTTGCAGGCGCGGCACGAGCTTGACAGGATCGAGGTCCGCGGCAAAGACGGCCGTGATTGGGGCTTGGAGCACTCTAGCCTTGTTTGGGCCAAGCATGCAGGCAGCCAATCGTTGCTTCATCTCCTTGGATTGGACGATAGTGATGGTGTAGGGCTGGACGTTGAAACTAGTGGGGCTACGCAGGGTGAGGCCTAGGATGGCCGCCACTGTCTCGTCAGGCACTTGGCGGGTGGCGTCAAATACTTTGGTGCTGTGCCGGGCCAGTACAGCCTTGCGAAAGGCAGCGGTGCCAGTTGTGGTGGAGGACATCTCAAGTTCGTCCTCGTCGTCGACGTGGCTGGTGCTGGTGCTGAAGGGTGAGTGCAGAGGACATCTAGAGCGTGCATTTTGTGCAGATGACGGAGGTGTAAAGAGGTGGCGTATGCTGCAGCCTTTGTTGACCACGAACCGCCGGCAGGACATCCACAAGGATGCAGATGATAAAGTAGTTATCATGCTTTGTAGTAGATCCTGTGAGTATGTGATATGGGGGTGGTGGTGATGTACAGTCTGCACCGAGGAGGGGTGGGGAGGTCACATCGAGCGGGCCAGGCTTTTTACCGTTTTTGGGTTCTTATGACACTCATCATGCCCCCTCCAGGTACCGCACGCATGCACAGGAAGAAGCGGCAGACAAGGAGAAGGGCATAGGCAAGTCACAAATTTACCCGCTTCGCATTTACAGGAGATTCTCAGCGTCTCAGCTCCACGCAGCTTCCCCTTCGCTTTGCCCCCTTGCCCCCCATCCCCGGCTCCCATTACTATGGCGACTGTCCCCAGCGCCCCCACGCCCACCATTGTTGACCAGCTGATTAAAAAAGGGGCCATGCTGCACAAGCTCTCCGTGGTGGACGACAAGAACAACGTCAGCTTGCTGGGCACCTTCCTGGACGACGCCCACGGCCCCCCAAGCCAGTCGATCCTCAATCACCTTATCTGCCGGAACGAATACGAAAAAAACTTACCCCTCGTCACCTCTCTCGACTCATTTGCCCTCATCGCCTACTCAAAAGAAAAAGACTATCGGCGCACCTCTGACTTTGTCGGGTACTTGCAAGGCCGAAAAAAGGCAGCCAAAGTCTTCGTCGATAAGAGCGGTACTGGAGGCTACCTCTATCCCGGTCCCTCCCTTACCACTCCCGATGGCATCCCCTGCCTCCGTTGCTACTACGAGTCAGGCCGTTCCCGCAACATCAACAGCAGCAGCACCAACAAGAAACGCCTTGCCTCCCCCTCCATGGACGGACTTCCTGCAGTTCCCATCCCCACGGGCGCCTCGGTTGCGAAGCGTGCCCGAACGGCGGGCCGTATGCCACATTTTGAATATATACCTCCAGACCCCATTTCCCCCTCCAACCTACCTCTCTCTTTCCCCTCCTCATCCTCTCCAACAATAAGCGGGGAAGAAGGTCCTGTATATTTCCTAGGGCGAGAAGGCGAAAATGGCTCCGTCTCCACCTCCTTCACCTCCACCAATCTTTTCCCCCCACTACTCGACCCTTCTCAATTCCCTTGTAGTCAAGACCCGCGTTTCAAGTACGTGCCACCCACGCCAATGAAAGGACAGATTCCGCCTCCTTTCTACCACGATCCCGATGCTTGTCCTGTCATCGAAGGACTTACCCTCACCCCCGACCAAGCCGCCCTCGCTTCCTCAGCAGTGGCGGCAGCAGCAGCAGTAACACGGCTGCCGCCATCACCTGGTGCAATACCAGGAAGAGGAGGAGAAGGAGGAGGAGGAGGAAGAGGAGGAGGAGGACGGGGGGGAGCAGCGTGGGGAAAAGATCAAAAGGTGGCCGAGGGTTTTTATAATCAGTTAAAGCGTGAGAAGGGCACGAGGAATCAGAGCCTTGTCTTCCACCTCCGCAAGCTCAACAACTGGGTGAAGGCCCAACTCATCAATTCCTTGAAGCCCGCACCTGTCAAGAAAGGTAAGGGAGGGGCGGGGAGGGAGCTGGAGGTTTTGGACCTGGCATGTGGGAAGGGCGGCGATTTCACTAAGTGGAGGGAGGTGAGTCGTCGTTACCCCATTGCCCGATATGTTGGTGTGGACATCGCAAAGAGTTCGTTGGTTGACGCCATTGGCAGGTATCATCAGGATAACCATATAAGAGGGGCCCTGGGGTCAACTTTGACGTTGGCCTGTGCGGACTTGGGAGGGACAGATCTAGTCGAGGACGAGGTGGAGGTGTGGGAGGCGACGGAGGATAAATGGGACAAGCGGCCACTGCTGGATGAGGATGACACATTTGATTGCATTACGATGCAGTTTGCCTTGCATTACATGTTTGAGACGGAGGGGCGGGCGAGAAAGTTTCTGCAGGTGGTGGCGACGCATTTGAGGAAGGGGGGGAGTTTCATCGCGACTACTGTTGATGCCAGAGTGGTGGTGGAGATGTTGGTCGGTTTGGGGAGGAGGGAAGGAGGAAAAGGGGGGGAATGGGTGGCACGATTGGTGGATGAGAAGAAGAGGGAACTGTGTCGGTTGCAGGTGGATGACGCGACGTATCAGCAGTTATTGAGGCCGGCGAGAAGAGGAGGTGAAGGAGGGAAGGAGGAAGAAAAGGAAACGCCCTTTTGTGGGTTAAGGTACAAGTTTTTGTTGAGAGATGGGTTGGAGGAAAATGGAGCGGCGGATGCTGTCAATGCACCGGAATGGATGATCCCGTTACCATTTTTAGAGGCGGCTGCGAAGGAATATGGATTAAAGTTGGAAAAGGCGCAGAATTTTCATGAGTTGGTGGAGGAGCACAGAGCACATATTGATGGCGGACGGGCGGGGATACGTTGGGTGAATTATCAGGGGAGTATAAGTCCGACGGAGTGGGACATTGCGCGTATTTACGTGGCCTTGAAATTCACGAGGATATGAGGTGTGGCGTGGGAAGGAAGGGGGGAGGACGAGGGGGAGGAAATGAGGGAACGAGAACAAAAAGTCATAAAGATAAAGTCATTAAGATTATAAAGAGGCCATAATGCCATCTGATGCAGCACATCCCAAAGACACACAAATGTAGCTATTTGATTTTAGTTTTGTGCTTGTTAAGGCGCGGCGCTTGAGTGTTATTCGCACGTCCTTGTGTTCCCTCACTATCTCCATTCCCTTATACTTTCCGTTTTCACATTTTCCCTCCCTGCCAGACAATCTTGCTTGATCACACAAACCTAATCTCCGTCTAGTTGGTCCTGAATACATGCTTTGCTTATATAAATCAGGTGGAAAAATATTGCTATCGCTGCTGGCTTCCCGCCGCCCGCCCTCCCTCCCCACCCTTACTCTCCTCCACTCCTCCTGGATGCCCCTTCCGCACTCTTCTCTTCCCCTCCTTCCCCTTAGTCCTCTTCTTTTTGCCTCCCTTTCCTACCACTTCCTCCTTTCTTTCCTCTTCTGAAATGATCCGTTCGTTTAAGGTAGCCATGACGTGTTCTAGATCCAAGAGCCGCCGCTCGAGGCTCTGACCAACCACTTGCTCAAATCCCGAAATTTTGGTCTCCATTGACCTCATTCTCTCCGCGATTTTGTCTTCTGTCCTCTTGTACGTCGATCCAACGTACCCTTTCGTTTTCTTACTCACCACCGCCAGCATCTTCCCCATCACGTCATTCAAGGCCTCTGCAACCACTGCTCCCTCCCCGCCACTCCCAACCAGCGCCACCTGATTCGCATTATTCCTCGTCGCGACCACCCCCCCTCCCCGATATTGCCCCTGCTGCTGCTGCTGCTGCTGCTGCTGTATGGACCACCCTCTCCTTTCCCCTCCTCCGAGAGCAATCATGCTTGTGGTGGTGCCCCTCATTCCGCTGGTGCCTGCATGCCTGACCTGCCCCTCTATGGCCAATGGCCCCTGCATCGAGCTTATGCTGCTGACAATATTCGATTTATGCCTCGTATTTGCGTCGCCCACCAAAACGGATAAACGGAACACGTACACTTCCTTTGCATCCTCTGCATGCGGGGTTAGCCGCAGCTGCAAGAGAGCTATACGTGCCTCAGGGAGGTCAGCAGCGCTGAATTTGTAGTGGTATTTGAAGGGATGGTCGACCGCGGGACGACCCTTGAGGCCCCCGATATGGACATACTCGCCCGATGCGCCTCGTCCGCCTTTGAGCACGTAGAGCTCAACGGCTTTGGCCGAGACGACCATTTCGAGATAGGAGACACAGGATTCGTTTTCCATGGTTACTGAGTTTTGGTGGAAGGGTGGTAGGTGATTGGCGGTGAGTTGAAGGGAAGAGAGCATGGAGTCTTGCCTCGGGGAGTGGATGCATGAAATTAAAATGGGAACAGGAACCTCCGAATCTGTCTGGAGTTTTTTGAGGTTTGGCTCGTATGAGGGTAAGGGGCCGGCATGCACAGAGCTGCCTTCAAGCTCCTCGACACCTACTTTCGTAAACTATCCACGCATTTTCATTGCCACATGCCTCCTACCCCTTCCTTGATATACACACTTCCAATGCCACTCAAATTACGTACCGTGGAGGAAACAGCCCCGAGGGCCTGCCTGCAAGGGGCGAGCAAGCTTGACCTCGTTTAGGGAGTGGACCTGGCCAAGCTCGAACTTGTTACCCCCGTTGAACTGCGTGATCCCATCCCAGTTGGAACGCACGTACGGCATGCTTGATTCCTATGGGTGGGCTGAAAGGATGGAAGGCAGAGCGTGTCTTTCGATGTTCCGTGCAAGCAGAACTGGGCCGAGGTAAAGGGGGGGTGGGTTTGACGTGCTGTGGAAGGTGTGTCGCAGGTGGGTGAGTTGTGTGTACTGGTTTTGTAAACAGAGGCGCAAGATCAGCAAAGCGACAGATCGAGCTCGCCAGTTCAATCGGCTGACAAATGGAGGAGGCGTTGGAGAGATCTAGAAGCGTGTGTGGGCTTGGGATGACGACGACGGGTGCACTGCAACGAGATAATGGTATGGATCCAAACGGCTCAGGCTCAAGCGTTGCCGCGCATTTGAAATGTCGCGCAATTTATGACGTCGCTGCCTGCTGCCTGCGAGCATTCAGCGCACCATTTGTCGTCGGAAGAGCGCGGGCTACACGCATCAATAATGACGAAAGCCCACATACACAGGTCGTAAAATCAAATCCATCGGATGCCGCCAACATGGGCCTCCTGACTCTGCCCCTCCCGCCATCCCTCATCCATCTCCCTTTACACCACAATCATCAATAATGCATGTCGCCTCTACCCCGAAAACCATCCATGACCTCGATGCCCTGGGAGCTCAAGTCGATCTGTCGCTTCTGTATGTCGATGACCACCTAATTGTTGTCAACAAGCAGGTTGGGCTCAGTACCATTCCTGGCAATACGTTGGTCAAGGGAGAGGGCACGGACGAGGCTTCTTCGATAGAAGTGAAACCGCCAGTACCATTGGAAAGTAGCACTGCAGACGCGGTCATGCTTCCATCTTTGTTAGCTCTCGATGAAGACCTAAAGCAATATTCCGCTGTATCGGCGCAACCAGCTCTCGCTCAAGGCAATGACACCACATCGTCATCGCCTCCCCTAGCGGCACCTCCATTCCCTGCCACCTCACCAAGCTCCCCCTCCCCACCACGACCAAACAACAAACGTAAACGCACTCATCAAGAGCTCTGGATGGACATGCTCACCGAAGACCCAGTCACTCTACAACATACCCTCAACCTGTCCGCCGACCCATATCTCGCACGCACCCTTGCAAGCCTGCTCGCGCACAAATCCTCCGTCCCTCGCAAACGTCACATTTTTGTCGAATGGGGCGTGCGTATTCTCAAAGCCCCCTCAGACGTCATGGAAACGATATACGAGCGGCTACTCAAGGCATTCGAAGCCAAAGAGGGAAATCGTCAAGACTCGGTACAAACCCGGTTACTCCGTGTCTTTCAACAAGTCAAAACAGTGCACCGCCTAGACTGCGAAACCTCGGGAGCCTTAGTCCTGGCCCGGACAATGCAAGCCGCCCGAAGCCTAAGCGCGCAATTCCGTGAAAAAAAGGTGGGCAAACGATACGTGGCTTTGGTGAAGGGATGTCCGCTCTGGCCTCAGCCAAGAGGCGAGGTGTGTTTGCCTATTCGTTCCGATCGCGAAACACGCCCGAAGCAAGTCATGGACCCGGAAAGGGGGAAAGAATCAAAAACCCTCTTTCGAACCGTATGTGTTGGTACTGCTGCTGGTTGTGATGGTACTGTCGAAAGGATCACTCGTGTGGAGCTGACGCCTCTGACGGGAAGGACGCATCAGTTGAGGGTGCATATGGCAGCGCTGGGGCACCCTATTTTGGGGGACAGCATTTATTCGATGGGTGATAAATGGACGAAGAGTGACATGAGAGCTTTTGTGAAACCCTATTTGACTGAGGATGATCGGTTGGAGGAAGAGGATGTGGAGGGACGGAAGGAGGAAGGCATGAAGGAAGGGTGTGTGTTGGAGGTGAAGGAGCGTACGTTGGAGACGAGGGGGGCACGCCTGCATTTGCACGCTGAGATTTTGAGTTTTCACCATCCCATTTCCGGGGAACGGATTCGATTCGAGGCTCGAGCACCGTTTTGAGAGATCGAAACGGCACAGGAAAAAAAATAGCTTACACGCTTGCCCGGATCTGTATTGAATTGAAGATAACATAAAGCCAGGTTGATAGTTGGGATCCTGTACTGGTGCATATTCTTCCTTTTTTGCATCATCAATAAGTGCTATACAAGGTTCTTATAGCGTACTTTGTTTTACCAAAACACCAGCGGCGGGACTTTGCCCAGATGCCGTGGCGCAGCCCTCCCAGCCCGGCGCCACCCCTCCCGCCGTCGTCCTTCCCCCTCCCCCTCCTCCAACCCCCACCCCCTGTCCCCTTCCTTACCCTTCTCCTCTAACCCCAATCTGGTGATCATGAACGCAGCCTCAAATGCCGCCTCTTGGCACACGTCCGTCAGTGCCATTGGGGATTCATGTGCCCGATCTCCTTCCATGCGCAAGAGCACCTCACCAGTCCTTTCCCCCTCGCTGATCTCTCGGGCCTTCGCTGCATATTTAGCTGCCTCCCAATAATGAACACGTCGATCCGCCAGGGACGCAATCAATAAACTAGGTGGCAACGCTTTCTTCCCCCCTCCTCCTCCTTTCCCTCCTTCCCTTTCTCCTGCTGCTGTGGAAGGCAGAAGCAAATCCAGAGTATCATAAGGAGACAGCTCTCTCAATCGGGCTTCCATGTCTCTATCCCTTCTCGGATCCCTCCCTTCCGTCCATTCATCATACTCATGTACAGTCAGAGCCAAGCTCGGGTCAGTCATCGTCCGCGCTAGATCTAAAAACGGCACTTTTAAAACCATTCCCCCAAAAACCTCCGGACAACGATGAATCCCCCCCGCCACCACCAGCGCTCCTGCGCTCGCCCCCTGTCCTACTAGCAAGCCGGGCCGTGTCCAGCCCCTCTCGAGTAACCATTCAACACACGACAAATAGTCCTGGATAGAATTTATTTTCTTCGCGCCTTTTCCCTGAGCATGCCAGCGTCGACCCAGCTCCCCTCCACCTCGTACGTGAGCGTAAGCAATCACCCAGCAGCGGTCCAATAAAGGAAGGATTTCGGGTCTAAAACTCAGATCAAGCGACACACCATACGCCCCATAGGCAATCAAGAGTACAGGAGCAGGGCATGGCAAACCACATTTGTAGGCTAGTGTAAGCGGAATTTGGACCTCACCGTGTCTACTTTGCACCCAATGCCGCTGGCATTCGTAGTCCCGCTGCTGGTGCTGCTTAATCGGTGGACGTGCCCGTAAGGTCTCTCGATGAAGCTCGATTAATTGACGCTCCTTCATATTATATTCATATGTGACATCCGGGAGTATGGGAGAGGTGAGCGAGAAACGAACAGCGTCAGCAAAATAGTCTTGATTGAGGCCTGGTTGAAGTCGTCCGGTTTCGACTTCACGGGGAAGAATGGGTCGGTGAAATGGAGAAGAGGTAGTAGGGGGTTGAGAAGAGGAGGAGGAGGAGGAGGAGGAGGAGGAAGAAGAGGAGAAAGAAGAGGAGGAGGGACGGCGTGCAATCACGCGGAGGCTTGGTGTGCCATGCAGGCGTTCGTACAAAACGCAGTGGTCGTGGAAAAGGTCCATGTCATCAATGCTACCGGTGCTACTGTTAATATTGTCTCTGACTCGGCTTCTAATATCACCAGTTCTACAACTGCTCCTTTCAATACTACTACCACTTGTGCTGCCGCCTTCTTCTTCCACCAATACACACGGCGCCCATCGACTCGTGTCGCCCGTAGGGCATGTCATGAGACGATATTCTATATCCTCCTCCTTTCCCCCCTCCTCCTTCTCCTCGTCCTCACTTTGTTTCTCTTTCTCATTCGTCACCACCCAGAAGAGCCCCCCCCCATGATCCACAAAATATTGTATCCCGGCCTTCTTCTTCCGAAACAAAAGAGGCTCACATTCCTTTTCCCTCCCTCCCTTCCTCCTTTCCTCCTTCGACCCCGGACCAGGCAGCAATTGCACCTCCGACGTAGTTTTAGAATTCGCCGAGCACGTGACAAATTTCTTGTCTTTAGTCGTACCAAGGGAGAGGAAAGAAGCCTCGTCTTCTTCTGGTATGGAATACAGTAGCCGAGGAGCGTCGTGTAGGCCCTTGCCATTGAGTTCAAGTCTGACCATCCACAATTGGTGGGGACGGCCATGATGGTTTACTTTGGTATAGTAAAGCACGCGCGTTGGGGTTGATTTGCTAATTTCGTTTGTGTCTTCATCATTTCGCTTGGGCAGACTAGAGAAGTTTGTGTTGCTGGTACTGGTGCTGATGTTGGTACTGGTGCTGGTGCTGGTGCCGGTGCCTCGAATCTTGAACTTGTCTGCAGAGGATAAATGACCCCATTCGAAGCTGCCAATTCCTTCCCATATCCCCCTGTCGGCGGTCCACCACGAGGACGAGGGCGAAGCAGTGGACGAGGATGAAGATGATGAATTGTTATCGAAAATTCGGATGTACAATGTTGTGCCTTGCTCCATTGCCTCAGGGGCGGCCAGTGTGAAGGCCACTAAACTGCTCCTTCCCTCCATCCCTCGGTCGCTCGGAGGGCTCACTTTAAGGTCTACAAGGTGTTGGCGTTGGTAGAAGTCAGGCATGGCATTTTGATTTAACAGAATTGTTTCAGCCTCTTCTTTGTATTCAGATGTTGATGAAGAAGTGTCTGAAGCATCCTCTGCGCCACTGTCAACAGCAGCAACAGCAGCAGATTGTTGAGGACGCCGATAGTAGATGGGATAATTGCACCCACGCGGCCGCCGGGAATAATACATGTACCCATCACCTCCCGCCTCAGCCAAGTGCGAGGTAGTTTCTTTTCCACTTTCTGCTTCTATTTCTTCGGAGGTAGGGCGAAAATAGGTATATATTTCCCTGAAGAGGGTTGCTTGGAGGCCATGCGTGGACTGCATGGCTTTGTACGAGTAACGATTCTCAGCGTCCAAATGAGCCAGCATTTGTGTGCTGCCAGGCTCTTCCATCCATTTATAGGCGTCTGTATCGGGGCCTCGGGGCGGTCGTGGTGGTGCATTCGCTAGTGAGGAGGAGGAGGGGGCTTTGGTGTGTACAAGGCCCGAGGCGAGAAACCTTGGGCGGCTTGGTTGAGTATAAGTGGAGGTGCGACAGGCGACATGGCTACACAGGCTCTTTTTTTGCTCAGTTTTCCATTGCTCCCGGGGCAGTAGCAGCAGAACTTGTCGCGGCCGACGCAGCATTGTGTAGCTAGATGGTAATATGGACACAAGGGGGAGGTAGCCAGGCCTGGGCGATGATAATGCTCGGTCGGGATACAAAAGGCGTCCCCCGGCTAGCTACAACTGGAGATAGGACGACGACAATTCCCCATTGTATCCAGATATGAACCCCTCTGTGCGCTTTGCATGTAAAGTCATGGCATGGGGAAGGCTTAGATTTTGGGAAGAGTAGAGGTCGAAACCCGCTCGTGTCGTGGTCTGCGGCTGTAAGCGGGCTGGATATGACGCGTCTCCTCTGTCTTTTGGCTTTACCACACCATCAACCCACCAATGCGACAATTCTCTCCCCCATTCATTTTTCTTCCTAGTATACAGGCTGCCGGACCTCATATCCGCTACCATGTCCACACAAAATGGGTTCGTCCTTGCCTTCCTAGTTGCTGTTGCCCTCAACCAGGCCACCGCCTTTTTCCTGCCCGCCTCTACCCCCATCCTCACCATGCGCTCAAGATCAGAAGCACCAGGACAAGAGCAACAAGGGATACAAAGAACAGAACGAACACGCGGGCTGGCTTCCGCACAACTGCAGGTACGTCAAGACCCGCATCAAACACATGCCCTTCCCAGCCGCACGCTCTAGTGCTTTCTAGAAATGACCAGTCGGGGTGGCCTATTTCTTGGCTTGGATCTTCCTCCATAGGCTCTATATCAAGAGTATACAGTTTTTTTTGTCAAAATTGGCTTCGTCGTTTGATTTCTCTCCAATAACCCTACCCGCCCAATCAACCCCACTCACCCCTCCTCTTCTACCCTTCCTTTAACCCCAACCACAGGAGGGCATGCACGGGACCGGCTCCCGCTTCCTCTCAATCCAACAACTCAAAGGCGACGAGCTTATGCCACGTATCATCCCTATCGCTGGTGTCTACCCTGGTATCACCGTGCAAGAATTTATGGCACCCGCCTCAACTCCCTCCCCTTCCTATGGCCGTTGGGCTTATGATTTTTCTGACCCTGAGGGGCCTCAAGTTGGCACGGTTGCTTATCCGGCCAGTGCTTTGGTGCATGCGTGTGCGGATCCCGTGGTATTGATTGCGTCCAATGATGCATTGGGCATTGATTTGGCGGGGGACCATGATATCGAGGCGATGGTGTTGGTGGATAGGGGTGATCGGTTCTTCCAAGCCACCAAGTTTTATGCTTTCGGCGCGCCTGATGGGTCGGTGGTCATTCGTTGGTTTGATAAGATTCCGGAGGGCTGGGCGTTATTGGGGAAGGTCCATTATATTACCCTTCCCTGGACGGAGAAAACAGGGAAGTTTAAGAGTGGATGGATGGAGGTTGATGAGGACGATTAAGTAAGGGAGATGGCAGCTGGTGGCCTGGGGCAATGGTTTGTGTTTTGGTGGAGGATGAAAGTAAGCACAAATAGTGACAAAGGAAAATAATAATTCAATAATACACCGAAAGAGCAACAGGTCCGACATGCATAGAGTAGAAAAAAAGAGAACTCTTCTCCTCGAATGGCCTTGTTGTTGTTTGGTTTGCTTGCAATACCCTCCATTTTCCCTCCATCAATGCATATCCCCTATTCCCTTATCCCCCCCCACCCCACTCCCTTTACAGCCCCATCTGATGATACAAAGGGATCTCAGTCTTTTCCGCCATTCGTTCCAAGTACGCCTTCAGCTTGGGAGGCAACACCAAACCTTTTACTACCGTCAATCCCCTTGTCTTCCCAAACACATCGATGTCATCGTACGACATCCCTCCCTCAGTCACGCAATCTGCCGAAAATATCAGCCCGTCCAGATCCTTGAGTTTCTCGCCCAGATCAGACACTAATTTAGTATTCATCAAATTTTCTGTGTAATCAAAGGGACCTGTTTTGAAAGGGTGGTTCCTCACAAACGCAGCCCTTGCGGCAGGCGTATGGAATTCAGGCAAAATGCTTGACAGTGCAAACCTCGGACGTGTACACCGTCGGCTCAAATCAGCAATTGAATCAAAAAAAGCCTTGATATCCTCCCTGTTGGTCGCGGGCTTGAGTAATGGTTTCCCCCAGCGAGAGTCTCCATCGACGTACTTCACGATATCCATCGATTCGGGCATCACCACCGTCTTTCCCTCCGTGTTCACCATCTCTAATATAGGCACCACTTTCTTCCCCACCAACGCCGTTGGTGTCTCAATATCATCGTTGTCCAAAAAGATGAGTTGATGCGGTACCTGTTTCAAACCAAAAATCATACGTGCACGAACGCAGAAAGGGCAATGATCGTATACATACAAATTCGGCCGCTTGGCCAGGACAGGGGACATCATAGTGGTTGTTGTAGATCTCGAAGAGGCGTAGCGGCGCCTTATGACGGCAACCTGTGTTCGTGGGGAAGTAGAAGAATTGAGACATTGCTGGGGCGATGGAAGGCCCCAGAGACCAAAAATAGAGTCCTAGACGATTATAGTGACATGAAATAAAGTTGAGGATCTCAAGCAAGACTTAACAGCATTCTGTCCCAGACAGGCGGGTAACGTTCAGTACGGCGGCGTCTAATTGAGTTCTATTGGCGACAAGACCACGTCTTCCTTTTCCCTACAGACCTTGGATGCGGCGGCCGAGACGAAGCGATGACTCGTAAAACCGGCAATGCTCGAGCACAACAACAGCATCAACAAAGCCTGAAGCAGGCGAGGCATCCGCTCTGTCATTAGTGTGAGGGGTGGGGAGGTTGGAAGTGCCACGGCTGCGGATGAATGAATCAACCCATGAATCAATCAATGATGTGCAGATGTTGATAGCGTGTAGATGCACTCAAGATCGTGACTTGGAGACATGCGTTTTTTACGATCGTCTCTTACGGTCGCGTTTTTTCGTATTTCGGCGACCCTGTGCGGGCGGCCACCCTCCTCTTGCTCTTGTCCACCACTCCATTACAACCACATTACTCAAGTGTCACCGGCACCATTGCCATCACAGAAAACACGTGCAATACGGACAAGACGAATTGGAGCGCCACTCCGGACAGCAGCATCAAGCATGGACGCGCAACAGTACGACGAGGAACAAGCCATGGAATGCGAGTCACTGGAGTGCATCTTGATGGACGACTTGGAAGTGTTGTCAACAACCACGCCTCGGCAATATAAGGTCCGCATCCTTCCCTTTGTAAATGGAGAGGGTGAAAATCACGTGGCTGTTCGTGCCACATTTAGCATCCCGCCGACGTACCCCGATGTGCCGGCCGAGGTGAGCGTCGCGGCGGAGAAGGGGCTGTCCTCAACACAATGCGACGCTTTGGAGCAAATAATGGGCGAGAAGGCGACCGAGAATGTGGGCATGGCCATGGTGTATTTGTTGGTGGAAGTGATACGAGAGTGGTTGCTCGAACACAATATCGCAGGAGCGACTGATGGTTCCATGCATGCGGAGATGCTAAAGCGAATGCATATGAAAGAAAAGGAACAGCAACGTGCCACGGACGCCGAGGCCCGCGCTGCAAATGGGGCAGCCAACGCACAATTAAGCAAAGAAGATGAATTGATGCGACAGAGGAAGTTGGACGGTACGCCTGTGACACCGGAGACGTTCATGGAATGGCGCGCGGTGTTCGATGCAGAAATGGCCGCAGTGGCAGCCAAGAAAGCAGGAGGGGGAGGAGGAGGAGGAGGGGGAGGGAGGATGGCCAAAGCTACGACAACAGTGGATGACAGGCCTGAAAAACCGTCGGGGAAGCAGATGTTTTTGATGCATCTTGCTGGCACGGCGGATGAGGATGAGGACGGTGCGCAGGAGGATGAGGAAGCTACGGGGGGGGAGGGAGGAAAGTTGGAGGTAGATGCAGGGTTGTTTGACGAGGGGGATGATGATGATGACAGTGATTTTGAGCTAGATTCGGAGGACGAGGACGAGAACAGTGACGATGATAGTGATTATGGTTGCGGCGGCGAGAGCGAGGAGAGCGATGACGGTGGGAAGGGGAAGAGTGGAAAAGGAGGGGGGGGGAGAGGCGGTGGTGGAAGAGGAGGAAGGAGAGGCAAAAGAAGCTGAAAAAAGTACATCAACAGGCGATATGCAAGATTTTGAAGAACGTGGACATCTAGACAGAGAGTAAAAAAAAAAGCACGTGTGAGACGCGACACGAGGAAGCAAGGGGGCATGTTTGTATGGTTTACGTACATCATTTTCTCGTCCTCGGTCTCAATTGTCTTGCTCTCTAGCAGCACAGTATTGAACGCCTTCACTCACACTCTTCTTTCGCTCCCTTCTTGCCTGCCTCCCGACTCCAGACCCACGCCAGCACACTCCCCAACACCGAATGACATACTGCTGAGACTGCACCTGGCAAGCCTGACAGGGGGTGCGGCAGACTCGACCGCGCCAGCACCACAGCGAGCGCTGAATTTTGCATTCCCGTTTCAATGGACACAGTCTTGGCAACTTGGCGATTAAAGCCCAAAAGCCTCGCCATTAAAAACCCAAAAAAGAAACCAAACACATGTAACGTCACGATCGCTCCTAACAAGGGTACGCCCGCTTGTGCCACTGCCCCTGCATTTGTCGCGACTACTTTACCACAGATTGCAGCAACAAGCAAACCGGATAGAACGGGGGTGATCCGAGAGAGGGCATGGGTGAGGGAGGGAGAGAGAGAGGGCAGGAGGTAGGTGTTGGTAAGCAGGCCGAGGATGACAGGGAGGAGGACGACTTGCAAGGTGGTGCGAAGAAGGGCGGTGGTGTCGACGGGGACAAGGGACCCCAAGAGAAGGGAGGTGAGGAGGGGAGTCATTACCCCTGCAGTAAGGGTGGAGACGGCTGTCATGCTGATGCTGAGGGCGACATCTGCGTTGGCGAGAAGGGTGACAAGGTTAGAGGCGGTGCCGCCTGGACAGCAACCTGTAGTGTCGTTTGTGAAGTGAGGAAGGGAAGGAGGAAGGATAAGGGTAAAGAAAAAACAAGTACGAATAGTAAACGAAGCGCTCTCCGCATGGCTCCCGGTAAGACACATACTAACCAACGAGGACGACCCCAGCTGCCAAATGTGGGGGAAGACGAAAGAGCCGCGACATCAACAAAGCTACAGTTGGCATTATCGAAAATTGTGCGCACCATCCTAGGGCTACCACCCGTTTACTACCACCTATCCGAGCGAAATCGTCCACGGAAAGGGTCATCCCCATGAGAACCATCACCGCGGACAAAGCCCGTGTGATAAACATCTCGCTCAGGCAGTCATAGAGTTGGGGCCGAGTCGCACCTAGCAAGCCGGCCAGCAGGACGTAAAAAGGGAAGTATAAACTTTTGGCGGCAGCAATCAAGGTCGCTTTAGTACTCTTTTTCTTACGGTCTCCGTCTCCGCCGCCGCCATGGGCGAATGGGCGCGGTGCAGACAGGGTGGAGAGGGCAGAGGTAGCAGTGGCGGAAAGCGATAGCCTGCTGTGCCTGCTATTACCTCTGCCCCTCGTTAGAAAAGCTCCGACTGCATCACTTTTCACTATAGCTCGATAGCAGCCCATCGTTGGCCGCGCAGGATGTCTGGATACGAAGGCCTGGGCCAGGTCTGGCCCCATACAAGGAAGCATCATAAGGAAAAAAGCAGTCGACCTCCTCACCATGGTGCTCGTTAATGTGGTTGTTGGCTTGGAAAGCCGAAATGAGGCGGAGGCGAAAAGCTGAAAAGGCAGAAGCCTGGCTGAAGAGATATGTCAGATGCTTGTGTAGCGTAAGAGGTGAAAGCGCTTGGGATTAGAGTGCTGTATTACTGTATTACTTATGGGGCTTATTCCTCGGTGCTGTCGCCCGTCTTCAACCGCAACACCACCACGCGCAAACCTCGTTTCCTCTAGTGGCCTCAAGATTATTTACCTTGTAGTCTTACGTATCACGAGCACGCATCAATAATTTCACCCTTCCCACTTCTGCATAGACCTCGTGGTGCCCTGATGCCTGCACGCCATTATTAGAGAGCTGCAAACTCCCAAGGCGGCGGCTCATCGGCGGCTCATCGGCTCATCCGGCTCACCATAGGGTGGGTAGGAGAGCGACGGCAACCGCAACACGTGGAGAGACCACCTCAAAGCGGAAGCCGATATGGAATTGAGGTACGTGTAATTGCGTGATAGGTGAAATGTATACATCCCTTCAGGAGGGGCGACAGTTTACATTGACCTGGCCTCCTCTCCATTCCTTCCTTCTACCCCTGCCGCCTCCCGCCCGCTAGGTGGTCTAGGCAATCGCCCGGGCGCCAGGGGTTGTGTCATTGCCTCCTCGTGTTGTTGGCGACCACATTATGGTGCGGCTGGAGAATAGAGCAGACGCAGGGCTGGGGCGGCGTTGGGACAGGACCTGCCTACCAACCGCCACCACGTCCTGCTTCCTCCTCTTCATCCTCCTCGTCCTTCTCTTCCTGCTCCGAGTACTCGTCTTCTTCATCATGGAGAATGAGAAAAAGAGAGCATGGGATATCCTCGTCATTTTGGGACGGGTGGAGTGGCAGTAGCAGCAAAAGGAAATTGCCGCTTTGCTTGCTTCATGCGGAGCCGACAGGAAGCTGTAGTGGAGAGGTAGGAGCAGGGGGAGCAAGTAACAGCAGCAGCAGCAGCAGCAGCAGCAGCAGCAGCAGCAGCAGCGACAATCAAAGTAGAATAAAAGGAGATGCACGGAGGCCGGGAGCCCGCAAACTAGGCGGGCATGTAAACCGTGGGCGACCACAGCAGCAGCAGCAGCGGCAGCAGCCGGACCAGCAAACTTTTGTAGATAGCAGCAGTAGTAAGAGTAAGAGTGTGACAAGCAGCATCAGCAGCAGCAGCAGTAGCAATAACTCATCATCTCCACCACCTTTCAATGGAGGACGAGGTGGAGGCGGCGAAAAGAGAGGGAACCAGCAGAAGCAGCAGAAGCAGCAGCAGCTCCACCACCAGCGTGGGCAGCAGCAACCACCACAAAGGCATAAACCGAGATCATCTCCCCCAAGACGCCCCTCTTTGTCTCTCCCCTCGTCTTCCCCCTCTTCTTCTCCTTCTCCCCCTTTCTCTCGTTCATCATCACCACCACCCGTCGCCGCCCGGGCCATGCTCCAACCCACGCCCCCAGGAGCAGAGGATGCTGAGTCCCTCTCTGACTTCACGCGTCTGTGTAGGGTCCTAAGCATGAGTGCTGATGACTATCCGGACACCCAAGAAGAGCTCGCGCAGGTATTTGGAGGTAGCGGTGGTAGTAGCAGTAGCAGCAGCCGTTCACCTGTCGCGTCCTCCTCCCCTCCCTCACCGTCTGTGGTTAGAAGCAGCAGCAGCAGCAGCAGCAGCAGTAGCAGCAGCAGAAGAAGAAATAGGAGCAGCAGTAGTAATAGTAAATCTCGGCTGCCTCCCATCCGCTTGCCGCTGACGGAGCAAGTAAGTGAAGCAGAGGCTGATGCCGCCGCGGCGGCGGCAGCAGCAGCAGCAGCAGCACCAGCACCAGCACCAGCAGCACCAGTAGCAGCACGAGCACCGATGGCAAACGGAAATGTGGTTCGATCATCTGCTCGACGGGTCTATGGTAATTTTGACAATAATTACAATCCCCATCGAAGCGGAGGAGAACGAGGAGCTGAAGGCCCACCATCTTTTCGACGGCAAGTGCAGTCGCAACAGCATTCGCAGATGCAGCAGCAGCAGCGGGGGCGACATCAGGGAGAAGGGATGGAAGAAGGAAAATCGGGGGAAGAAATTTTGGCCCCGAGGGAAATGCTGGGTCTGCGGAAGCGTCATCCTGCTGCGCGCTCTGTTGCCGCGTCTGCTGCAGCAGGGGAGAGTGACAGCAGTCCTGCGCCGCCAAGGAGAGAGCAGCAAAGAGACGGAGGACGAGGGGGGGGAGAAGAAGCAAATCGTCGGGCAGCAGCTGCAGCAGCCGACGAGGATGAGGAAGCCAGCGACGAGGAGGATTTTGCTTTGGGCGACAACACCACCGCAGCCACCACCGGCAATAGGAATAGCAACAACATCAACAACAACATCAGCAACGAGAATAACGACAACGTTTTGAAAGACCGTCGTGTCGTGTCGAGCCAAATAAAAGATACGAAATTGACTGAGTACATCAAGGACAAGAAGAAAGCGCGTTCCACCCGTGACCGTTTCCTGGCCGACACTGGCTTGGTCCGCAGCGAAGTCCACCCTCCACAGCGCTTCATCGAAGTGTATTACAACTCGTGGGCGGACGATTTTTACACGGCTATCACCACAAGTTCTTCGTGTTTTGGCCCTCGGTGGTGGTTTAGGGAAGCCTTGGGGCACGACCCTCATGAAGTGATGGCATGGGTCAGGGAGTGGGAGACAAAGGCACGAAAACATGATGTGTTATCAGAGGGGGTAGAGAGGGTGATTCGGGAGGCGATGGAGGTGGGGGGATCGGGAGAAGAGGACAATCCAAGTGTGGAGACAGAGAGGTTCTTGGCGTTGAAGGCCCGATTAAGGGAGAGGAGGGAGCCGAAGGTAATAGCGATTGGCGATGTGCATGGGTGTATCGAGGAGTTGCGAGCACTAATCAAAAAAGCAGAGTATGGTCCCGGGGACTTGCTTGTATTTTTGGGGGACTTGGTGGCGAAAGGTCCGGAAAGCATTCAAGTTATCAGATTGGCGAGGGAGATTGGGGCGTTGTCAGTGAGGGGGAATCATGAGAATGAGGTGATTAGGTGGAGTCGGGCTCTGGCTTTGGGGGCTCAGAGTAACTTTAAGAGTGAACATTATTTGATTGCCATGGGATTGGAAGAGGCGGATGTGGAATGGCTGCGAAATTTACCCTGGTATATCTCATGCTCGGACTTACAATTGTTGTTCGTCCATGCGGGGTTTGTTGCGAATCAACGCTTGTCGAAGCAGCATCCGAGGTTCATGATTAACATGAGGTCGATTTTGGCTGATGGGACCGTGAGTGCACGATATTATCAAGATTATCCGTGGGCGAGGACGTGGCAAGGGCCCCAGACTGTGTTGTTCGGCCATGATGCGCGAAGGGGGATGCAAGACTACGAACAGGCCTTGGGTTTGGACACCGGCTGTGTGTATGGCGGTAATTTGACGGCGTGTGTGCTTCCAGGGAAGGAGTTGGTGCAGGTCCCGGCGGCGGAGCCGTATATCGTGAATCGCTATGACAGGATCATGAAAAGGGCGCAGATGCTTCAGAAGGAGGGGCTGGGTGGAGGGGAGGGTGGCGGAGTGGAGATTGAAGGAGGAGGGAAGAAGTAGCAGTAGGGAGGGAGGGAGGAAAGAGGAGCGAAGAAGTAGTAGATATGAAGGGAAGAGGAGAGAGGGAGGATCCCTCTCTCCCTTTTGTAAGTATGAACGATAAACAGCGACAACAAGAATCTGATTGGAACATGGAGCAGGAAAGTTGGAGAGGATCGAAACCAGGAAAAAGTAATAGCCGTTTCTGGGGACGCCTCTCTATTTCCCTCTTGCCGCGATATTTCTCGTTCCTTTCCTATGGAAGGCCGAGCGAGAAACAGTGGGGTGGCGTGGGTGCTTGCTTTATCAAGTTAAATCAATCGAAGGGGTTTCGGTAACACCATGAGATCTAGAAGATTGAAAAATGGAAAAAAAACGATGGGCGGAATTCGAAGATGCCGTAAGGTTGTGCTGTCACTGTCACCTTTCTTTTGAGATGTTTTTCTTTTACTGTCACATGGCAGCAACAACAGCAACGGCAGCAGGAGCATAAGCGAAACTCAAGAAAAATCAAAAATTGCAGTATTGACTAGGGTAGTACGAGTTACAAAAAAAACAGCAGCAAAGATCAAATCACGCCCCAACGCACGCAACGAATATCTCGAGAGTTCTTAGGCTGGCACCTGGACACATACATCCACGCACTGACACTCCCCATTCATTACGTGCGACATTTTTGTGGTTTAGATCGAGGGAGGGACTGACAGAGCTATTGTTCGTTTTATTTCTTTTGCCCGTCCACTGGCGGACAGAAGGACGAACCCTTTTCTTCCAATCTCCCTCCTCATCACTCTCTCGTCTTGCTCCATAGTTCCTCCTTTCCTCCAGCCCTCATGACTACACTCTATCCTAGCCCCACCACGCATCTCACACCCCTACGTAGGGAGCCATTTTTAAATTCTGCACCTCTCATACTTTCCTCCCCCCAACCCCACACAAAACAACTTTCAGACTCTTCGAAGGTGGAATCACAGGAGGAAGAGAGGGAGGGTGGGAGGAAGGGAGAAAGGGCATGACGCTCTCTTATTTTTGCCTGTTTCTTCTCTTTCACTGAATTAGAGCTACCTAGACGACAGACACAAGCATGGGAGGACTGATAAGAGATAGCCTGTTCCCTTTATTCTGATATTTCCATAGCTTATAAACGACGAAATGACGCGCACACTCACACCATATCGACCGTTCCTTGAACCCTCCCTCCATCCCCCCCCCTCCTTGACTTCTCCATTACCCTCCTCTTTTTTACAGGAACTGTGCCAACCATTTGAACCCATCCGCGTAGCCCATCCTCTTAATCACGGAGCACATGTACAGCTCAATGGGCCGGACGCCCGGTTGCTTCTCTCCCCCGCCGGACGAGTCTTTCCCATAGGTGTTTTGCAGACCTAGGGCGTAACGCAGCTGTTCCTCTGACACGGCCCGCGGAACGTCGATCTTATTTCCAAGAACTAGGAAAGGTACGTTGGCGAGATCATCGCTTGTGAGGAGGCTCTGTCGTGGTCAGTGGGGGAGGATGCCAGGAGGGAAGGAAAAAAAAGGTGAGAATCACTCGAATGCATGAACACGATGCAACCCCTTTCCCTCCCGTCCCCACCCCGAGACGCCCACAAATCCGACAAACGAGAATATTGTCTCTGGTACACGCACACTCCTCCATCTTCACATTTCTCCCCTATCTACGGGCCACTTACATCCAACTCCCGCTTGGCCTCGGGAAAGCGCTCCTGGTCCAAGGCATCCACTATAAACACTACCCCATCCACCGTCGTCAGGTAGTCCTTCCATAGCCGACGTGCCGTCTCGTGCCCGCCCAAGTCAAATGTTTTAAACCGAATCTTTCCGATAATGAGCTCGTCCGTGTTGGGGTGGATGGTAGGCTGATGGACTTGCACCCGGTTTTCCTTGAGCATATGTAGCAAGGTTGTCTTCCCCGCATTGTCAAGCCCCAAAAACAGAATTTTGGCACTCTTGTGGTACAAACCTAATTAGATGAAGAAACATGGGTTGGGTTGGTTGGAAGATGAGTAAGTAGGAGGGCTAGCCAAGAGGAAGGCGTGGGAAAAAGGCCAGCGCAGGAGATGGGCAACGAAGGGACACAGCGAAGAGCGTGGCCCCCATTAACGCCCCTTGAGTCGCAGCCTTTCTACGCTTCACCCTCTCCTGCATGATAACAAGATAAGGAAGTCGTAGAAAGCGTACCTAGGTAGGAGAGAGCACTGTAAACCCAGTCCATGAGGAACATGGCTGCTGACTGCTGCTGCTGCAGACTGCACTCCGATACTCGACAAAAAACGGCTGGCAGCCGCGAGTTTTCTCCTCCTTCGGTCGTAGCGGTCGTCTATGTTTTTGTTGGATTGGGGAGGGAATGTGGGTGGGGCAGTGTCATGAAGAATGCCAAGTCAGTCACGGTCAATTACCCTCCGCCTCATGGAAATCGAATTCGTTTCGCGAGAGGAGATGGGGCCTGCTTGCCCATGGCACCACACACTATCTAAACCTTAATCTGCACGCCCTTTCACCCCTGACATCGCCACAAAATGTATCCGCCGCGCCGGCTGCGCTGGACCTGAAATGGATGAATAGGAGATGGCGCACGGTAACTGGATAGAAGGAGGAGGGCAGGGCGCTCCCTCCGAAACGAAGCGAGGGGTGTTTGTTGTGAGCGATTCATTCGTCGATGCCTTGCTTGCGAAGGGACCCTGACTACCGCTTTTGACACGCAACACAGTCCATCAACACACAAATATATGTACTACAGGGTTGCATGCGGTGCGGTGGGCGTTGGCTGCGTGATAGTGTAAAGTGCTGGACAAATGAAACCAAGGCAACAAACTGACCAAGGACAAGGTTGTCTTGGTTTCATCATCATCATCATCATCATTATCATCGTAATCATCTGCTGTTATTGACTTTCATCCTGCCGAGAGCGTAGCCCTTTTCTCTTTACGTCTGTGATCCTCAAAGGATGAAAGCTACGACATATTCATGTCCCGCTCTATCTCCACCTGTGCCGACCCTTCACTCATTCCTCTTTATCTTTCCCACGTACCTACTACCTGACCCCACATCCCAGCGCTCTGTTCCATCGCTTACACTATGACAAGGCCAAGACCACCATCGTCACCTCCACTTTTTCTCCCTCTCGCGTTCCTCCTACTTCTTCCTTCTGAAACTTCCAGCTTCCTCCTTCACTCCCGAATTCCATCGCTGTCGTCGCGTGCCTGCCGCCTATCCTCCCCATACTCGACCGCCTCACCCGTTCACTGCCTGCACGCCAGCACCCTCAACGAACAACGACACGAAGAAGACGAAGAAGAAGAAGTTTCCACCACCGGCTCCGGTAATCCTTCCACTACCTATATCGTCTCCCGCCCCGACAACTCACAAGACCTCCGTACTTTCCTTGTCCCCCCCTCCGTGCTCGTCTCTCTCCCCCTCCCCAACGCCGTGTACATCTACGGCAACTTTAGCAGCATGTCCAAAGCCCGCAAACTTATCCGCAAAGGTCAAGTCCTCATCAATGATAGTAACGGAAATACTTGCGAGGGCACTGTCCGCGGCGGTGACGTCATCACAATAGTACCCCCTGAGGCGCCCAAGGAAAAGAAAGGAAAAGGAGGGAAAGATGGAGGTCAGGGAAGGGGTATCAAGAAAGTGACAGTTCTCTACGAAGATAATGACCTTGCAGTCATTGTCAAGCCTGCTGGTGTGGCTGTGCATGGCACGGGCTCTTATTCACTAGTAGAGGAATATGCGAATTTTTTGACTCCCACAACAAGAGGGGAGGAGGAGGCGCTAGACAAGCCGATGCATGCACACCGGCTCGACGCTCCTGTGGGAGGGCTGTTGGTAATCGCAAAAACAAAGACAGCACTACAAGGTCTACTATCAGCATTTTTGGAACGAAAAGTGAAGAAGACATATCAAACGATAGTCATTGGTCGGCCTAGTCCTGAGTCGGGAGATATTACAACAGAAGTAGAGGAAAAGGAGGCATTCACGCATTTCAAGGTCCTCGAGACCGTCCCCTCCCTCACCTTCGGCTGTCTTTCTCTACTGGAACTATCGCCCGAGACAGGACGCAAGCATCAATTGAGACGGCATTGCCTCGATCTAAATACACCTATATTGGGTGATATCCGCTACGGCCCCCAAAACACCTTGAGGACAAGAGGACTCTTCCTCTGGAGCGTCGGTGTAAGTTTTACCCACCCTGTGACGGGGAAGAATGAGGCGTTCGAGGTGGGCTTGCCTGAGATCTTCGGGAATACTATGAACATGGAGAGGAGGAAGGCGGAGACACAGCTGGTTCAGGAGAAAGGGAAGGGGGACAAAGTGGAGGTGGATGATAAGGGCAAGGATTAAAGTAGACCAAGTAAATAGAACAAATACAACAAATAGGCATGGCGGCAGTCCAAATTGGCGTGAAAGCACCCGCGCACATGTGAAATAACAAGAGCAAGAAAGAAACGAGAAAACCTTCGTCAATGGGAGGATAAGAAAGGACGAGCACGTCTGGTTAATTTTCCCCGCCGCCCTTTCATATATCTCTTCTTCTTTATTTTCTTTGCGTTCTCTCCATCATCTCAGCCCAACGCCCTCGTCACTTTTTTTTTCCTGCCGTATGGCACTATCTGCGAATGGAAAGACAACATACACGCACGTATGATGAGCCACATGGCATCCTCCCGTCTATCTCACCCTGCCTCCTTCCTTTTCTTCAGACCCCTTTGTTAGAACGCGAACGCGAAACCATATCTATTTCCCTCAGCTGCTCCTTAGGGCGGCGGCTACCGCAGGCAACATGTGTGGGTTTCTGTGATCGTTTGAGAGGAAAATGTGTGTATGTGTATCAGTGAAAAATGGTTGTCAGGGAGTAAAAAATGTGTGTATAAGAAAGATATGCATTACTAGACATTTCTCTTTCATCCTGTCCTCCCATGCCAGCATTATTCGAGTACTCACAGAAAAAGCCCTGTCCATCGCCGAAGGGGTTCAAGTGGCCCTCCCTGTAGAGGTGCAGTGGTGGTGGTGATGATGTGCGAGATTTGCTTTAGTACACGCTTACGCGATATGAACTCATGTCTTCAAACCCATTTCCTCTGCCTTGAGTCCCCTACTATTCTCCACACGAAGTACTTACAAAACTTGCTCGACGGGTCCCTGGCCCGTGAGGTACTCCTGAAGCAGAGCGCCCATGGAGGCGACCATTGCCAACCGCCCGTTCTTGAGCTCCTTCAACTGCAGCACCTCAAACTCTTCCTCCGACTTGGGGATGAAGGAAGCACCAAATCCAAGGTCGCCGGGGGCACGGTCCTCCTTTTGCCTTCCGCTCGTGAACTCAATCACACCGAGACCAACGATGATCTGCCAGATCGCCTCCGGGCGTTGCTCGTACACTTGCTGAAGAGCGGCCAGGGGGCGGGGGTTGTTGAAGACGGCGTCCGGAAGATGGTACACGCTCTGGACAAATATGCCAAGCATGGCCGCCATGGCCACGCGGCCATGCTTGAGTTCGCACTCACGGTACTTGCGGATGGACCCCTCGTTTTGGCTCAAGCCCAACGGGTCCCAGATGCCGCCGGTTTCGGTGTCAGCGCCGATCATGTCAGAGACAGAGGCCACCACCACGTTCTTGCGGGCATAGGTTGTCTTCCCCGTGTTGAAGGTGGCGGGAATGAAAGCGGCAGCGGAGGACAGCAACCCCAGCAAAGTGATAGAGCGCATCATCTTATAGAGAGGAAGTTACTAAGGTTCTAGTTTGGTGGGGTTGAGTGGCAGGGGGGGAGAGACAGGAATCAGTACAGGGTTTTGTAGTGGATTCTTGCTTTCTTGTGTCCAGATGTAAGAAATTACGTGAATTTTCCCCACAGTATATACAAAGGCTTGGGGCAGCAACCAAGCCAAATTAAGAAGCAAGCGCGTGTCGTGCAGTGCACTGGGCGGGCGAGATAGCTTTGATCCCGGGCCTAAGTTGCTGGTACTCCACGCCCTCGCTTCAATGCCCTCAGCTTGACTTTCTTGCTCTGTGTGTGTATGTGCTGTGCGGTGTGTGTGCATAACTGGTTGCGAGAAAGCAGTCGCCATGGGGCTGAGGGGAGAGAATGTTGGGATCACTCTCAGACTCTAGACGCTTGCCTCAAGGACCCAGACGGCCGGGTTTTCACCTTGCCTGCAGGCGACCGCTCTACATCCAGCAAGTCTTGCCAGAGGCTCTCCACTGATTGTCTTTGCATTCAGGGCACCAAAAGCGTGGTCAGCCCAAACCGCGGGCTAGGACATGCTTCGCAACTTGATGGAAATCCATGCTTCAAAGACTTGCTTTTGGTGGCGCGTCTGTGGACCGCTTAGGTCAACGCAGGGCTGGCGATGGCGACGGGCAGAGCCTCATGCCATGGCGTGGTCCTAGTTGCGCAAGCGCTATGCTTTTGATCTGAAGTCCAGCTTAAAATGTGTATCTAGAAGATATCTTCGTACTCGCCCTTTTCCTCGTAATACACTCATCACTCACCATCATTATCTCACCTCCCTCAATTTCCCACGCACTGTCAGGCGGCGGCGGCGGCTTGTTGCATTTGACCGTCTTCCTTGCCGACCCCTTCTACACCATCACAGCCTTCTCGTTCACGTCATTGCCATGCTGGCGGCAGCACGCGGGCGAGGCACATATAGCAGCCATTCGGCTCTGGCAAGATACTGCACGTCGCACCACTCCCTCCATCATCATCATCATCATCTGGCATTGCTCGGCGGCAGCTTTAGTAGTAGCACCAGCGCAAATGTCAGCAGAATACGAACGCGAGAACAGCTTCAGCAACCACTGCGTTGCCTTAGCGGTGGCAACATGTCTCCCGCAGCTGGCCTCGGTTACACGTTGCGCGTAGAAGGCCGTCTGGCAGAGGCCAAGGCGCGGGCATTGGGACCCAAGGACGTGGTAGCGTTGTTTGGTGCCTTTGAGCCTTACAATATTGTCATTCACCCTCCCGGTGCCGTTGGTGGTGGGGCCAAATATCAAGCGAAGAAGGGTAGCTCCCTCCCTCCCCCGCCCCCAGTGCTGGCGACTTTCCAAGTGCCTTCCTTAAAGTACGCCCAGGAGATAGCACAAAGTTTTCAGCAGGACGAGACGTGGGGAGAGCGGATTACTGTGCATCAAGAGAAGGAAACTTTCCCTGTGTTTATATCTGGGTTGCCTGAGGGAGTGAAGGGAGAGGAGTTGAAGGAGCAGATTGAGAGTGCTGCTGCGTGTGACCCGAAGCAACTGAAAGCCAGCGGGGAGCCGGAGCCCAATGGGGAATTCGACCCGGAAGTCAAGGCGAAGAGCGAGAGCCTATTGGCACGGACGGCGATTGATGTGTACGATTCTTACGCAGTCTTCAAGTGTCCCGATAAATTCACGAGCTTGGGGCTCTTGCAGGGATCATTCCAGTTGACCCCGGCGGGGGAGGGAGGGAACGGGCTAGAGAGCAAGCAACAAGCGGCTTCTGAGGAGGGCGAGATTACGGCTCCTGCTGGTGAGGTGTTATCGCCGATTAGTGCGGTGGGTGGAGAGCAGCAGGGGGGGGAAGGCGAGGAGGATGACGAGAATGACCCGTCGGCGGTGTTGAGTTACGCGGCGTGGAAGACGTACCCTGTGCGTGTGAACGGCTTGCCAGCTGACGCAACAGTGGAGGAGGTAATGGCTACGTTTCGGAAGTACATGCCTTACGATGTGGAGTTGTTGCCAGTGGAAAGTGGGACGAGGGGGGCGTATTTGAGATTTGCGCGCAGAGTGCAGGGGACGGAGTGTGTGGCGGAGATGAAGGATGTGACGGTTCGAGGAGACAAGACGCTGGAGGTCCGCCGGGCCTGGGAAAAGGCTTTCCCGATCTTGATTGAGGGGGGAGAGGAAGGCAGGAAGACGACAGTGGAAGAGTTGCGGCAGCTTGTAACCACACTGAGGATGAATAAGGACTTGCACGTGCTGGACGCCGAGTTGGTGGAGGGCGGGGCTGCAGCTATCGTCCGCTTTGGCTCTCAACCCGCGGCTGAAGAGGGGATGAAGCTGTTGTCGGCCGGAGTAGGAGGAAGGGGAAAGAGGGTCAGTTTAGCCTGGAGGGATTTCAGGGTCGATTTGAACAATCTCCCCCTGGAGGTCACGGAGGAGGAGCTGCGGGAGATGGTGCATCTCACCACCCCGTCCAAGGTGAGAGTGTCCGCCCCTATTGGTGGAAAGCGACGCAGTGGTAGTGTCTCATTCACCACGCGTCCGGAGGCCGAACTTGCCTTCTCCCAGCTCTCGGGCACGGGGCTGCCGGACCTCAAATTGAGGAAGGCATGGGCAGTGTATCGCTTGAGGGTGAAGGGGCTACCGCTCGATACCACGGAGGAGGATGTGCGGGAGATTTTGAAAGGAGGTTACGAGCCGTTTCAGGTTGACTTTCCAAGAAGTCGGAAAGGAAATTTAAAGGGGGAGGCGGTGCTTAGGTTTGCAGCGTACGATCAGGTAGTGGCAGCCATTGGTCGATTGTATGGACGGGACTCGCCGCTGGACGAGGCGGAGCACCAGGCCAGGTGGACCACGGCGGGGGAGGGGATAAGTTTTGATGACCCTTATGGGAGTCTTGCGGAGGAGGTGGAAAGGATGAGTACGGCGGAGGAAGGGAAGGAGGGCATGAAGAAGGGAGGCAAGGAGGCTTCGAACGCCCAGCAGGAGTTAGACGCGATGGTTGAGAAGGCGCTGGAGGGGGAGGAAGGGATGGAGGAGTTGGTACACCGGACGGCACCCTTTTTGAAAGAAGGGGATGATATGTCGAGGCATGGGGAGGAGGGAGGGACGGAGAGAGGGTCTGGCTTAGGCTTGTCTCCGGAAGATGAAAAAGAGGAGGAGGAGGAGGAGGAGGATGAGGACGAAGGGAGAGACAAGGAGTCTGTGAATCCGTTTGGAATTTACCCGGAAGGAAAGTGGGTGAAGATGTTGGTGGACACGGACACGACGCAGAAGATCATCAAAGGGGGGCACATCCTCTCATATCGGGCGTTGGTGGTGGTGGGGAATCTTAACGGGTGCGGTGGATATGGGGTGGGGAAGGCGCCTAGCATGGAGGAGGCGCAGATACGGGCGTATCGGGCCGCGAAGAAGAATTTGATTCACGTGGACTTGTACCGGAATCGGTGCGTGACGACGGCATTGTACGGAAAACATAACAACTGTCGGATCTATATTCAAGCGGGGCATCCAGGAAGGCCGCATAAGGAGGGGAGGATGATAAATGATATACTGAGGGTCCTTGGGGTAGAGTGCGGCGAGGCGAGGAGTGTGGGGAGGCGGAACCCCTATTCGGTTGTTCGCGCTATTTTCCACGCGATTTCGAAGCATGAGGGGGTGGAGGAGTTGTCGAGGAAGAGGGGGAGGAGGTTGATAAGTGTGTCCAAGGCAAGGTATTTGGGCTTGTAGAGGGAGGGGTAGAAGAGGGGGGGAAGGGAAGGAGGGTGAAGGACTTGAATAGCGCCCCGACAACCCACGATAGGAGCAGAAGCACATGAAAGAAAGACACATAAAATGTGACACCAAAGATTGACTTGCCTTTGTTGTGGTTTGTGCTGGTGGTGTGACGGGATGGTATACGAAGCACGAGATGGTATACGAAGCACGAGAAAGAACAAGTACAACTCTGCCATACCAAGAAAGGAGTTGATATTTACGTCTTTAAGTGTTTTGTGTTTTTCGTCCATTCTTCTCCGAAAGCATACTTTATTACACCCTTACTATCTTCCTTCCGCATGTCCGCTTAATCCTCATCTTCGTCATCCTTTGCCGCAGGTGGTGGCCCGCAAGGCTGTAACATCTTCTCGAGCATCTGGTAGCGGACACGCCCCACGGCGTCATTTTGCGCGACGGCAATGTAAGCCAGCTGGTCGTGGTGGCCCAGATGGGTGGCGTAGGTGTCTCGGTGCTGATTTGTCAGCCATTCACTGTTGGGAGCGGAAAGTGGGACAGACGAGTGGGAAAGGGACATGGCACGCAGAACAAGAGGAGGGATGAGAACACCGCCAGACAACCAACGCCTCTTTTATAAAGTATACCACATGATACGCCTACGATAAGGCCAATAAGACTGCTCTCGATGCATAAATACGCTTAGGATTATGGGCGGCTGGAAATGAGCTCACGTGTGCCTCTCAACCACGCTCCCCGCATTATCATCGACCCCGAAGCCCTCTCTTACTCCCTGCCCGCGAGCACTTACTGTTTGGTCAGGTCTGGGTGACCTGTGCCCACATACTTATTTTGCAAATGCTCCCAACTACGGTTTATGTTAAATCGGTCGGCCGCCTGTACGTCGACATGAGGCGTGGGTGAGTGGCTGCATCGTGATGACGGAAAGCCGTGATGACGGTCCCTTCGTAGGAAGGGGGAGGGAAGACTGAAGACTTACCATGATTGTAGAAGCTCTGCTTTCGCTGCTGGGCTCCTACCGCTTCTATGCTGCTACGGCTACCTGTGTTGATGGGGGGCTCACGTTGGCTACTGTGGCTTGTGTGTAAGGTGCTGCGTTTCAGGGAGAAGGAAAGCTTTGAGCGGTTGAAGAACGAGACCGTCTGACCCCGCCATTACATTGTACTATATCCTTATCGGAGAGTCACTTCCATCCCTATTCACACACACCGATGGCCCTTATATGATCCAGTCGAGTGGCTAGCCCGTGGCCAGAATTTACCCAGCTCAATTCTCAGTCTCTAAATCCTGTCCCATCGTGACCTACCACACAGGTTGACGGCCCACAGGGGATGAAGATGTTGCCTCTGATTGGTTGGGTCCTGACGCTTAGCCGGCAGCAAACTGCCTCGGCCGCCGCCATGTCGTCACTCAATGCCTTTGTTTTGGCGCCGCGGCTGGCAGGATGCATGCGACCCGTCGTCGCGAAATCTGCCGCGAGCGGGGCAAGGAGGACTGCCGCCACTCACGTCACTGTGACCTCCACCGACACAAACCCTCCTCTCACTTCCAGTGCCAGCCCTTCAATCACAAGAGAGGTATCCACCACCACTATTACGGCTAGGCCAACTGCCACACCGTTGTTGGACATGCACGATGTGACCGTCCAGTCGAACCCCAGCAAAGGCCCTATGATGCAGCGCCTCCGTGTCCACGTCATGCCCCTGGAGTCGAATAAGCTCGAGATGCTGCTCGCACAGGTCTATGCCCGCGTCCTTAAGGGAGGCGGCGTGTTAGGGATGGATGCCGAGTGGCAGCCGGAGATTGCACGCTTTGAAAGAAATCCTGTGGCGTTGCTACAGCTTGCGTGGGAGGAAGATGTCTTTTTGGTGCGTCTCCAGCATTTACAAGGAGAGGTGCCCGCCTCCTTGCACAAATTAATGTCCGATGTAAGTATTGTTAAAGTAGGATGTAATATTGGGGGGGATGCGAAGCGGCTACTTCAAGACTATGCGCTCGATACCCGCGGACACGTGGACCTTAAGGAAGTCACTTCCGGGTTGGGTCTTGTGCGATGCAAACGACGGAGCATGGCCTGGCTTGCCAAGGAGTTTTTGAGCATCGAAATGGACAAGTCGCAACAGTGTTCGGACTGGGGTAATGTAGAACTGTCTCCAGAACAGATAAAATATTCGAGTATCGATGCCTGGGTTGCCGGAGCAATAGCGGGGAATCTTTTTAGGACGTATAAAGGTCAGGTAGGACAGCCCACATGCGTATCCTCTTTTTGCAAGCGCCTTGTGCCCCAGCATGTGAATCGACGGGCCCACAGTGGGAGTGACGGGCGGGCTAAATACGATAGGAAGGGAGGGAAGAAGTGGCGGCGGCTACAGAAGCAGGAGGAGCCAGAACCGCAGCAACAGCAAAGAGTCCAGCAACAGCAGCTGCAGTCGATGCAGCAACAGCAGCAACAGCAGCTGCAGTCGATGCAGCAACAGCAGCAACAGCAGCTGCAGTCGATGCAGCAACAGCAGCAACAGCAGCTGCAGTCGATGCAGCAACAGCAGCAACAGCAGCAAGTGCAGCAGCAACAACAGCCACAGGCGCAGGTTTGTAACATTATGTGAAGATGATAAAAGAATAGATAAAAAGCAACGAGAATATGATTCTCAACAAACAAGGGAAGAAACAAAGTACATGCATTGTCTCGAGTCGTACTATTACCAGTTTTCTTATTTTTGAAAGCCGTTTTAACATGACATAGAATCCAACGCAATTTTTTTTTTAACGCGTTTCTTTAAATCATTTACTGCTACTCTTAATTTTCCCGCTGTCTCCTCCTTGCTCCCTTTCGAATCAATTACAACCCTGGCCCTTTGCACCCTCTCCTCATTACTCATCTGTGCTCTGATTCTCCCCTCCGCCTCCATGGCCGTTAAACCATTTCGTTTCATCAATCGTAGTCGTGCCACTGCAGGATCAACCACCATTGTCCATACCTCATCCATCCACCTCTCCCACCCCGCCTCAAACAACACCGCAGCCTCCACCACTACCCAACTCCTCCCCTCAATTTCCAACCGCGCAATCTCCTCTTTCGTCCTCCTCTCAATGGCCGGAAACATGACCTTATTCAGTTTCAGCAACTGCTGATCCTCAGAAAAAACAAGCTTACCCAGCTTCGCTCTATCCACCTCCCCATCGGCCGTGAAAATGCTTGTGCCGAATGTTTGACGCAATTTTTCGTTTTCCGGTGTTTGGGGAGCATAGCATTGGTGGGCAAGAAGATCGGCGTGGAGGATGGTGGCACCTAATGATTGGAGGACGCCACATGCATGGCTTTTGCCAGTGGCAATGCCTCCGGTAAGGCCGTGGACGAACAGCCGCTTCGCTCCGGACATGGGGTGACAGGTGGGCCTGTGAAGGGGGGAAGAGAGGGGAGTTAGTAAGCTGTTCTGGTTAATGTGAACGGGGCGTGGTGGTAGTGTCTGGAAGAAGAAGAAGGAGAACAAGAAGAATGAGCCGGCGAAGAAGAGGAGGAGGCGAAGGAGGAGGCGGAGGAGGCGAAGGAAGAGGGAGACGAAGGCGGGAGACGATAACCAGATGAGGGAGTAAGAGTGTATGGGAATATATTTATTCTTTCTCTTGTACTGTTCCTTGTTTCCTTTACACACGCATGCCCTCACGCCCCTTCCCCCCCCGACACTCACGTGCACGCACCCGTCCATCATTGAACACAGACACACGCTTATACCTCAAGGCTTATCTCCCCAGCTCTATCTCTTCGCGTCTGTTCCTGCAACTGACATCCCGCTCCCCATCCGCTCCTGTACCATCGATCTCATGTTACCCTCCTACCCTTACTTCGTAACTCTTCTCTACACACTGCCGAACTCCTGCATCCACTCCTGGTACTTACTTAGATCCCCCGTCCCCACACTCTTGCTCACCTTGGACAAGGCAAACAAGAAGTCCGCTTGGGTTACCGTTGAGGAATGTAACTTCTCCCGATTAGCCATCAGCGCCTTCTGGATCTCCAAGCCATGCAAGCCCTGCTTCCGCGCCTCCTCCACCACCCTTCTCACGCTCATCATACTTGCATCCCTACACACGTTCGCGATGTCCGCCCCTGAGTATCCCTCTGTCTGCTTCGCCAAAATATCCAAATCAAGGTCATCGCCCAACTCAATATCCTTCATATTAATCCTGAACAACTCCTTCCTCCCCTCCTCCGTCGGCAGGGAAATGTAGATCCGTTTCTCCATCCTCCGCCTCAACGCATCGTCCAAATCCCACGGTGTATTCGTAGCCGCCAACACAATCACAGTCTTACTCCCCGGTCGTTCCTCTTCCCCCCCTTCCCCCCCCTCTTCCTCCCCCCCTCCTTTCTGCGAGCTCTGATCCGCAACGCCGTCCATCTGAACCATCAACTCAGTCTTCACCCGACGGCTTGCCTCATGCTCGCCGCTCCCTCCCCGCGAGCCAGCAATGGAGTCGATCTCGTCGAAGAACAAGGTTGAGGGGGCGTAGTATCGGGCCATTTCAAATAGAATCCGAACCATCTTCTCGCTGTCGCCGCGGTACTGTTTGGGGTGAGGAGGGAGGAAAGGCAAGGTGTCAGTAGACGGTAGTCGTGCCCAAGTTGGAAACAAGATTTACACGAATCTCGTGGGGTGGAGATTGGCGATAGTTGCTAAACCAAGCCAGGAGCCGTACCTTGGAGCCGAGCGTGGATGCAGAGACATTAAAGAAGGTGGTGGCGCACTCCGTGGCCACGGCCTTGGCCAGCATCGTCTTGCCCGTGCCTGGTGGTCTGTGTGTGGAGGAGAGAGATCGACAGAAACAAGGGGACCCGGGTCATTTCGTCTGCAGTCTCCACATCCCAACCCGTCCCTTTATTCCTATCATACGCCCTCCCCTTCTCCCTCCTCTCCCTCCTCTTTCTTTCAATCGCTCTCTCTCTCTCTATGTATATATATCCTCCCTCGGTCCCTCCCATCGTACCCAAACAATAATACCCCCTTCCAGGGTCGTCGGATCCCCTTGAAGTAGTCCGGCATCCACAAAGGCAGCACCACCGCCTCCTGCAGCAGCTGCTTCGCCTCCGTCAAATCAGCTATGGACTCCCATGATACATTGACCCCCTGCTCCACAATCTCCCTTTCAATGCTCTCGATCAGCTCCGTGTCAGCCCAGCCCTCCCCGCGCGCCACGTCGCTGTAACGCGGCTTGCCGTTCGCGGCCAAAGGGAGAGGGTCGCTCTCTACTCCTTCTCCAACCCCACCGCTGCCGTTGCTACTGTTGCTACTGTTGCTTTTGTGTAGAGCGGCGTACGGCCCAGAGGTATCAAGGGAGGGAGGGTTTCCACCACCACAGCGGCCTTGGTTTCGTCGGGCGTTTTGGGATAAAGCGGAGGAGGGGTTGGTGGGCAAGACAGGTTTTACCGGGGCACGGATACGGCTGCCATCGGCTCTGGCTGAGGAAGAGGAGGAAGAGGAGGAAGTAGTGGTGGTGGTTGTGATGGTACGGGAGCCTACTGATGTCCGCCGGTGGTTGCTGTTGACCGATGTGGACATAGCACGCCTTCCCCCTCCTTTACTTCCGCCTCCTCCTGCTGCATTTGCACCGCTGATAGATTGCCGACGTGTTCGGACCCCTGACCCACCACTCCCACCCATGAACGCACGAGCGTTGCCTCGCGAACCACCAGCCGGCGGTGGTGGCGCTTCCCACACGTCGGGATCACGTCCGGATTTTGTGTCCGCTTCTGCCGGTTCTGCTGCTGCTGCTGCTGCTGCTGCTGCCGCGGCAAGTCTTTTCTTATCAGCGGCCGCAGCTTGGGCGGCGGCGGAGAGTGGGGGAGGAGGAAGTAGAGGTTTTGGCTTGTTGCTTGGTGGAGTCGAGGGGATGGAGGAGAGGGTGCTGTGAAGTTCCTTGACAAGGTTTTCTTCCGCTTTGATTTCCTTAGCCAACCGCAAATACTTGACACGTCGGTCTCCTTGTTCTTCTGAGGCCAGGTCATCCTTGATGAAGTCGTGGAGGACTTGTTGGGCCTTGCGATGGAGCTGGATGGCCGTGTCGTACTGGCTAAGCAGGCCGTGCTCCCGAGCTTGGCGAAGGAGCAGGGGCAACTTTTTCACTTTCGAAGGCATGGACAAGGAGATGCTGCTGGGTTTGGTGGTGTTGGCACTGCTGGTGCTGATTTCGGTGCTGTTGTTGACGGCGCTCGGGTTTTGGGAGAGGGTGTCCGCCATGGCTCCTTAGGTCGTCGCGCCTGTCGTTCTTTGGGGTCATAATGATTGGATGGAGCGGAAAGGATGGGAAAATAAGGAATTTAAAACGCCCCGCAACCACGACCGGTTATTGGGATAATGCTGCCTTGCAGTGATACCGGCTCCTGGTTCCTTCCCCCATATACATTAAATTTTGGCTCTAGGTTCTTCAAATTGCTTGTTTCCGCGAAGACGGCGATTTGATGCTCTCGTGATGCCTTGCACCCCCGTCTCGCGTAAAACTCTCTCTTACAGATGACGCACCACTGCCCCAGCACAACCACAGTACTGCATTTGACTGCGCAAAACAATGACCAAGATCGAGTTAAAGCCGGAGCCTGTGGATCTCAATCCCATGAAGGAGGAAGTGGAGGACGATGAGGAGGAGGACGACGGAGAGCAACAGGGCGGGGCGGAGGGTGAGGAGAACGCGGGAGCTGGGAATGGTGCCAATGGGGACAAGAAAAAGAAGAAAAAGAAGAAAAAGGTCAAATCCACCACTGCTTATGTCGAAGCCGGTGCCGATGCGGAGGTCGCAGCTGCTGCTGTGACAGGTGAGAAGGGAAGCGAGGGAGGCAAGGCCTTATTTCTGAAGATACTCACTCCGTTTCCTCTTTCATATTACCGCCCATACAGTCCAGAAGGAATGTGCGACAGTCAAACAGGAGCCTGGGGATCAAGAGGGTGACGATGATGATGCCGAGGACGACGCCCTCGCAGCGGACGGCGTAGCTAAGAAGAAGAAGAAGAAAAAGAAGAAGGGGGGCAAAGGAGGCGGCGGCGGGAGCATTGGTGCAGTGCCAGGGCAGCTTAAGCCTGCGACGGGTGTCCCGTCCAAGAAGGCACCGGCGAGGGGAGTTAAGGGGCTTACGGACAGCTATATTCGGTACGGGCAGACAGAGCCGCCGACCATACCCGTGGCGCAGCTTTTCGCGGAGGGGCATTTCCCGGAGGGGGAGATCCAGCCACATCCTGGTGACTTTAATACGTTTCGCATCACCTCGGAGGAAAAAAGGGCTTTGGAGCGATTGGAGACGGATTTATACGATAAGGTTCGAATGGCTTCGGAAGTACATAGGCAGGTGAGGAGGTATGCGCAGAGTTTTATCGAACCGGGGATCAAATTGATTGATATGTGCGAGCGGTTGGAGAACAAAAATAGGGAGTTGATGGTGGAGGCGGGTTTGGAGAGGGGGGTGGGGTTTCCAACGGGGTGTAGTTTAAATCATGTGGCTGCGCATTACACACCGAATTGTGGGGATGAGACTGTGCTGGGGTACGGGGATGTGATGAAAGTGGATTTTGGGTGCCAGATTGAGGGGAGGATTATTGATTGTGCGTGGACGGTGGCCTTTGATCCGACGTATGACGAGTTGCTGGAGGCGGCGAGGGAGGCGACGGATACGGGGATCCGGACGGCAGGTATCGACGTGCGGTTATGTGATGTGGGGGAGGCGATCCAAGAGACCATGGAGAGCTTTGAGGTGACCATTCAGGGAACCACGTACCCGGTGAAGAGCATTCGAAACCTGAACGGGCATAGCATTGGCCCATATGAGATCCACGCGGGGAAGTCAGTGCCTATCGTGAAGGGGGGGGACGCTACCAAGATGGAGGAGGGGGAGTTCTTTGCCATTGAGACGTTCGGATCGACGGGGCGGGCGTTTGTGCAGGAGGACATGGAATGTAGTCATTATATGAAGGCTTTTGAAGCTCCCCATGTGCCCTTGCGAATGGCCTCTGCCAAGCGGTTGCTCTCGCACATTGACAAAACCTTCAAAACGCTGGCGTTTTGCCGTCGGTGGCTCGAAAGGCCCGACGGGGGCTCGGGGTTTATTCACGGACAGAAAGGGAAACAGGAGAAGTATCTGGGCGCGCTGAAGAATTTGTGTGATGTGGGGATTGTGGTGCCGTACCCGCCGCTTGTGGACGTAAGAGGGAGTTATGTCGCGCAGTATGAGCACACGATCTTGTTGAGGCCAACGTGCAAGGAGGTATTGTCGAGAGGCGATGATTTCTAGGGGGGGAGAGGGAGGGGAGGGAATGTGAGAGATGAAGAAGACAATATCAAAGAATGGGGGTAAAGTTTCAGAGGTAGATTGAGATTTTGTCCACTTTGTTCCGCGTTGTCAAAGATTGCTGGTCTTATCACGTTGATTGCGTACCATTCGAAGTCGTTTATTTTTATTTTTCGATTGCTCACTCCCTCTTCGCCTATCTAGCGTATCCATTTATCCATTTTTCTATCATCCCTTTATCTCTCGCTCTCCCAAAGCTATTGCCCCATTTCATACACTCGCAGTCAGGAAACAAGTCCACATACACATCTAATTTACATATGTATCTGTCCTGCACGGTTCTTCGGCACTTCTTCCGGTGTCGCTCTTTCGCCAACAACGAATAACGCAGTCACCGTTACAGCCCCTCCATCCCTCCCTCTCTTACCCCTCCACCTAGTCAATTACCACACAATCATTCTCATTGCCCTCTTCTCCTTCTTCGATTCCTCCTCTATTGATACTAGAAGGACGGAAGTGACTCGTCACAGCCCCTCCTCGCAGCTTCTGCCTCCAACCTTCCTCTTCCCCTCCCTGACCCTTTCTACCTACAGCAACAGCAGAAGAAGCAAACGCAAAAAGAGCCCCCCTCCTGACAGGTGCCCCCACTGCCGCTGCTGCACTTGCATCTTTATCCAAGATAGAGATGCCTCCTCTTCCCCCACTTCCTCCTTCTCTCCCTTTCCCCCCTTTTCCTCCACCATCACCATCATGACGTGCAGCAGCAACTCCAACCCCCTCCCATTCTTCGTCCTTCCCCCCCCCTCCTATCAACCCGCCCCCCTGCTCGCGCCGAAATGTGTTTGCCCATCTCACATAACTTACATCATCGTCATCCCCCACAAATCCTCCCCTCCTTCCCTCCCTCCCTTCCTCCCTCCGTCCTTCCATCTGACAGTTGTCACAACCCTCCCCACAGTCCACCCGCTCTGTGTGCCCGAAATGCTGCCCCAGCATGGCCCTTCGACAGAATCTCCTCTCCTCGCAATACTCCTTCATCATCATCAGCTTCTCCACGTCCCCGACCTTCCTCTTCCTCCCCCCCGCCCTCCCTCGACCCCTCCCTCCAAATGGCACCGTTATCAGGTTCTTGAGCTTACCCACGTCCTCCTTCCGGTAAAACAAGATGCAGCGTGCCGGCAAGCCATCCCGCCCTGCTCTTCCTACTTCTTGGAAGTACCCTTCGAGAGACTTGGCGAGTGTGGTGTGGATGATGAAACGGACGGCCTTCTTGTCGATGCCCATGCCTGTCAAGGAAGAAGGAGGAAGGCAGGAAGGGAGGGAGGATGGGTAGAATCGGAGAAGTGTGCGAGCGTTTGATTCATCGTGATTTGGGAGGAAGGGAAGGAAGAAACGATACTGTGCTGTTTCTCGTACGTACCGAAAGCGATGGTGGCGCAGATGACGCGGAGTTGACCCGCACTCCAGGCGGCCAGGACGGCCGTTCTTTCTCGGTCGGTCATACCTGGAAGGAAAAGAGGGAGAGGGAGAAATTGCGGTACGGTGATGAAGAGAAGGAGGAAGGGAGGGAGAAGAAGGAAGAGGGAGAAGAAGAGGGAGAAGAAAGAGGGAGAGATTTAGAAAGAGAGAGGGAGGAGAAGAGGGAGAAAGGTTATTGAGAAATGCGAGGTGTGATGGAAAGTAAAAAATCCTTTGTTTGTGCATTTAAAAAAACATTCAAAAATATCAATCCCCTTCCCCCCCTCCCTCCCTCACGCCTCCTCCCACCAACCCGCATGGTAATGGTCCGCGCTCTGCCCCGCGTCACACAAAAAATCCGCCAGGGCCTCCGTGTCCTTCTGCGTCATGCAATACACGATGCCCGTCCCGCGTCCACACCCCGACGCCGGGTCCTGCAGCAGCTCCAGCACGTCCTGCTTTGCATTCTCTTTGTCTTTCTCTTTACCCCTGATCTCAAAAAATAAATTGGGCCGCAGAGGCGGTTGTTTGAAAAGCAGGCATTTCTTGCGGCCTTGGTGGTGGAGGTCGAGGACGCGATAGACGTCTTGGAGCACCTCGTCGGTCGCCGTGGCCGTCAACGCCATGATGGGGACATCCGGGTATGCATTTCGAAATTCACCTAGCTACAGGGAGAAAGAAAGGGTGGAAGAGAGTAAAGGGGGGAAGGGAGGGAGGGGAAGGGTGGGAAGCCTGCAATTATCCTCCCTTCAAAGAAAACATACCCGGTAGAAATCCGGGCGAAAGTCGTGGCCCCACTGACTGACGCAATGAGCCTCGTCCACGACAAAGCGAGCCAGCATCCCGTGATCATCCAGCTTGGTCAGCAGCTCCTGATTCCAGGAAGGGGAAGGGGTAGAAAAAGGAAGAAAGGGAAGAGGGAACGCATTGAATGTATTGTTAGATGACACCGTGAGCCCCACAAAGCGCCTCCCTCCTTCCTCTCTCCTTCATTCCCTCCTTCCTTGCCTGAAAGGCCACTGACTTCAATAATCGTTCGGGGGTGACATACAGAAGCTTAATCTGCGGCTCCCTCCCCCTGTCCACGGCGTGCAAGTCCCGGTAGATCCCCTTGGCTATAGATTCAGAAGTGGTGCTGTTCAAGATGGCAGCGGGGATGCGGTGCTGCTTGACCAAGGCAGAGACCTGGTCTTGGATCAGAGAGATCAATGGACTGACGACGAGAGTAACGCCGCGGGTGACGATGGCCGGGAGCTGGTAGCACAAACTTGGAGATGGAAGGGAGGGAGGAATGAGGGAGTATGGTGCTGCTACTTTTCAATATGCCAGCGGGGATATTGCCCTTCCTCGTTTTTTCAATAAATGAATGAGTCTTACCTTTTACCGCCCCCTGTGGGCATGAGCACAAATACGTCCTTCTTTTGTAAGGCGGCGAGGATAATGCGTTCCTGTATGGTGAGAGAAGGGAATGAGGAAAGAAGAAGAGCATCGGAGCTATTCAGAAGAATAGGCAAAAGGGACAGGAAATAGAGAGCCATCTACCCATCAACACAAACCTGATCTACACGGAAAGAGGGGTTGCCAAACACCTCCTTATTGGCCAAATTTATCTGCCTCAAGCGGTCATCGACAGTGCGGTCCGGAGTGGGCTGCATGCAAGCATTCCCTCCAAAACGATCTTCTTTCTTTTCCTCGTCATACCGTCCGCCATTGCCGCTATAAATGGTGCTACTAACACTGCTGCGTCGTCGACCATAAAAATTGGTGATTGGCTGGTCGTGATTAGAACACGTCTCGGTGCTAGCCCATGGGGCTCGAATTAAGGACGAGGACGAAGAGGAGGAGGCTCCTGGTGTTTGCTGAGGTTGATTCCGAAAAAGCAAGCCGCCCTCAGGGTCTTTGCTGCGTCTGACCCATTTTCCGGGAGGGAGAAGGTCTGGAGCTGACGATGAAGGGGTATTTCGTTGCTTTGTGCCTGTGCTCCTGGTCGTGACGAGGGAAAGGGGGAGGGAACGTTTGCCTGCGGTGGGAGGCATGGCTGAGTATGAATGGTGGGCAAGAGTAGGGACAAGTGAGAAATGAACATAGAATGCTACGGCAGAATTTCCAGGTCATGGTGCTGGGTGTGGATGATATTTGTTCCCCCTGAGACAAGGCTGAAGGGCATCGCCGAGATCGATTTCCGCGAGAGGCCGGCACGCCGTCGTGCAACTTCTCTTACCCCCAAAAAGTGTCTGTGACTTTCTGCTTCCATTTCGCCCACGACACCTCACAATCAACTCCTCACACTTTAACCCGCACCCCGATACAAATTAGTAGGGGGCGCGTTCAGGACCTTAGGCGGGCACTGACAGCCACCCCGGTGACCGACTGCGTCTCTCCCGGCGCATTCGTGTCGTCATCATCACCCTCGCCCACGCCTACCCACCAACCGCCCCTACAAGCTACAATAATGGGAGGTGAACCCTCCAAGATCCTGCACGGGCCCCCACCGATCCCCACCACGAGAAGCAGCAGCATTAATGACAACGACGAGCCGCGATTGCCCTCGCGCCCCACTCTCCTTCACGGGGGAGCAAACGTTTTGCAAGACCCATCCTTTTACACCACATATGGAGTGACACACGCTCTCTCGATATGCCAAGCCAAGCCGCCACCGACCGCGGGTCTGACGATGGTGAAGCACATCAATGAAAGCGACCTGCCGCACAGTGATCTGCTGCCTCATTTCGAGGATTTTATTTTTTTTATCCACAACGCACGCGTTGGTGGAGGCGTTGTCTACGTGTAAGTATGCAAAGCTCCAGTTTTTTCTCCGCTGCAATATCGAGCACAGCTGTCTCTTGTTTAGACTTGTCGTCTCCTCATTCATCACAACGCACATACAGGCACTGCGCCGCCGGGGTCAGTCGATCCACCACAGCTGTCTGCTCCTACTTGATGTGCATCCACGCCCTCTCCTTCAAAGATGCCCTCGACTTCATCCGCACCCGTCGCGAAGTGGCTTGCCCCAACCCTGGCTTTGTCAGACAACTTCAAGCATTTGAAAAAGATCCATTCACCATTCAAATGCGTGCCCGTATCCGCAACGCCTTCCCTCATGACGTCGCTCTCGTCAAAGCCGACCTTCTCGAAATCAGACAAGCACTCGCAGAGCGTTCCGCCAGGCTAGGAAGAGACGAAAAAGCCTTGATCCTTGATCCTCGAAGCCGAATATTGGAAATGATTCACCAGATGCAAGAGCAGCAGGCAGGTGCGGCGGAAGGGATGAGGGCAGGGGAGGATGATGAGAGTCACGAGCAGTGCCGGTTGCCAATGAAGCCTCCCCCGGCGGGGTCGTCCGTGATGGCGATGAGGCTGGGGGATAAGGGGTATGGATTGACATGGTTGGAGGAGGAGAAGGACCATCACACCCGAATGGAGGAGATGCCCCGATGAATGAGGTGTCAGGGAGGAGGGAGGGCGAGTCGGAGAGGGGGAGTGAAGCTGCGTAGTGTGTGTATGTACGTTTTCCTTAGATTTATGTCGACCGATCTTGACAGAGTGTCCGACAAAACAATACATTTTATAATATTTCATCATGGCAATTTCATAAGATAAAAATGGCGAGACAAGTAATTCTTCGAACATGACGAGGAGGCTGGGAAGGAGGGAGAAAGGGAAGGGGACGAGAAATAGACCTCTATGTCAAGGGCACAACCCTTTATTTTCTTAGACAAAATTTAACCTGTTAGATATGGGCTGCAAGTGGTAAACACTAAGCGTACGGCCGCGAAGGCTTCCACTGTTTAAAAGCATTATACAAAGAAAGAACGAAAAAGAGGAAGAAGAAGGTGATAGAGGTGAAGAAGAAGAAGGCGAAGGCGAAGAAGAATCTGCACGATGGGATAAATGATCTCTTTTCTAGCTACCGCACGGCCCGTGCAAGCTTCATAAAGATGTAAAAGGCAAAGTATAAGACGAGGAAAGGGTTCGAAGCTATGCTTAGATCGCAGTCAAATCCTTCCTTTTATTATATTGCATGCCAACTAACGTGCTTCTTTTTTGATGGTATTTATGAAAATTCACTGTACACTTTTGTACGTCGCTTACAAACAAGTTGTCTACGCAATATTAACCGATTGTGACGTCTTTCCGTTCCTCCACAATCACCGATTGGCTAATTGCATTGCCACTAGTCACCCTAGTAACCTCGCACAGATACACAGATACACATTCGCATCTTCTCTCTATACCCTTTCTTACCCCTGACCCCCCCATGTTCCATGCTCCTGATTGATAAAGTCGCTCCCCTTCTCCGCAATCATCACCGTCGGGCTATTCGTATTCCCACTAGTGATCCGCGGCATGACACTGGTGTCGCACACTCTAAGCCTCCTCACCCCCCTCACCTTCATCCGTCCATCCAGGACCGCCATTGCATTATCTCCCCGCCCCATTTTGCATGTCCCCGCCGGGTGGAAAATCGTCGTTCCAACCCTCCCCGCTGCTGCCTCCAGCTCTTCCTGACTTGCGTACCGAGAGCCCGGGATATATTCTTGTGGTGAAAAGGGTGCTAGAGCTTTGGACTCCAAAACTAACCTTCTCGTTAATCTGATAGCGTCAGCGGCGATCGCCCTATCTTCTGACGTCGACAAATAATTTGGCTGGATCAAGGGAGGGGATCGAGGATCGGAGTCACGCAAAAGGATGTGGCCACGGGAGCTCGGACGGAGATGACAGACGGACGCAGTAAAGGCAGGGAAAGCATGCAAAGGCTCCCCAAACTTATCGAGTGAGAGGGGCTGGACGTGATATTGGAGGTTGGCTCGAGATTGGGTATTGTCGCTCTTGCAAAAGACGCCCACTTGGGAGGGAGCCATGCTTAGGGGGCCTCGACGGTGCCGGAGGTAGGCCCATCCCATTTTGACACGACCCCACCATCGGGCGTATTGTTCGTTTAGCGTTTCGACGTTCTTGACCGTGAACACCGTGCGTAGCTGTAGATGGTCTTGTAAGTTTGCGCCGACACCAGGGAGGGGGTGTAGAACGGGCACGCCCACAGCCCTCAGAGCGTCCACAGGGCCGATCCCGCTCAGTTGGAGTAAATGAGGGCTGCCAACCGCCCCTGCGGCTAATATAGTCTCCAGCCCTGCATATGCCTTCTCTATGACCGTGCTGCTGGTAAAATGTGCGAATTCGACGCCGAGCGCAGTAGTCCCGGCGGGATCCAAGATGACTTTGAGGACATGCACGCCGGTACGAACAGTGAGATTGGGCCGGTGCGTAGTAATAGGGTGGAGCCAGGCCTAGGGGAGAAAGGGAGGGAAGAAGGGGGGGGATGCGGGAAAGTAAGTGAATGGAATATGGACCGGCGTTATTTCTCCATTCTTTCCTCCCTCCCTCCCTTCCTACCCCTTCCCTCACGTTTTTCATTCGTACCTTGCTCGTGTTCCATCTGATCCCGTTCCACTGATTCACGTGAAAATAGCTTGAGCCCTCATTGAACCCTTTATTGAAATCAGTCACCTTCGGAATGCCGTGCTCGGCACAGGCATCACGAAATTTATCAAGCAACTCCCAACTCAACCTTTGTCTCTCCACCCGCCACTCCCCTCCTACACCATGCACAACCCCTGTTGCGGCAGCAGCAGCAGTAGTGGAGACATCACCACACATTTCGTCTTTTGCGCCCTTAACGGCGTAATCCTCCGACTTGACAAAGTATGGCAACACCTCCTTCCAGGACCAGGCCTTTCCAAAATCCTCCTTTTCCCCCCCCTCCCTCCCTCCCTCCCCAATCTCCCCTGCCCATCCGTCGTAATCCTCCGCTTGTCCACGCATATATATCATGCCATTAATTGAAGAGCAGCCACCTAAGACCTTGCCCCTCGGGTAGGCTAACGTGCGGCCATGCAGGCCTGGGACGGGCTCCGTTTTCAAGCACCAGTCGACCTTGGGGTTGGCGATGCTGCGGAGGAGGGAGGAGAACACAAAAGAAAGGGTTTTTCAGCGGAAATAAGAAATGAAAATTGACCATGAACTCGTGCCTTTGTTGGCTGAAAAAGGCATAGGAGCCGCATACGCACCTCCACAGGTATCCCACCGGCACATGGACAAATGGGATGAAGCGGTCATCCCCACCCGCTTCGAGTAGCAGGACTTTGACGCGTGGATTGACCGAGAGACGATTTGCGAGCACGCAGCCGGCACTGCCTCCACCAACAATGACATAGTCGTAGTTGGCGGACAAGGAAGACCAAGAGGCGGCCTTCATAACGGATGTCCTGGAGGGTATGATATGCCCTGGGATCTTGGACCAGCAGCAAAGCAAGAGCCGGCGCCCGCGCGGTAGTAGAGCTATCCTCATTGTAATCCTTGCTGTCGCTAGTGCATGTTCTTTTGCTTGGCTTGTTTTGCTGTATGGTTCGTTGTGTGACGGGTGTGAAAACCAAGAGAGAGAGCAAGTGCAACCAAAGCAACCCCACCAAAAGGAGAACCCGCGCTCCCAGGAAAAGGAGCTAGCCATGAAATCAAAAGTTGTAAGGCTGTCCCAACAAGAGTCGCTATACATGTGTCCGAATCGAGGCCGTGAGAGTCACTTTTTGTTTCATACCACGGGCACCTCAAGTCCACCTTGCTTGTCGAAGCCTCCTCTGCCCCAGGGTTCCTGGCCCAGTCTCAAAGACGTGGCCACAATTTGATAAAAAGACGTCCAAGATGACCATATACTTTCCAGTCTATCTGTAGTCATGAATTTTGAGCCCTATTCTTGGCTATTTACGCATGGTAGATAGATGCACACTCAGCGAACGTCATTCACACTATGGATATGGGCCGCCGCAGTGTGGTATGGTTTGTTATTCTTGTTTTTGAAAGCAAGCAAAAGGAAAGGTACATCGGAGCACTAAGACTCACTGTATATCGCCATAATCATGACCCGTACATTCTCCTGATGGCACTCTGTAAGGGATAGGACAAAGACCCCACGAGGTGGTGGTTTAGACGCGGCGCATTTTGGCCAGAGTCTACGTGCTCATCCAAAATAGTTAAAAGGTTAAGTTGAGGACTCAACTGAGTCCTCCAGGTTCGACGTAAAGCCTTGTTGAGTTATAGTCGTACCAGTGACCACCTCTAGATAAGAGTATCCTAATTTCCAACCGCATTCATGATGGAGCCTCGGTAAAATTCCAATCGCCATCCTAATAACATATGTAGTGTAAATTAAAAGCAACATCACTCGCCGCTCAAAGCTCCCTCCATGTACGCTTAGCTCTATCTTCATTCATTGCGCTCGCTTTTTACTTTGTTGGGCTTTCCCACTAACCTTGAGTGAAGGAAAACGTTCCATCAAATTACAATTTCCACTCTTACGGAGTTTCTCTGACTCTACAAAACCCCTTAAACCAAACTCTCTCACCCGCCCGGCCCGCAACTATACTCACAATTAGTTATTTTGTGAATACTTGTGTCCACACTTCTTGCTTAGACACTCATAAAACACCGTCGACCCCTCATCCGCCGAACGCAGCTGCATGGTGTAAAAGCTCATCTCTGGATGGCCACACTTCGGGCAAGGCTCGTCTACCTTGGCATGCCGGCTGTCCCCTCCCTCGTCGTTTCTATCCTCGCATACCCCATCTGGTTTGGCAGCCGCTGCCAGCTCCTGGTACCAGCGCGGCGCAGGTTTCTCGGCACTGGTGGTGATTATTTCTACTTGACCCAACTCTTTGTTTGAAAGAAGATGAATAGATGTATGTAGTGAGCTGTTTGGCTTCGATGTGGCAGGGTGGGAAGCAACGGGTATGGAGTTGACGGAGTTTTGAGGCTGGAAACGTACCGTCAAAGGTCGTGGAAAATTTACAGATGCGGCAGACAATTGGGTCCTCATCCGGCAGATCCAGTAGTGCATGGCATTCATCGCAAAAAGGCACGGCTCCGCCTGAGGCCATAGGTGTGGAGGGATGGATCGTCGGAGATTCCAACTGAGATATGGAGGAATGGAGGAGTCGTGGGGAGGTTAGAGCGGCGCCTACCAGATACTGATAAAGTCTGTGGACTATAATCCATATGAAATGCATGTCGACATGAAATGTACGTAGATGTATCTGTGTGAGGGTTGGGGTGAAAATGAGGTGGCTGGAAGCCTCGTAAGAAATACTCGCCAGTTACCAAGTAGTGTCTATCTTGAGATTTGGGCCGAAGAAATAATTTGGGCCGGAGAGATGAATTTGGGCCTCGGTTCGCAGCTTGTTTCAGAACTCAATCCCTGTCATACACACAAACAACCACAGTAACGACAAACCAAAGGTCATGTCTGACGCATCACCGTCTACCACGACGACGGCAGCGCAAGGCCCCGGTGGCCCCACAGCGTCCGAGGCCAAGCCTGCTCAGGTGAGGAAGCAATGGAAGAATTGTGATGATGATGCGGATTGGAGGATCGAATGACACGTCTGTGTGAGCTAGAAGTGCGCTAGGCAGCCAATTTCACCCAGTAAGGACAACCACGATCAAATCATGTGGTGGTGGTCGTGCAGTCGCTGTATTGGCATGGTGCCTCCAAGCATGCCGTTCATTTCTGCTCCCCCTAGCTCTCTCCCTCACACCCTTCCTCCCTCGTTTTCCAAACCATTACCACCTGCCCCGACAGAACAAAAAAGTGACTGAGTTCCTTAAAACCATCTTGGGCCGCCCCGTGGTGGTTAAGCTGAACTCGGGCGTGGACTATCGAGGTACGTTGGGCTATTAGGGTGAGGGTGGGGGCGAGGTCGGGCATGTGGCGGGTGCAGCAAAGCCCCAGGTGTGCATCGAAAAGAATAAAGATGCGATGGACAACAGCTTGCTGTCCATCAATGTGTGCTGGCACAGATTCTTTGAGAAGGTAGCAGGTCGTCACCGTCTTATACTCTCCCTATCAACCACTCTTCCTGCCTTTGAGTTAAGGCGTGCTGGCCTGTTTGGACAGCTTCATGAATATTGCCATGGAGCAAACGGAGGAGTACGTGCATGGACAGCTGAAGGCTAAGTACGGTGATTGTTTCATTCGCGGAAATAATGGTACGTTTATTTTTCTTAGCAGGGATGTGAGTGGATGCACTTATAGTACATACTTGCAAGGCAGCCTTCTTCCGCGCCTTGCATCGGCCTCACGTCCTTGATTGAAATTTAGTCAATTTCGCCACATGCCTACAGGTGCGACAAATATAGTGCATCGTGCGTCTTCGTGGGCGTGTTGAATGTGTCTTGAGGCTTTCATGCCTGAAAATCCGTTTTTAAACCTCCTTTTAACCCTCACCCTTTCATCCTCCGCCATTTGGACCCCCAACCTTCAACACAGTTTTGTATATCTCTACGCAAAAGCGGAGGTAGCATCTTCTCCCCTTAAATGGTGCATTTGAGAGAAGGGCGGGCACTAAGTGATGGGCACGTAAAGCTCATTGAACGGAGGGGAGAGAAGCAAGTCTATGTTTATTAAAGAGCGCGTGCAATCACCAATACGGGCCACCGGCCAAAGGACAAAGAGGGAAAGTATAGAAGTAGGGATTATTGTTTGTTTTCCCGCTTTTGATCGCGGTGCAAAGTATGGCTGCCGGTCCTGCGTTGTAATAAAATAACAACAGATACAAACCCAAAATATCCTTTTCGTCTTTTTTCCAACTTTTCTACTTCTCCCTCGCTCCATTTCTTTCTTCTTTCAGCCACCTCCATATTTTTGTACGCTCAAGCCTCCCACATAAACTCACTCACAAGTGAATATGTGCTACGCGAGACAGCTGCGTTGAAGGAAAATCAAAAGCGATGCTGAAGCAGCCTATCAAAACAACTGGTTCAAGTATGTAATCTGTACATCAAGTCTTGTGGCATGGACATAGGACAACATGAACTACTTACCAATGCCATTACATGCATGAAGAAGCGGCGGCGGAGTCAGCAGCTCTTTTTCTACATCGAGGGTTGCTGAGAGGTGTCAAGTGGCCAAGCCGAGTCCTCAGTCATTCTGGAATCAATCACAGAGAGAACACAATACTCCTCATCATCAGCTCACGTGCTCCAAATCCCGTGGAAAATCAGGGTGGTACATTGGGCGCCTGGTTGATCTTGGAAGTGGCGGTCTCGTCGTAGACGTCCACCAGCGTCAGGCCCGGGTCCCAGAACATCAAAATGGGTCTGCGGAAGGAAAGAGAGAGAGAAAAAGCGTCCGAAAGTCCAACAAAAGAAAACCACTAAGGTAAATACTCTCCCTCAGACAAATTCGCTGTTTTCCTTTTCTCTTCTTTCTTGTCTTTCTTCATTCAATTCGTGTCAGAGGCCTACTTTGGGACTGAAGAGGGAGGAAAGAATATCACACTGTCGCCTCCTTCCATTTCTATCCATCGAACCCTATTTTCTCGTCCCCTCTCGCATTACACGTGTAGATGATTATCTTTTGCGTGGTGTGTGTGTCCTGTCACTGTGTGCGCGCCCCTATCCCTCCATCCCTCCCCTCTCAATCTCTGTTATATGTTCAGTACCGGATAAAGACACACATGTGGACATGCAACTTCCTCTTGCTGTCCACAAGCGCACACATTCATGTCCAAACACTTCTTTTTCTTTCTTCTTCTTCTCTTTGTCAGGCAATTTCCCCTTTCTTCCCCCAACCCCTTCACCTTTCTCCTGCATCTAGCACACCAACACGAGCGAGGGGATCACCCGCGTGCCGTCCCACACCAACCCCATCAATCGGCGTGTCCTTTACAAGGTGCAGCCCAGGATGAGCGCAGAGCGACGTTGAGCGGGCACCGAATGACTAACAGCATTCGAAGAAACTGAAACAATAAGTATAAGAACTGGACACGTCGGTAGCGACAGCTGACAGCTACATAGACAAGCCGACAGGTGCCGAGCGAGAGAGCCCACGGGCACGTACGCTGAAATCTAAGCCATTTTGGACATATGTGCCTGACAATGTCCCAAGACACTATCCTGAAAGTATCTGTGACTTTCGATGAGTGTATGTTAAGATCGTTCGATATCAACGTCGGATTTGTTGCTCGGCAGAAACGGCCTCTACTCCACCCTTCCCCCTCGCCTCGCACGCATCGGTTTTGCCCCCGGTGTTCTTCGGCCTCTCTTCTTCTTTCTCTGCTAAAGGTATTTCATCTGACGCAGAGCGTGACCAATCTGTCTTTGCATCTTAAAGATTAAGTGCAAAGTGTCCAATTGCTCTGTGCAGATAAGTGAATGGATTGTGTTGGCAAGGTTTGCCTCCATGCTATTTATGTCGCCTAGCTACCGCGGATCCTCTCAAAGCACCAAGTACTACTGTTCCTTGACCCGTCACATCGAGTCACACACATACACATGTGCTGGCACTACATATAGATCTCCCTCTATACGTATACCCGTACCCCAAATATGCTCACGCCGTCCTATAAATCGATGTTTTCTAATAACGACTTATTAGATGCTTGCTTTGCTTTCACCGCCCAATCACAGCAACGCGCCTGCCTTTTAGCACCATCCATCAAGGCCAATGAACTCCCTAATCACACAGCGCAGCGACATTGGACCCTGCCACACCAGTGACCAGTCCCACAGGCCTACCGAAGCGCTTGAGAGGGTGGCACATGGAGCCGGGGTCGTGATCTCACCCAAGGGGGCACAAGTCTCGCCGCCCCAAGCCCCCATGAAAGCACGCCCGCCCTTCCAAATGACACTTGCGGGGGGCAGCGGCAACCATACATTTACTGCCAATAGGAGCGATTATAGGAGAAGCACCAATCCCGATATGGGTGGCGATGGAGTGGCTTCAACGCGCCTGCGCTTAGAGTACGCTGAGGCTAGTAACAGCAGCACGGACCCCATCTGGAACTCCTCCTACTCTCTCGACTCCTTGCTCACGGCTGCCTCCTTTTCGAGAACCGCCACTTCATCCAAGCTCATGCACAACCATTCTTCTATCTCGCTTGAGCCTACCACGACAGATTTGTCCATGGCGTTGACGGCGAGAGAGAGGGAGGAAGACGCAGACATGGCAGCAGCGGCGGCCACTCTGCTCTCCGTCCGACCCTCCACCGAGCCCCTCCTACCTTACACGCCGCCTGCTGAATCAGAGAAACGGCTGAATAAATACCACGAGCACCAGCAGATCCTGCCTCAGCAGCTCCAGCAGCAGCCTCCGGAGCAACGACAGCAACAGCAGCCTCCGGCCAAGGCGCATCGCCGCGGACCCCCGCGTAAGTCTGCGGTACAAGCTCAGGCGTTGGTGGCAGCTGCCGTTAAGAATGGAGCTATTATCGACGACGAGGACGACAACGAAGAGGGGTACAATGAAACGGTGCATGGAGGGTGGGCCAGGGGGAGGAAGGGAGGGAGAGAAAACATGGCTATGGATATGGAGATAATAGAGGAGTGGGAAGAGGAGGACGACGATGATTCGATACTTGAGGCTTCATATACCGCGAGCAAGAAAAAGAAGAAGAGTATGAAGGGCTCCATTGGGTACGTATTGGTGATTCCACGGGCGGGAGAGGCAGAATGAATGATTGTGGGGGGTGGCCATGTTGTTGCTTTTTAGTTGTCGTTGATTGAGTTGCTAATAATTAGTTGTCGTCCGGATGATGGACAGACGATTGAGTAACCGTCCTCTCTCCCTTTCTTCCTCCTCCTTTCTTCGCCCCCACCACAGCCGCCGTGTCCCTGACGAAAAACTGGTTGTTATGGCGGACTTCTGGCGTTCCAAGGGCCTCTCCTCTAAATCCCAACTTGACAAGCTCGTCGCCCTAGCTCACAGCCGCAAGCTCTTTTCTGACCCCCCCCGAATCGACCTGAAACTCCAGCAACTCCGCTCCATGCTCCCCGGCGCCGACGTTGTGAAAATCGTCAGCAACGCCCCCAACATCCTCGTATACGACCTCATACTCTCCATCCCCCCCAAACTCCACGCCCTCCAACGCCTCCTTCCCGGCTGCGACGTTGTCAAGGTCATCGTCTCCTCCCCCCATCTCCTCACCTTCAACATCGAATCAAACATCGCCCCCAAGGTCCAGCAGCTCCGCCGCCTTCTCCCCGGGGCAAACATTGTCAAAATCATCTCCTCCGCGCCCAACCTTCTTTCCTACGACATCGACGGCTCTCTTTCTCACAAGGTGCACGCACTCTTTCATCTACTTCCGGGCGCAGATGTGGTCAAGCTCATCTCCTACGCCCCTACCTTACTCTATCACGACACGGAGGCAAGCATTGCGCCGAAGCTACGAGCGCTTGCTCTGCTGCTGCCGGGGTGCGACGTTGTTAAGATGGTGTGTGCAGCTCCTCCCCTCCTGTGCTCCGATATTGAGGGGAGTATCGCGCGGAAATTGCTTTGGATGTGCGAGATGGTGAATGGGACAGAAAAGGAGTTGCACGAAAAGATCGAGAGTAACCCTCGACTGCTAACGTGCGGGTATGGCGTCGTCTTCGGGCGGTTGGAGTTCATCGCCCAGGACAAGGAGGAGAATGTGGCAGTGAAGGAGCTGAGGTCTGTGCTGTTGGCGCCGGTGTCAAAGTTTGTGAAAATGTGGCCGGGATATCCGATCTATCTGGCGCAGCAGTTGGTGAATGCTGAGTGGGCGCTGGCGAGGGGGCGGGATGTGCAAGAGGTGCTCAGGAGAGGGGCGAAGCACCTGGAGAAAGAGTACGGAAACTGTTTGAGGAGCGTCGTCAACAAAGATTAGAAGAGAAAAGAACGAAGGACGGGCAGAAGAGAGGGAAGGAGGGAAGAGAGACAAATGTTCTTTATGAGCACATCGTAAGCTAAAAGACTGTATAATTCAAAAGTATAGGAGGGAGGGGGAAGGAAGGAAGGAAGGGAGGGGCGTGATAAGAAGTGAGAGTCAGTAATATACGTGTGTTCACGATGCTCGCCCCTAGAGGAAGCAGCATCTGTATTTACATGATATGGTGCATTCAATTTATTTGACACCCAGCGGTCATCGTGCTCCAATTGACACGAATTCAATGCATGACTTAAAAAAAAGGGGAAAAGAAAAAAGGAAGAGAAACAGAGACAGAGAGAGACAGAGAGACAAAGAATGTGTGTGTGTGTGAGAGAGAGACAGAGAGATAGAGATGGACATAGAGAGAGAGAGAGAGACAGACAGTGAGAGACAGACAGAGAGAGAGAGAGAGAAAGAGACAAAGAGAGAGAGAGAGAGAGAGAGAGAGAGAGAGAGAGAGAGAAAGAGACAAAGAGAGACAAAAACAGAGACAGAGAGAGAGAGAGAGAGAGTTTTGGAGCAAGAAAAGCACCATTCTATGGAGGGTGCACTATGTCATACGAGATTGCATACGCACATGCCTGCGTGGCCGACTCTTTCCAGCACAATCATTAGAAAGCCAATAAACCATTCAAGAACAGATACTCACAACGGGAAGGTGGAGAATTAGGAGAGGAGAAGGAGGAAACATGTTATCATAGAAAGTAGAAATGGGGAGGGAGGTGGGGTAGAAAAACGAAGATGACCTCTGATCCTATCGCTTACCCGTATTTTGATTTACTTTTCCACTTTGAAAAGCTGTACATAATTTTGTCTCGCTCTTGTCATTTTCCTCGTCCTCTCTTCCTCCTCCCATGTCAGGCACCCATGCCTTCCTTCCCTCCCCTTTCACTTCGTCCCTCAACCTCTCAGGTATGCAGAACTCAGGAGATTCAGCTCGCCACACACTCGTCACTGCACCTCGTGAGCAACACACCTCTCCCTTCCCTTTACCTTGCTCCCCTCTTCCTCATTACTTCGCGATGTTTCTCACACTCTCTACCGTACCCACCACCATTGCAACCAGTCCCGCAAGAATCACAAGGCCCGCCACTCCGTACACTCTTGCTTTCTCCCACGAAGAGGCATGCACATCCTCTTTCTGCAGAGCCCACCACATGGCGGCAGGGAATACGAAGCCGATGAGAGTCACAAAAGTAGCACCGATGAGAGAGGTGAAAGCCCCTAGGTTAGGAACACAGGCGCCGACGAGGCAAGTGAGAAGGACCTCGATTGCTCGGATGATGCGAGCTTGGGCTTGTTGGGTGAGGAGGAAGGACGGGAGGAGGGAGCATGTGGAAGAGAATGAGAAGGGATCATTGGTGATGAGGCGGCTGCTGTCGTTGGTTCCCTCGGACGTTCTTCTCCTGCTCGCATCCTCCTCCCCCTGTAAAACCCCACAGCCGTGCAGCTGATTGCCAGCCGCCGGCATCACCCCTCCTCCCTCCTGCTCTCCCTCCTCTGTAATTGGAGGCACGGTAGCAAGCGGATCCCCCAACAAGGCACGCTCGAAAATCTCCGAAGCAACAATTAAGTACACAGGATGCGTGGCTATGAGGGATAGAGCCAGGGCGACCCTGACTATATTGACGAAGGCCCCCCGACCCAGGCATTGAATGATGATATCACACGAGCCTAGCCCAGCAGCATACGCATAGGAGGAATAAAATGCCGTGACTCCCGCAAAGAGGCACACGCCCATCGTCATCACATAAGGAGGTTTTTGCAGGCTTTTCATCGAAGCCGAAACCGGCAGTGTCAAATTTATCCCTTCCAAGGAATACACTGCCACACCGTAAAAATGCGGCGCCCCCTCCCACCTCCACTCCCACGGAGAAGGAGTGGGAGAGTCATAGTTGTGATTGGCAAAGTAAATCGTCGAGCCCACCACTCCTATCAAGTAGGTGCCCAATCCCAAGAGCGACACAAACCACAGGTCCTTCATGAAGGGGATCCAGGACAGAATCGTCAACACCGGAAACAGCAATCCACACCACACGGCGCGATGCACGGCCGGGAGGACGTCGTTCAAGCTGCTGCCAATTACTATGACAAACCCAGACGTATAAATCAACGTAATGGTCGCCATCAGAAAGCGACAGAAGCGGAAGGCACGCGGTCCGAAGATAGCTCCGGCCAGCTCCTCGTAATTTTCCACGACCAGGCCTTGTTCCTCGCGAAGGAGCTCCTAAGGGAGAGAGGGAGGGAGGGATGAGTACATGAGTTGGCACAGGAGGGCTCAAAGTACGGTAAGCAAGCGACAAGAAAAACCGTTTCAATTACGTTCACCTTACCTTGCAACGCAGCAGCATAAGCATTGTCCCAAGACACAATGATGAGACAGACAGAAAGATCAACAAGCCCAAGGGGACCCCCGTGCTCTCAAAAGCCCCTGGAATCGCCAACACACCGGCGCCAAAAAGGCCTTTGAAAAAAATCAACAACGCAATGCGCGTGCTGGTTTTGTTATGATGTTGTGAAGATGGGGATGTCGTGCCATTGATCGTGCCACCATTTTCACTTGATAGCTTGCGATAGCCTGCTACTCCTGACAAAGGGGTGGTAGAGCATGTGGACGAGTCGGGCGTGATGGCGGGAAGTGACGTTGGGGGGGCCGTGGGCAAAACGGGACGCATTGTTTTTGGGGGTCCTGTGGTCGGGTAATGGTAGAGGAAGGGGATGAGAAGACGTTGTGCTTGTCGCATAGGTGCCGATAAAGACCTATCGCGTGTATGCAAGCGACGAAGGTTTTCCTGTTTGTCAAGCAGCCCGTGGTAAGATTCACATGCAGTTGATTCACGCGGTTGTCCGCGGGATAAGTCGGCTCGTGGATTCCTATCGCAGCCGTGAGCTCTTCTCTCACTTCTGGCATGCTGCTAATGTCCTACAGCAGGTCCATTGATTGCTCGTGCGTCAAACACAAATGTGCCTTCGGTAGCTAGCGGTGGGGGGCAACATTGAAGGACGTTATCGAGCATACACTCCACGGCGCATGATGCGGGTCCGTTGTGCCGGTTGCATAAGGTGTAAGAGACCCGGGCTTTATGTCAAGCGGACGCTGCTAGACCTTATCATAGTGGTGCTGTTAGTGCTGGCCATGATAGTGCGCCTGTACAATTAGTGTGTGTCGTGCGGATTAGTGTGTCGCTGAACGAGGACGAGGACGGAGGGAGGCACAGAGTCTTTCGGGTCTGTTGTACTACTCGTTCGCGACGGGGTAGAATCAAGTCATGAATCATCTTCTACACAACATCGTGTCCAAACACGACATCCTGGCAGATGAAATCATCCGACACACAAGAAATCCCCCGCCTCGTCATCTTTTCGTTAATTCAGGTTTTCTCGCGTGACGACAGGCCCATCTGTACCCCATCGTTGGCCCATACAGTCACAAGCCCCTTTCTTTTTCTTTGTCGCACAACCAATGGCAAAGGCGCGCTCGCAAATTCTAAAACAACTAACTATTGCATTGCTTACTTTTCTACCCTACTCATACTCAGACTTGCGACCCCTTTTCTGCTTGTGCTTACTATTACATCCCTCTGTATTCTTCCCAGCAAGCGGCATGCCTACTTTGACCGTGTTCAGCATGAGGCGTCTCCAGGTCCTTGCCACGAGCGTTTAAATCCTAAAAGTACGTGTGTATGAGCGGAACAAATAGAATCGAGGGACTCGAGGGATGGTTGCACCGGAAAACCATCAACCCTGCCTCTACTTTTGAAATCCTTCCTGCACATTGCTTTTACACCTGTCACTGTTTTGTACGTGATTCAATCTTATTCTATGAACGTACTGCTACAAGCACTCGCCCACTTACAGATTCATCCACCATTTCAATAGCTGTCATGGTGTATTGCCTTCCCTTTTGTCTTCATGACGGCCATTATCACCTCCAGCACCTTTTTCTTGTCCGTCCTCGACTTGTTTTTCATATTTGCTGCAACCTTCTCCACATCCAGCTGGGCCAGCGACTCGGTGACCGCCTCTTTAGCTTGGCATTCATCTTTGCCTCAAATATGGTGCATGCTTTCATCCTCGCCCTCCCAGCCGCCCAAGCTGCCGCCTCACTGGCCTCTGCCTTTTCCCGTATCCTCTCTTCCCCTTCTCTTCCCCAAGTAGCAGGAGCTGCTTGTTATCAATGCATACTACACTTGACAAGATTTGGTGACGGCCAGCATTCGTACGTATTAATTTTGCGGGCGATCAGGATAAGCTGACCAAATAATAGCCCGGGTGGGCTTGCTAGAAATTGCGGCCACGAGGTGGCATGGAACAATCAGGAGAGCGGCAGCAAGCCTGTGTATGGCGGTATGGATACAATTAAAAGGGAGTCTGTCAAAGTGCAGAGTTATGAAAAGCCGTATGCCTTTCGAAATGAAAATCGCGTCTCGTTCGGCCTTGACCTCCTCTACACCTCCGTGACCTACTCCCGGAGCTAGCCAAGAGCCTTCAGCGTCATAAGCGAGGCACGCATGATTCCTCTCCTGGATACATGCAACGCACACAAATGCTTGTGTCGCAGCAGCGTAAGATTACGGCGGTCAGAGAAGGCAATGCAGTCGAGCCAGCAGGACGAGTCCGTTGTGTCGGTTGCTCCTTGCTTGTGAAGACACAACGTCTTCACGAACTGGACAAGGCGCGGCTCTGCGGAAGCTCAAGAGCCTCCTCTTGGTGGTGCTGCTGGTGTAGCCCCAGACTACATTAAAGCTGACATATTTGTAGCAACTGAATATTGGATGAGTCGCGAAAGCGTGTGGCGTCATCGTCAGTCGCGACGAGCGAGACGGGCGACACGACCTGCTACGTCCGAGTCCAAGCGAGGCGAACGCCATGCTCTCTTTCTACCACATCCTGACCTACTTCTTGTGCTCCCCTCTCTCTCCTCAACTCATAGGCTTTGCCTCTGCCTTATTGTTCCGTTTCGACCAAGCAACTGTTCCAACAGGAACACAAAGCGACAACCATCATCCTCCATGAGTACTCTTACTGGACGCCAGCAGGCTAACCCTCAGCAAGCAGCCAGCGTACCCAAGCATAACTCCATGAGCACGATGGGTCGGATCAAAATCCGCCTGAACCGCGCCCGCAATCTCAAGGTATGGATATGGGTGTAGGTAGGGTGTGATGAATTGTAGGGAAGGATCCCGAAGGCCGAAGGAACAGGAGCGCACCGTTGGCGTTATTTGCCACACGAGTAGCATATGGGGAGCCGGCCCGGAAACAGAAGTGATGGGTACATTTAAAAGATGTACGTGAATGATTGGGCGTTGCGGTGAAGCCTGGTTTCAGGGCGTGCTGGTGGAAAAAAAAGGGGGAAAAGTAGTGCCTGGCTGTGTTGATGTTTCACATCTCCTTTTCATCCATTACACACACGCATGACAGGGTCCCGAAATACTAGGGATGAGCAACTGCTTGGTGGTCTTTACTTTCGAAGGGAAACGAGAGGAGAGTTCGGTCAAGGTATGTCTTGTTCGTTTTCGTAGTTGGTTAGGTAAAAAAACAGGGCTGATTAAAGCGATTCAAGCGAAAGCGATTCCCCCTCCTCACTCCTTCCAGATCAGCACACCGGCGTGAAACGATCGAGCCCCCAAATGAAAAAATATATCCTCCTTCCCACTCTCACCAATGCCCCTGCCCCCCTCCCTTCCCTCCCTCCCTCAGGTTAACGACATAGCCCCCGCCTGGCACGAGGAGATCACCTTCGACAATGTTCTCTACCCTCCTTCCTCCAAAATATGCATCACCATCGTGTACCGCTCGGGAAAGAAAGATGAAGTATTGGGGGTGGCATGTCCGGGCTCGAACTTGTGGACGACGGGGGAAACCCCTCCGCAAGTAGGTTTATTAAAGGGAGGAGGGATGGACGGAGGGAGGGATGGCAGGGCGCTAATTACGCAGACAGGATCGCTTCTTCTTAAATGTCGGAGCTACACTGTCCGACCAGGATGGAGAGAAGGAAAAAGATCTGAAACATGTTCCATGCGAAATCCTATTTCTTGTCTTACGCATCTTGTGTGTATTTTTACCCATACTCCGCAGGATCGGTGGTTGCCCGTGGCGACCAAGGAGGGCATCTACGCGGGAGAGTTGAACTTTCACGTGCACTGGACCAAGACCCAAGTGCGATACCGACAGTCGGTGGAGCTCTTGCAGGTACGTCCTTTTCTTGCCGCCACTTTCTTTCTTGTCAGCAGTCCGTCTATTGCTTCCACTTGCCCTCACATGCCCTCTTCCTCCCCTCCTTCCCTCCCTTCCTCTCCTTCTCTCCCTGCACCAACAGCGCGCTGTCCTCAAAACCCAGGCACTTACGTCTCCCTTCGAGCCCAGCATTGAGAGACTCGTCGCCCTCTTCTCGGACTTCCTCTTCTTTCTTGGCAGCCGAATCAAACGCCTCGGCAACACCCAAAAGGGTGTAGTCCTTGCGTTGCTCGTCGCCGTGCTGGCTGCTGTTGCCACTTGCATCACGGTGCCGGCATTGGTGTTCTTCCCTATTACCGCTCTGTTAGTGGGGGGGGTGCTGCTGGGATCTGTGTGTGCGTTGCCGCTGGTGATGGTGGGAGGATGGATTGTGCTGTGCACCCGACCAGTGCAGCAGAAGGTGGTGGGGCCGGTGGTTGAGCGGATGTTGAAGATGGAGAGGGTGAAGAAGCTCTTGACCCTCGATTAGGAGCGGAGGAATGGAGAGGGGAGAGATGGAAGCAGCGGAATGACGTTTTTAGCTCTCGATATGAGTTTGTCACTCGTTCCATCGATTTCATTTGTTTCTTTTTTGGGTTTGAAGAAAGAAGAAGGGAGAGGAGAAAAAGGATGGAAAGAGATTCGGTAAGGTGAAAGGAGAAAGTCTGTGCCTGTGGTTGGCATGTGGGAGATTTCGAGGGTATCGATGTAAGAGTATGTCTCGGTGCGGAGGGACGGTAAATGCGGCATGTGGGAGAGAGCATGGTAAGAGAAGGGAAGGATGGAGGGAGATGAGAATGATCGATCGATCGTGTCTTTACGTCTGGGTGGTGTGCTGGCGATGTATGTGATGCGAAAGGGGGCCACTTGCATGCGACCTCTCTCTACGTAAGTCAAGGTGAGAGTGAATCGCACAAACGGAAAGGGAAATAAAGTGAACGAGGTAGAAGCGCGAATAAAGCAGAAAGAGGCATCATACCGACTGGGTCCATCAAAAATGTTTTTCTTTTCTTGTTTGTTGTCTTTGTCGTTTTGTTTTTGGTGTTGTGGTGGAGAGGGTGCTGCTGCTTCCGACTCGATGCTGCTCTCCTTCGGCACCCTCCCTCCCTATCTCCTTCCGTGCCGTGTGCTTCAGGACTTTGCCTCGTCTTCTTTTTATCTTCCCATCCCACACAACATCCATGGAAATGCTCCCTGATCTAACAATCGATGAGGCCAGCCACTCACTCGCCTGCCTCATCATGACGACCCACTCAACTTAAAGCATCTTTCACCCTCGCGACACTTATGCAATCTATCAGTCCTTCGAATCCCCCCTCTTCCCCTTATTCCTCTCAATCACTCTATAAATCATCCTCATAAACAAACGCATCCTCTCTCACACCCACCCACCCACCCATCCACATAAGCACAGAGACACAAAACAACCACAAGCGACCCGACGCCCATCCACTCACCCAACCCAACGACAAATGAAAAAAGGAATCACTTTCTCATCATCATAATCCTCCTCCTCCTCCTCTTCCTCCTCCTCCTCATCTTACTGCTACTCCTCTTCATCCTCTTCCTATTGCCGCTCCTGCTGCTTCTCCTCCTCCTCCTCCTCCTCCTCCTCCTCCTCCTCCTCCTCCTCCTCCTCCTCCTCCTCCTCCTCCTCCTCCTCCTCCTCCTCCTCCTCCTCCTCCTCCTCCTCCTCCTCCTCCTCCTCCTCCTCCTCCTCCTCCTCCTCCTCCTCCTCCTCCTCCTCCACCTCCACCACTGCTAATGCCCCCTTCCATATATCCCCCTCTTTCCCCCCCCTACTGCGCCTTCGTTTTTCCCTTCGGCGCCCCTGCCGCCCCCTGCCCGCCTAAAATGAACCTCTTTACCGCAAACTCACAGAACAAATACAGGTAGGTAGAGTACATCACTCCACAGGCAATAAGCAGTTCCTGATCCACGGCGCATGTCTCGCCCGATCGGATCTTGTAGATGTAAAAGACGGCAGTGGCGACGCCCACCACCATTTGGGAGATTTGCATCATGGTGATATAGATTGGCTTCAGCCAGGAAGGTCGGACCTGAATGGCCATCTGAGGAGGGCGGTCGGGCGGGCGGGAGGGAGGGAGGGTGGGTCAGTGTCAAGAGAGGCTTAGTTGTTGCCTGGATATAACAGGAGCGAAGCAAGGAGGAAGCGACAGGACGGGAAGAAAGAGTAGAGAAGAAGGAAGAGAGAGATGAAGGCATGGAAGAAGGGAGAGAGAAAAGGATCTATGTCAGGGGGTAGAGACACGCGTGCACAATAGGAGTGGGAGAAAGGAGAGAGAAAGAAAGGGATCACGTACCAGGAAGTAGTAGCCATACATAATGGCATGCACCGAATAATTCATGGCCACAAAAATGATACCCGGATTCTCCTTCGTGTAGCAGAACCAGGTGAACAGGAGGACCGTCACGTGGTGGTACCTAAGGGGAGGAGGAGGGAGGGGCGAACAAAAGGAGGGCGTGACTTCCTATGGTTCATGCCTCTTGTGGCGATTGATCTCTGCATAAGGACAGTTTGGATCCCTCTGTGTCCTTTTTCCTCCTTTCTTTCCCTATATATGGGTAATGGGCACAAACGCTCTGCGCCAGGTAAAGGACACATAGCAGCGCATGAATGCTAACTCGCTTTCCCTCTCCTTGGCTCCACCATTCCCCCATCCCAACCCCCGTACCAGTGCAAGAACTGTAGAGGCTTCTTCCGCAGAACGATGAACACCGTGTCGATCAGCTCTGCCAGTTTCGACAGAATGAAGGCTTGCACCCAAAAACCTACCGCGGCGTTGCCATACAGAGGCTCCGGGGCCCCGCACGCCACGACACTCAACCCCTTGGTCGCTGTCAGGTAGACAAGGTGAGGCACCACGCGAATCACGCCCATGATCGAAAATATGGACAAAGCCAAGTTCCAGTACGCCAAGGGCCACTTTAGATCAAAGGGCTTCTTGTTCTTCATAATGGCTTGTCCACCGAAAATTCCTACGACATAAACTACCACCGCCAAGATCGGAACCCAAGGCACGCTCTTCATCCAGTCAAATACAATAGCAGAGTCGTAGGTCTTCTCCCAGTTCATGTAGAACGGCTCCAGGGCCGGGAGGACTTGGAACATTTGCGTGTACATCGTTCCGCGGCTGTTGGGGCCGTGGGGCTTGAAGTCCACTCCTTCTTGCAGGACCCACTTCATGATTGACCGGAATGAGGAATAGATCCTGTGCTGGCTCTGATGCCGTCTGTGAGAGAGGGAGGGTGGGGTGCGTGTGAGTAAGAAGCTATGCTTGCTTGTATTCGTGTGGAAGCGATGGCCGTGGAATGCCTCGACGGATGCTCATTAATTGCGCCTAGCGTCGTGCATCATGTGTGCCCGGCAGCCGGCTGTCGAGAATGCTCACTGGAGGAGAGGCTGAACGATGTGCATACCATCCACTACACCCGCTGGCCTCGGGCATACGGATGCACAGCGGCCCCAGCAGGCACAAGAGGACCAGTAAGCACGTCCAGCTTGTCCTTCAACGCGTGATTTGGCAGTGGGGCAAGTCGTGTGTGGGTCTAGCTAGGTAGGCATTGGGAGAATTAAGACAGTCTTGGATGCGGCATTGTGGTGCTCAGCCTCCGCCACTGAGCGCGCCCGGACCTAGGCATGCATTTGAGAAGGCGAGGCGTCGACGTATACCTTTCTTCTAAGCGCACGCGGCCGCATCCTGTTTGGGAATGTGCTGGAAAGAAATGCCGGCGTCCCGTCATGACACCTCCCCTCTCCAAGCACCATGCCTCGCTAACCCAGCAAATCATGACAACCATGACAGATGCTGCGTGGCGGGGGGCCGCGAGCAACGTAGAAAGCGTTTTCTTTCTTTGGCGCGTCGCATTACCACCACCATACACCAGAAAGATCGGGTCTCGAGGCACGGACTGCGAGAGCCATCGAATGCCCCGCTGGCGTGCATACTCGCATTTTTACACACGACGTGTGGGACCATTTTAACAGTATGTTTGCAAGAGCACTAATGAAGCAATGAAGGCCCGGCAAAATAGGGTAACCGATCATTTTGCTTTTCGGGCTCCACGTAGGACCCGGGAGCAAGAGGTGTCGCCATCTTCTCCATGGTCAAAGTCCCCTCTTACCCGACCATCGACAGTCCCCACCTTAAACCCCACACCTCACACGCCAGTGGTACGAAGGATTTTTTTTTCAATGGAGATGTACTCCCCTGTTCCCCACCCTGGAAGAAGGACATCAGCAGCCTTTTGATGAAGAACTCCAACCTGACTCCCTTACCCTTTACAATCTTTAAACTTTACCAAAGTTCAAATTGTGGACTGCGACTCGTCCACATGAAAGTGGAATCACTAGTTATCACACATCAGCATGATGCGGTGAATTTGTACTTAGGCCTTGTACACACCGCCCGTCACGTGCAGGGAGATGGCTTGGCTAGAAACTTGTTTCTCAACTATGAAGAATTTTTTTCTTTCATTTTGAAAATATTATTTTTTTAGAAATCGAGAGAATAAACAACAGATGGGTCGATGACTGGAATAACCCGTTCCGACCCATAGGTCACCACTACAGGCCTTTAAGCATCACAAATATATTGCCCACTTTCTGTCAGAATCGGCCCCCGGGCTCCCTCTCCCCTCCCCCTCTAACTCCCTGTCAGGAAACAATGTCACATTATTCTTTCTATCTTGTTGTTTCTCAGGTCTTCGGAGACGACCCTTGTCTCGTAGGCACTGTGCCTGAATGACGGACATACTTTAATCAGCGGATCAAGCAAATAAGGTGGGTGTAAACTTTGAGAGGCCTGACGATTCTGGATTCCCCCTTTTCAAGAAAATGAAATAAGATCAAAGTTGGCAAATTCTGAGTTTGTACAGCTGTTCGTGCTTTTTACATCTCCTGTCTCATTGCTTGATTTTGATTACTTGTCCATCTGTGGCCTCTCGTATCCATGTCATTCTTGAATACGTACATGCACGCTGTGCTACGTCTGAAATATATATATCTCGTTTTCAACTATCGCATGACTTCTTTTCGTAAGTCAAAAGCTCCTGTGCTGCTTTGCGGCTGCTGTATCGCCGCCGTAGCAGTAATTGTAAATAACAATTATTCACAGTGTTCCTAAGATTCCTCACATCTACAAGGAAACCTTTTATTGTGGGGGAAAGATCAATACAAATCACGCCACTCCAGACCAAGCCCGTGCTGATGAGATTTGCCGAGGCGCTCACCATACTCCTGCTGTTTTCGTGTGCACTGCCCGCAGCTCCACGAGTCACACTCCCCACATATATTGCCGACCGTCTTCCGGAATCCGTGTTCCCACGGGCCCGCTGCCGGCTTGGCCATATCCGCAACTGCACCACTCGAATTGCTCAACGCAGCCAGTCTCACCTTTCTCACCCTTGCTGACCCCTCCCCAGCATCAATCACACTGCCGTCACCTGCGCAACTCCCTCCACCGTTAGGCCTTCCCTTAGCCACCGCCAGGGCCACATCGGTCTTTGCCCTCTCCTCCTCTTCTCCTTCCTCCTCCCCAACCCCCAACACTCGCGCCTTGAACGACCGAGGCCAGACCTTCAGGACCGTTGCCAATGTGGATGGCCGGCGCAACCATGTCTTGAGCTGAGATGGTGTGGTGACAGCAACTCCCGCGTTCTTACACAAATCTAGCCGTTTCTTGTATATGTTCGGCTCAATGGGATGGTTGCCTGAATGAATCAGCACTAAGCTATAAAGAGACAAATCTTGCTTCTCAAGATCTCCACACACAACCTGTGGGGCCTGTCCTGGACCGAACCGTTTTTCCAACCGCGGACGGAGTCTTTCTGCCAGTCTCTCCCCTCGCAATGCCGCCATTATGGACGGACCCCCACTTATCGCCGCCTTTCCCCCGGCACTGCCGCCGGTACTCCCTCTCCCACTGCTACTGCTGCTGCTCCTGGTACGCTCGATCATTCCTCTGGTAGCACCACCGCTGTAGCCTCCCTCGTCGTAAGGGTGATGTCCGTCATCCGTCACCAAGATAAGGTCTTGCGGCCCGAGGTTCTCCAAACGATGATTTCCCGCCAAAACGTCAGTGGGTGGCCCATAAAAGAAATTAATCAAAGACATGTAAAACGTCGAGATATCCACATCCAACGACACCGGTGCATGTTGGATAATCTCATCTTCCTTCTCCCGAGGCAGGGGACGGAGAAGAGTTTCGTGGAGTCGGGCCTGCTCCGTCCAGCCAACCAATACGTCTAGGGCTGCCTCCTCCCCAAGGATCAGCGAGCCTTTAGGCAACGCTGCCACCACCGTTTGATACCGCTTAGCCTCAGCATCCCTCACAGCCACGTCAGCCGAATAGGCACAGTCCAAGGCTAGATAGTACGTCTGCAAGCAAATAAGGTTCTTTCGGCAGTAATCAAGGAGAAGCCGTTCGACTAAAGGCAGAGCGAAAGGGATGGAGAATGGAGATGAGCAAGAGAATAGTTCAATGAAACGATGATGGGCATTTTGGGGGAGAAAGCTAGTACAAGACTTCGAGGGAGACGGGAAGGAGGAGAAAGGGGACAAGGGAATGAACGTACCTCGGTGCAAACCCTCTGAAGGGCGCGTCTCCCGCCTTGGAAACACGAGTAAGACCAGCTTGCTACAGTGCTTGGCCGGGATTAAGGTACCAGGAAGGGCCGTGGTCTTGAGTGACACTTTCTGAGTCAACGCTTTGGCCAGCATCGCATCATCCTCGTGTGCCTCATCCGAATTGTGCTCCGTCAGGTCCATCAGCACAGGCTCTAAAATCAGTCCCGTCGCTCCCACGCTTCCCATCGAAGCCAAATGCTGGCGAAGCGTGTCCTTTGCCCAGGAACGAAGCACCTCCATTCCGTGCGCTTTCTGAAGCTGTTTCTTTTCATTGGAAGCCACATGAAAAATGGTCATGATAGTGCCCTGCAAATCACTCTTAAGAAAGGCTTCAGCAAGGGCTTCCGAAGATGCCGTAGAGGAGGACGAAGCACGCCCGACGCTCTGCTCGTTGTATGTGGAAGCTTCCGTGGTCACCGACTCGTGGAAGAGGCCATCTGTCAAGAGACAAATGGCAAGGGATTCGTACTCGAGCTTGGCATGCCACTCAGGGAGCTGGGCGAGCCGACGGGCTACATTTTCACGCTGCGCCAGGGTACCACCATAAATATTCACCCCCGGTGGCCGTTTAGTGGTTACAGCGTTGCTGGCCTCGGTTTGCGGAGCAAAGCGGAGTGTTGCTCCAGGGGATATGGACGACATGCCGACCCCCCGGTGACGGTGGTACTGGTAGAGGCAGACGCGCATGCGCCCAAATGAGGTCGTCCCAAGACGCCACATGGCGTCTGTGGGACGTTTGTCGACTGTGGGGTGTGGACAGAGAGAAGCGAGACAATTGATACAACAAGGTAATCAAATATCTATTGTATTGCGCTGAAGGGGATGGACGAGCACCTGACGGGTGAAGTACATCCGACTCATAGGAGCAGCAGCCTGATTTCTGTACAAAGCACAGGAGGAAAGAGCAGAACACAAGACGTCACATCATCTTCAACCTCTCGTTCTTTGTCCATTTTTTTTTTTTAATGTAAATATTTTATTTCAATTTCATTTTATCATCCTTCGAACACATCTCCGTCTTTATCGCCCCGCAGAGCGGCGTGCTTAGCAATAGCGGCAAACAAAGATTGAGTGTGCTCTGCTGACGCACCCACACACGAAGGAAAGACTGTCTGTCCGTATCTCCTACAGTCCAGAGGAGGCGGTGGCTTGCGCACGCTACTCACAATATCTCGCGTCCGCTGCATGTAGAGGACGTCTAAATCACCTCGCACCGAGATCTCCATGTCTTCAATCATTCTCCCCATATTCGCAACGTGCCCCCCTGCGCTGCCCACCACTGCGTGCGTCGCTTCAGTCGCCCTCGTCACCGTCCCCGCCAAGCAAGCCTCCCCAATGTCGGGATGATCGACAAATAAGGATATTTGCACAGTGCTTGTCAATTTATAGCTTGCTGTTGCTCCTGCTCCCCGTGCTGTAGCTTGAACCTCGACTACGTGCATCGAGTCCCAGGTACCCTCCCGGAAGGCCCGCGTGCCCATTACCTTCTTTTTGATTGCAAAGCAACCGGCAAATCCATCACCACCGCCTGCTCTGATGCTGTTGTTGCCCCCTCCTCTGTCATTGGGATCGTCCTCGTCAGGCAAGTCCCAGAAAAATACAGAGGAGACCCCTTGTCCATCATAGTACAGCTCACGATAAATCTGAAAGAGTGCATTCGCCTCCACCTCCAATGCGCGCAACGAATCAGGAGGGAAATACAAAGTGGAGGAAAGAGGAGGAGGAGGAAAGTACTTGTTGGACCATGGGGATCGGTGCGACGCGCCGTCACGATTGTAGTCGCAAAGAAGATAGTGTTGATTCTGATGAGCATGTGGTGGTGAGAAAGGTGGGAGGTTAAAATTGCGCCAGCAGAACGAGGGTAGGCTTTATATTGGCTGACAAAAAAGCTTTCAAGCTGCAAGGGTGTGGTCTCTAGTGCGCAAGTCTCATTTCTTGTGCGACGACCAGCCAAATGGGCGAGACCACACTCGCCCACTGCCCCGCCGCCCACTCTTTCATACCACACGTACCGTCTCGGGGTCAATGGCTTCTTCCAAAGGGATGTCGACGCACTCGGCGAGCTCCTCTCCCAACTCTGGTGACACGAGCTGCATCAGACTCTCGAGGTTGTCCTTCTGCTTGTGGGGTGGTAGACGTCGCATAAGGTTCAAGCATGCGCGGAGCTGCTTTCTGGGCGGGATGTTTTTGGCAGTGGTGCTCATTTTGGCAGTTGCGGGTGGGTTGATATCGGGGTGGAAACAAAGGCGGCGACAAAGCTGAAGTTGCACCAGGATAGGGTTGGCTGTGCTGTGTGTGACGAGGGGGTGGAAGTCATTACGTGGGAGAGTGTGCTCACGCCTGAGCAAAGCTGATCAAAATGTGCCTCTGGCCTTAACTATCAGACCGGCCTTCGTGTTGCTTAATTAGTGCACGAGGTTGAGCCTCCGTGGCACCAAGTTCCCCAGCTCCAGTCCCTCCTCCCCTAAGCCCAGGCTGCTGGGCTTGGAGGCAGGCCTTCCCGTCAGATTCTCTCGCACGCGGCGTTCATCATTGCATGCCAACAAAATGCAAGAGGCACTCTCACTTTTCACGCTTCATACAACACACATTTGCACAGCCTCAGATCCTTTATTGCTCCACACCGCGTGAGGTGTCCATGTCCCTTACCTGAGCACTGAAGCACTGAAAAGTCGCTGTTGCCGTAGGTTTGGCGAGGCAAGGGCTGCAACAGACAGCCCGCCTGCCCTGGTTTACATCAAACGCGCACTCACCGCACCCACAGCTGCAAACAGGGCCATGTCATCACGAGCATCGCCTGACGAGACAGAGGAAGAGGATTTGGAGGAGCAGACGGCCTTCCCAATTGGACGCGGGCGGGACTACTTTCTCTTCACCGTCGACATAGTGGGCTGGGGTGGGAACGGGGGAGGCTTGCAGCGGTTGCCTGAGGCTGATGAGGGAGGCATGTGGCTCTCGTATGTCTTGTTCAAGTCCGTGGCCTGTACTGACCGTGTGTATGCGCTCGAGGAAGAGGTCAAAGGTGGAAGCGGACGGCGGAGCACGGACGTTTTTCGCTTGCGTAGTGCTGCGTGCGGGGCAGACCTAGCGGCCTGGTTCTCGGGTCGCGATGATGCCGACACCAGCAATGGCAGCATCGGGGATGAGGAGAGTAATCGATGGCTGCAAATCTTTTTGTGTGCACCCAAACGGTTCGTGGCTGTGGCGAGATTGGACTTGCATGACTTACTCTTCCAGGGAAGGGCACCCGAAGACATGACAGTAGACTTCTTTCCGCATGAATCTTTCGGGCGCTTCGAAATGGAGGAATGGGGGGAGAATGGGCCACTAGGTATGCCGAGTGGGGTGTGGGTAGATGTACGTGTCAGACTGGAGAGGGATTTTGGGGAGGGATCCATAGTGGAGGGAATGGGGGAGGAGAGAGGAAGGCAGGCACGACAGATATCCCCTCCAGCGGCCGATAAGGGCTTGTCTGGTATACCGCATGCTGCCTCAGCGACACAGACTGTTAGAAATATAAGGGAAGGGGAGGGGGAAGAGGAAGATGAGGAGGAGGAAGAGACGGGAGAGGAGGAGGAGGAGGAGGAGGAGGAGGAGGTGGGAGAGGACTCCCTGCTGGCCCAACAAGAGGAAGACGAGGCTCACCTCCGTCCAGCAGGCCGACGGAATTTCCGACTTACAGTAGATTTGCGGGCTGTCGTTGGTTTGAGTCAAGCCCATCAGATTTACCTTGCGTACCATTATCCGCATCTTAAAGCTGCCGATGCATCACGCGCAGGAGGGAGGGAGCGAGAGACTTCGGCATTGGATCGACCTGTTGTCTCGACGCCTGTCTGGGCTGCGGCCAGGGTGGAGACGCCGATGATGCGTGCGTGTTGTACGTTTGATTTTCCGGGGAGTTATGAAGGGTTGGATGAGGTAGCGGAGGGGCATCCTTTTGAAGTAAGAGTTAAGGCGAAGGATACTGGAGGAAGAATAGGAGGAGGAGGAGTGGAAATTGGGCGGGTGATGCTTCCTCTGCTGGAATTAATGCAGGATACCTCGGTGAGTTTCCGAAGTGTGATAAAACCGAGGGTATTTAAGTCGTATGATGCGTGCCGACGGTTTGATGCCCGGCAACGCACCTCTTCCTCTGCTGCTGCTCCTCCTCCTGTAGTAATGCGCGTGCTCGATAGGTACTTGCCTCTCATTGACACCAGCAGCAGCGGCAGTGGTGGCGAAGACGGGGCGTCCTTGCGAGCTGTCCTAGTGCTAGAGGACTTGGGAGCCGCCGACCCCATCTCACCGGCAGCAACTGAGGCACCAGCAGCATCAGCAGCATCAGCAGAAACAGCGGCAGTCAACATGGTCCAACAACAAGCACAACAACCCCACCTATCCACCCTTCCTCCCTCCTTCCCCCTTGCATTGACCCTATTGGATGTGGAAAGGAAAAAATTGGAATTTGAGGATTGGAGGCATCGGACCGAGGTGGAGTGGTCCGAGAGGCTGCGAGCCAAAGAGGCCGAACGAATGTCGATGCTGGACAGGATGCATGAGAGGAGAAAGAAGGAGCAGCAGGAGTTTTGGGTGAAGAGACGGGCAGAATTTGAGAGGTTGGAGGCGGAGCTGAAGAGGAGGGTGGGCAAAGTGGAGGAGAGGGAGAGGACGGTGGATGGGAGGGAGGAGGAGCTGAAAGCACGCGCGAAGAAGCAGGTGGAGGAGTGTCAGGCCTTGCAGCGGAGGTTGAGGGAGGAGGGGAAACATCAGAAGGAGGTAGAGGGGCTGAGGAATAGGGAGTTGGAGGGACAGCTGGCGCGCATGACGCAAGCGAGGAAGGAGGCGGAGGCGAAGATAAAAGAGGTCCAGGAGGACTTTGCTCGCTTTCGACGGGAGGCACGCAAAGCGACACCAACTGTATTGCAACAGGAGGTTGCAACACTCAAGGGGGAAAAAGCGGAATTACTCGTCCGAATAGAGCGTGAAAAGGGAGAGAAAACACAGGCTTTCCTAGAAAAAGAACAGTACAGGGCCGCGGCCCAGCGGGTAGCTCGGGCGCTGAAACGGGAGCAAAAAAGGACGAACGTCAATATTCGGAAACATTTGGATGAGATGCGGCTGAAATACGTGGTGGCGGAGGAGGGAGGGACGTGTCGGCTGGATGGGGAAAGAGGCGAGCTGCGGGACATCAAAATGACCTTGGACGCTGTGAGGCAGTTTGGGGGCATGCCGACGGGGGAGGGAGGAGGGGGGAAGAAGGGGCGATGGCAGCACCACAAGCAGCAGCAGCAGCAGCAGCAGCAGCAGCAGCAGCAGCACCAACAGCAGTATCAGGTCGATGTGAGGAGGGAAAGGGGGGATGGTCAGGGTGGTGATAAAGGAGGAGAAAGAGGAGGCGGAGTGGAAGAAGGACCAAGCCGACGACAGCATCGCGCAAGCCCTACCTCTTCCTCCCCACCCCGGAATGAGAATAAAGAGAACTTTGGAGTCTCCACTCGGTGGGGGCATAATTCCACTTCCTCTGGTGCTGTATGTGGTTCTGCTGGTGGTGCTGCTAGTGGTAGAGGTGCTGCTGGTGGTGGAGACAGTGGAAGGCTATCGCCGGTGCCAGGGCCACTTCCTATCGCCTTCGGGATGGGAGGAGGAGGAGGGCAGTCACGGGAAGCTCCTCAAGCAGCAGCAACCGTAACAGGAGTGGCGAGAGCAGCCCTGCTTGAGCAAATAGCCGCCAACCGCCGACGACACCAGAAAAATAATCAGCTGATGCGTCTGATGATGAGTGAGGGTGATGACGAGGAGGGTGAGGGGGGGGACGAGGAAGAGGTGACGTTACTTGACCCTCATCCACTTGATCGTGCCGGCGCAGACAGTCAAAGCCGCCTTTTGTTGGACGAGACTCATCGGTTGAGAACAGAGAGAGAGCTGCTTTTGTCCACCAAGAGGTATACCCTCGACGATCCAGTTATTCAGACTCTCAATCGCTTGATTCTCGAGAGGGAGAGTGCCAATGCTGCAAGGGCTGCAGGGGAGAGGGAGGGGGAGGGGTTGGGGATGGAGTCACAGGCATCGACGATTACATTTGAGGCGGCGCAATCGCGAGAATTTCATCTGCATCGGAAGGAGCAGGAGCAGGAGCAGGATAAGGAGGAGGAAGAGGAGGGGGGAAAGAAGCTGCAACGGGTGTGAGCGATTTTTGAAAAGAGACAAGGATGTATTTTTTGGTGCTGTGCTTAAGGAGGTGAGAGGGCAAGAAACAACATGCACGCACACACATAAAATCAAACGAAACTAATTGAGAGGAGTAACACCCACACCCACACAATTAAGACTTGGATCAAAAATCAACCTCCCCTCAACACAAAAAGCAAAGGTGAGTTCGCATGCTTTTAAATCGGAGAGCATCCACGTACATAGTAACGGACGCACACACAAGTCAGCGTAGAAAAGAAGAAAGGAGAATGGAATACGAAATACACAAACACGGACGACCACCCTTTCCAAAGGAAACACTATTTTTTGAGTTTATTTCTTCTGCGCCTTTCTCACTTCTCATTTCTTGATATCTTCTACGTATTTGACTATCTTCTCTCGTACCGACCAAACAGCATTGTTCCAGTGACTCCTCATGTCGGTGAATTTGGGATGTTCACCCTTGCTCCACACGTAGTCTGTGTATGTCTGATGGAGGGGTTGGCGGAAGGAATGAATGAAAAGAATGAGAAGGCTAGGGATGGTCATGGGAGAAGTCATCGGAGCACGATCCATACAGCGGTATGATGGGAAATTACAAGCCCCATCTTGGGAAACCGCCAGAAGATACTGTGTGGCTGCGCGTCACGCGTACAATCCTGGCTCTCGAGCCCGCATCTAATCCCACCTCTACCCCTCCTACTGCATGCCCTCACGTACGCTGAGGTTGATGCTGGAGGGGCCACGGATGGGCTCGATGCCCTTGTCACAGTACCGCCGAGGATTCGAAGCTGTGGCATACTGGTCGAGGGCCAGGCTGGCTTCGTAGAGGCAGGCGGATGCCGCGCCCGCCCCAATGGTGAAGGCGAGGAAGGTGGCCATAAGCGACGAAGTCAGCAGGCGTAGGAAATGGGAAGAGAAGAAACCAGGAGGCCAGGAAGGGGAAATGATGCAGGCCAAAGCGTAACAACTGTCCTAAAGGATGGTGTGATAGAGAACGGGTAAATAATGGTTCTCGTCGACCCAAAACACAAAGTTTTGGCGTGCAAAAATTGTGTATCCGCTCCGTCGCGAGTAAGAGCGACGCCGAGGCCGTTGAAGTCACTTTTAATTTTCATTACTTTGGATGTCTCGAGGACTAGAAACGCCTCGCTCGTATTTGTTGCTCTCTCTGCTTTAGCTTTCGTAGCCCCATTCCAGAGATGTGGCCACTACTTGGTAAGCACAGAAGTTTAAAGGGCCCCAACGCAATGTAGAATGAGCTCCGCTTGCTCCATGATTTAGGCGCGGCTAAACTTTGGAAATACACGTAAACTAAATCCTCTCAAGCTAACTGAGGGTCCACGAGAGGCCTTCATTGTCTGATTCTTGACAGAGTGGGTGGATGGCATTGTCCTTGAAAGTGCCAAGCGAACGTGGGCAACAATCACGTTACTCTGTTGGAGCATATCTATATATTTTCTTTTCTATTATTTCGATTCCAATCATTTAAATAATATTTATGTATTTGCGCACACACTATCTTTATATAAATAAATACATACAAATTGGCACCCCACCTTTTCCTCCCTCTCCTCCACCAGGCTCAAATACACCGTACCCTAGCCCACCCTCTCCTCCATTCTTTCCTCTCCCACCGCCTCTGGTGAGATAACGACCATTGCCTCCTCGTTTTTCTCCTGCTCTCTATTCTCTACTCCCTCTATCCCCTTGATCTTGACCAGTACCTGCGAAGACGATGACGGTGGCGGCAACCGAGAGAAAAGCAAGCGTTCCATCTCCCCGAACGGGGCTTCGACCAAGAAGAAAAACACAACAGCCGAGATCGCCGATAAGGTGGAGTAGCCAACGAAGGCATTAAAGACATGGAGCATGGAGAAGTGGAAGGGCTGCCCACCATCTGAGCCGATGACGGTTAAAATGACCTGTATTTTGTTCGGAGGGAAATGTAGAGGTTGAATAATTAAAGCTGTTCCGCTTTTGAAGACTGAGGGTATAAATGAGTAGAAGAGCACAGCAATTGAAGATAAGAGATAAGAGTGGCGAACATGCATACGTGGAGGCCATCGACCTTTCCCTTTCCCTCGGCTATACCATACCCTCTCTCCCTCCCTCTCTCGCTCCTTCCCTTCCTCCACTTACCATCGGATGAACCAAGTACGTGCTGTACGTCAACCTGGAAGGAACCGCCCAAAACGGTAACTCCAAAAACTTCTTTATCCAGCCTCCCCTCCCCAAGGCCAGCACTCCACACAGCAATACCAATCCCATCACCCAACCCGAGAAAGACAAGGTGATATACATGCTACTCGTCGTCTGACTCCAGCTTCCGGGCGCCCATCCCAACTCCCTATACGGCCCGAACATTGTCAACGCGAACAGCACCATCGCCACCGCCATCACCACCACCACCTGCACAGACACCCTCCTCCCCTCCTTCCCTTCTTTTACAGCCCAATATTTTCCCATTCGTTCTCCCCAATGGTACCAAACAATCGCCGCCATCCCCCCAATCAAGAAAGTTGGCATCCGGGTAAAGGTACTCGCATAAAAATCCGCAAAAAACTTGGGAAATCCCGGTCGGTCGATGCTATTGATCCTCCACCCCTCCCTTTGTGCCTCCCTGAACGTGTACATGTAGCTTGCCAGGCACAACCCCATCACTAGCGCTAGGCCCCATTTGGGTCTCCAGAAGGCCAGCGCGCTCACCCACGGAACGAGGAGGAAGAGCTGTTGCACCACGGCCAAGAACCACGACGCTTGGTAGCACATAGTGTAAGGGTTAGAGAGGATATTGTTGATGTACAATAAGTTCTGCCACCATTTTTTACTGCACTGTTGTGCCTCGACCATAATTCCAGTGGGGGAGGGAGGAGCGCTGCTCATCAACGGGGCAAGGGCGGTAAAAATCAGGAGCATTACAGCGTAGGCGGGTGTCAGACGCAGGTAGCGACGGACGTAGGAGACCAAGGCCATCTGACACAGCTTCCGGCCATTTTTAGCGCTGGTGCTGGTGGACGTGCTTTTGAGTGTAGGGCCAGCTGCAGCTCCTGCATCGGATCCCTTCCTACTGTGAGGGGATGTCATCCGCTTGCCCAGTTCTTTCAAAAAGAGAAAGAAAGCCAAGAAACCAGCAAGGACTAAGAACGTATCCACCCCTAACAATGAGCCATCCGCGATCAAACCTGGCATGGTTGCCAAGAAGCCTCGGCCGTAGAACCCCAGCGATTCGCGGGGGTTGGTCACCCCGACGACGGTTAGATTGAAGAACCTGGAGTAAGGTTGGAAGGGCGTTATTTGTGAGAGTGCGTACCATGAAAGCGGAACTGAAAGACAATATCTGTAACTGAGAACAAGATACGGCAAAAGGGTAGGTTGATTTGCGCACAAGAGTATACTCACAGCGTGTGGCCAAGCAGGATCATGCACATGCCCAGCGTCCGAACCGCTTCAAACGACGCGAACGGCCCCCCACGCGGCGGCGCCATCAGACTTTGATAATTTCCTGATAGTGAGAAACACATCAGAACCCTTCGCAAAGCGCCATCCTTTTTAAAAATCCGAGGATTCCATTCTCGCCCGTACGCGTCTACGATCGTCGCGCCCAGCGCCAGCAGAAGCAGCAGCAGCACCAGCATGAGCGCAGACCACGCTGCGACACTGATGGGCTCAACGGTGAAGAAGAGAGCCTTGTCAGCCGTCATGGCTCCGCAGGCCGTTTTGACCCTGTCGGCCAATTGCTGGGTTATCGGAGGAAAGATGGCTGTCTTTATATCTTCAGACGTACATTCCGATGGGACACACACACCCCACTTGGCAAAAACGGGGATAACTTCAATTCGACAGTAGTTTAATCCGATATATCCGCAAGAATCGGGCACTCCCAACGACCAAAGAGGAGCCTCATGAAGGAATTCACCCATTCCAACGCGTTTATCGGGAGCGAGGACGACTTTTTTAAGAACTGGGGGGAGGATTAGACTGAGGCCTTCGGTGACGCGGCCTGAGAAGAATTCGGCTTGTCGGGCCAAGCGGGTATTTTGAAGGACAGCATTTGCACCTGGATGTTTGTATGATTATAAATCCAGTATTTTGTGGTAAGATGGTAAGAACGATGTTCGTAGATGTAGTGTGGCAAGCTACGGGGGAAGGATGAGGGGGAATCGGATGGGAGGGAGAGGCTGTGCAAAGGTATCGAGACTTTCTCTACTTCCATGGTGCTTACCTGCAACGCATGCCGCTGACACGTTGGGGTTTTTAACAAGGGTCTGCAGGAAGGGCGGCGGAAGCTGCGGCAAGGGCGCCGGTGGGGTAACTGGTGCGGCCATAATTATTATTTTCCCTGAGGAAATGGTGATCGGACCGATAGGCGCGCAAACTCCTATTTCACAGCCCTTATCCGGCGACCAGGAATGATGTAAAGGACGGCCCTTTTTTGTCTTTGAGTATATTGTGTGGGGTAAGACTTGTGCAATTGTGTTGTAAAAGCGAGGAAGGGAAGACAGCCGGTTCGTCGCAGGATAGGGACGGACGGGGGGACAGCTGGCTACTAATCTGAGACAGATTCGCCGTGCGACTCGCGGACGTCACATGAGATGTACGTCACGGAGGCGACTCGATCTGAGTAACACATATGTTCATATGTTAATATTTTCCAAATGGTTGCCTACCGACATACACCTTTATCTTAAAGCTCTGCCCACACAAACGATCCGTGACAATACCAAATTTCTACCTCCACATTCCAGCCCCCCTCCAGGGGTTGCTTGGTCAATCAAAGCAAATTCAACCAAAAAAGTCCATCCCCTCGCAGTTGGTCACGCACCTCTATTATGTTTGATTAAAGTGGCCGTTTAATAATACAGATCTCTGTATTGGCATAAAATTTTGACACATTTTATTTTTACTTTCGTCAAAAAGTCATTTACTCCTTCTCTTCCTCCAGTCCCGCTCCAAGCAATCCTAGCAAATGTTGCGTGTCCAAACCAAACATGTTCATCAGTTCTCGCAACTGACCTTGAAACGCTCGCAACTTCTTTGCCTCCAATGGCCGTTGCCTTTTAGTGGCAGCAAGCATGAGGTTCTTGCTCGTCTCCTCGTCATTGATCCACTCAAATACTTGCGCCCGGTATCCCGACAGCTGCAGGGCCAGCACGCGGATGCTGTATTTAACGGAAACGAAGATCGTGAATAAATATGTGTGCATATTTTCATTTTCTCGTCCACCCATTTACCAACCGCCTCATCGCCTTCTCTCAATTCCCTCTCACACTGACGAAACATACCTGTCTGTCACAATCTCCGCCTGCCGCTCCATTAAAATCCCATGCTTCAACACAGGCTGCAACGGCTCTGCCGCCGCAGCCGTCAGCTTCGCCTTCTTCATCTCCCTCCTCACTTCCTTGTGGCAACAAGGGCTTGCCAAAATGACCCTCGCTTCCGTCTGAACCCCCAAGTAAAGACAATCATCTGTGGCTGTGTCACAGGCATGCAGCGCTATCACCACGTCATATCTCTCTTGCCCAGCTGTCACCTTCGCCGTGGCCTCTGCGATCGTCCCCCGCGAGAAGCTCAAGCCTCCCCCAGAACTGTATCCTAGTCGATCCGCCACGGCGTTGGCCTTGTCAACCACGTCTTGCGTCACGTCCACCCCTCGTGCTTGAACTCGATACCCTTGCGAGGTCAAATACTCATAAGCAGCAAACGTCAAATATCCCTTTCCACACCCCGCGTCCAACAATTTCAGAGTCTTTTTCTGCAGGTCTGCTGCAGACATAGCAGTGCTCTCATTGTCGCTTCCCTCCTTGAGCTGCGAGGCAAGGATTTCCACAAACTTTTCAATTTGTCTGAACTTGTCCTTCATTCCGGCCTTCGGCCTTCCTCCGGGCCCCAAAATTCCATACTCGTGCAAAAAACTGTTCTTGGTCATCGAGATAGACGATGATAACATCACACGTGCTGCCTCGCCCATTTCCTTTCCGTCTCCATTTCCTTCCTCCTTCCCACCTTCTTTCTCTTCCTCCGTGAGGGACACTAATGCCAAGCGCCGCTTCTTTTGTCGGTCATGCGTCCCCACCTCGACTTCAGCAAATGTTGCCTTATTTCTGTACAAGCGTGCTCTACCCGTGTTTTTCCTCACCTCCAAAACCCAGTCCTCTGCGGTGGTGAAAAGCCGCGCTGCCTTGAGCGGTCCAGTCGAGGCCAAATGCCCTCGAAGGACAGCAGGTGCGTCGGTAAGCGCATAATTCTTGGTGGTGGTGGAAGTCGGGTGCGTATAGACTATTTGGAATGTTGGAGGCTTGGATTTATCGCTTCCACTGGTCACGAGTCTGGCTTGTAGCTTTTCAATGACGGGGTTGCTGGCGTCCTTGGGTGGGGCGGGGTTGTTCGTAAGGGTGAAGCGGACAAAATTGGGTGAAGCGGACAAGAGGGAGGTTTCGAGCTTGCAGGCCATATTTTCGTGGGGCGTGATGGCCATGGCCGAGGCAAAAAGGGGCGTATAGTATCTTTGTGCCAATTGCTTTGTGGCAGTAGGGTTGGGTAAACGCGAAATGGGCTTGATGAAGGACGAACAAGACTGTTGAACGTGAATGGGCACGATGGCGTATGTAGAGAGGCACAGAGAGACGAAGACCCCGATTGCGACGACGACCGCTTGGAGCCGATACTCAGGCATTTTAAATTCGAGACTATATGATGGTGCGGGACGGAGGGAGGACATCTGTAAGTGGAATAATCTACGAGCGTAAATAGGCTTCAATGGCGGCCGTTGGCGACTCAAATCAGCATGGCCCAGTTTGCTTACTTTGATGTGCTTACTTCGCATTTCCACTCTTATTGACCCACCCTCATCTACACCCCACTGTCCAAATAAAAAGGTACCGGGTTTTGGGTTCAGGAGTTAAGCTCAGCTCAGGAGTTAAGACACGCTAGGGCCGCGGGGCTGCCGCCATATCGTCAGCCATGGTGCGGATGAGCACCCAACTCCGGGCAATCCTCTGGAAGAACGTTCTGCTCAAGCGGCGACATTGGGCTTCCACCTTTTTCGAGGTACTTGGAGTCGTGGGTATGGAGAAGAGGAGCGATGAATGTGTGTATGTGTAGAGGTGACGACACTGCCCGGATCGCAGCGCGATTCGACTCGTCCACGGCCTTCCCATGGCGTATGCTCCACGCGCCACGTCATGTGCGTTGGACGGTGCTACAGACCTAGACTTCCTGAAAAACATCCCTTCTACTCGAAATTTTTGTTTTATTTTAATTGAACTAGCTTTGTATTCGTGTCTGTGGTCCCTTTCCCTGTGAGCTTCAAAGTCTTAGACGCACGGGGCTGCGAGGAGTAGGGGGACGGGCTTCTTCACAATGTGCCAATGACGGCTCATGACATGGCTTCATGCTTCCGTCATCCCTGCTTGGGGTGTAGCGTAATGCCATTGAGAGGGTCAAGGGACGGCTTCTGTCCGTATCTGCAATCATTTCCTAGGGGCAATAAATATTTTTGTGTCGATGAGAATCTTTTTTGCCTTCAAAGCTTCCCTCCCGGGTATGGTATTAAGCAAGCTCACACCTTCCTTCAATTGCTCACACACGAAAGATCCCATTCGTATTCACCACAAACGCCAACAGGTAGCCATCCCCGTATTCTTCATCGGTCTCCTCGTCTGGATCAAAACGATCTGCACCAAACGCGACGCCCCCACTGTAGCGTACACCTGTGGACAGACCAAAGGCTTCGACTTCTACACCCCCTCCATCTCCCTCACCAACATCTCCAGCACCTCCCTCCTCCAATGCCTCAAGCCTCCCGACACCTGTGCTGAGGCCAATTACTACCGGGGCGAACTCTCCGAGCTCGATCCCCGCCTTCCCTCCCTCTACCTCGAATACGGCTACACCCCTTCCGGGAAAGGTTATCCCTTCTACGGCATTACCGTAGCCGACGATAGCCAAATCTACTCACAGATTAATAATCAGCTAGCCCAATGGAACATTTCTGGACTCGCCAATAACCCCTCTCCCACATTCAACCAAGTCACCGAGTCCTACCTCCGCGCCAACGCCATCCTCGTCGTGTGCCCCGCCTCCGACTCTTCCCCTTCCCTCGTCGCCGCTGCCCAATCCCTCTACACTGGCCTCCTGAGCACACTTTCTTGGGAAGGAAAGCATGACCAGGCCGTGGTATTTTTCCCCTCCCAAGCCGCGATCGAAGCAAATGTCACCGCCGAAGGGTACGAAAAAGGGGTGAAAATTGCCGCAGCCATAGTGGTCAACGAGGTCGATTTGCTCCAAGGCCCCAAGTGGGATTATTCGATCCGTGTAAATTTCACACAAAACTACGAGATGACTCAAGAGACTGTCGGGTGTTTGTATGCCAATTGTGCTTTTCAATACACTGTCCCTACGACTAATTTCCTAGTGAATCCCTTCCAGAAACCGGCCAAAGCCGATTTTATGTTTGGGTATACTTATTCAGCGTTTTCGACGCTGCAGAAGAGTGTGGACGATTTTATTCTAAATAGCGTGTCGACTCAAGGGCCGGTAGAGACGACAATTTCCTTGGGGCTCTTCCCGGAGCCGGCTTTTCATTCGGACGATTTCTTAACCGTTATTGCCGCGTCTCTTGCCCTGTTTTTTGTCCTTGCGTTTCTGTACCCCGTTTCGAGGTATCTCCGGGCGTTGGTGTTGGAGAAAGAGACAAAGATAAAGGAGACAATGAAAATCATGGGGCTATCTGCCTGGGCGGCGAACCTCGCCTGGGTAATTACGATGGTGGCTCAGTCGTCAGTTACCGTGCTTCTGATGACCCTCCTAGGCGCCCGCACCGTCTTCTCCTACTCCAACTCCTTCCTTATATTCCTATTCCTCTTCGTCTTTTCCCTTGCTCTTGTCATGTTTGTCTTCCTCGTCTCCACCTTTTTCAGCAAAGCCAAAACTGCAGCCACTGCAGGGACCATCCTTTTCTTCGCGACCTTCTTCCCCTACTACGCGCTTACTGGTCCCGGGACGGCCGGCCCAAGGGCCAAAGCTGCCGCCTGCCTCCTCGCGCCTACCTGCCTAGGGCTTGGTGCAGACGTTCTGGCAGCTTTCGAAGGAGGTTTGATGGGGTTGCAGTGGGACAACATTCACGTTCAGCCGGGAGAGACTAATTTTTCGTTCACTGCAGCCATAGGCATGCTTCTGCTCGATACTGTGTTGTATGGCCTTTTGGCAGCGTACTTAGAAGCAGTTCTTCCCTCTGAGTTCGGGACTCATCTACCTTTTTATTTCCCTCTTTTGCCTTCTTATTGGGAAGGGCTTTGGAAGAGGCTGAGATGGAGCTGGCGTCGTTGTCTAGGGGGTCGAGGGACTGTAGATGATGATTCTGCTGCGGCTGCTGGAGAGGTGGGGCAGCCGCTGTTGACACTTGCTGAAGACTACGAGGAAAGCGATCGGTATGAAATGGAAGGAGAAGGGGCAATAGTCGAAGGGGACGAAGAAGACGCGCCTTTGATCGAACCAGTAGACCCAGAGCTGCGACGACAAGCGGTGGAAGGGCGTAGTTTGATTATACGCAACCTCCGCAAAGTTTTTGAGACCACGTCTGGGAATAGAGTAGCGGTTGATAGGCTGAATATGGAAATGTATGAAGGGCAGATAACTGTGTTGTTGGGTCATAATGGCGCAGGGAAATCGACGACCATTAGTATGCTTACTGGGCTTTTGCCTCCCACCTCGGGAGATGCGCGGGTGCGTGGGCTGTCGATGACGAGGGATATGAGTGGTATAAGGCAGCAGATGGGATTATGCCCGCAACATGACACGCTTTGGCCAGAGCTAACGGTTACGGAGCACTTAGAATTGTTTGGGGTTTTGAAGGGTGTGAAACCTGGGAGAGCCCTCAAGGAGGAGGTGGCAAAAATGATTAGCGAGGTCGGCTTACAGGATAAGGCGTTGGTGGAATCCTGCCAGTTGTCGGGGGGGATGAAACGGAAGCTCAGCTTGGGGATGGCGTTGATCGGGGACTCGAAAGTGGTGTTGCTGGACGAGCCGACTTCAGGTAATTTCCTCCCCTTCCTTCCTCTCTCCCTCTCTCCTTTTGCACCTTCTCGCCATTCCGCCCATTTGAAACTTCTTTTCATCTACTCCTTCAGGCGTGGACACCTACTCCCGGCGGCAAATTTGGGGGGTGCTCGAACGAAACAAGCGGGGGCGGGTGATGCTGCTGTCGACGCATTTTATGGACGAGGCTGATATGCTAGGGAACCGAATAGCCATCATGGCCGACGGACGTCTTAAAGCGATGGGCTCGGGGCTGTTTTTGAAGTCGAGGTATGGGGTAGGGTATACTCTGGTGGTGGTGAAGGAGGGGCAGACCGTACCATCGGCGCCAATTGAGGCTGTTGTCCGCGCTGCTGTTCCGGCGGCGGAGGTGACCAGCGAGGCTGGCGCTGAGCTGGCATTTCGGCTGCCGTTTGAAGCGAGCCCGGCTTTTGCTGGGTTGTTTCGGGAGCTGGATGCGCGGAAGGCTCTGGGAGAGTTAAGGATCTCGACGTATGGCATCAGCGTTACGACATTGCTGGAGGTCTTTTTGAGGATTGGCGATGATCGAGTCAATGCTCATGGATCTCCACGGACACCCTTACTACCACCCTCAGCAGCAGCAGCAGCAGCAGCAGCAGAAACAGAGGTGGAGAAGAAGAGCAAGAGCACCTACAAGAATGACATGGCTCTTGTCGCTCGTCCTGAGCGGGGAAACGCGTCGTTCAGTCGACATATGAAGGCCCTGCTGATCAAGCGATACATCTACGCCACACGCGACCGCAAATCTCAATGCTGTCAACTCGTCCTCCCTGCTCTCCTCATCCTGTTTGGCCTGAGCCTCATCAAACTCTTAGGAAATCCTTTGATCCAAGATAATCTTGTTCTATCTCCGCTGATGCTAAATCCCAACTTCGCCCCGGAGGCCCGTAATCCCTTTCCTGTCCTGGCCACTTCCCCTGCCGCCCGCGCTATCATGGCCGAACTGGATGTAAGTCGGGGATTATCAGCTTCTTATATTGATGTTGCAGCAGCAACAGCAGCAGCAGCAAATGCGGAGGAAGATCCGTTTAAAGCTTGTGCGGTGGGCGCGACGGAGGTGCTGGCAATGAGTAGCTATTTGGCTAGCACGGCAATTGAGGGCAAGAGTGGGCCAGCCTCCAGGTATGGTGCTTTGACGTTTGCGAATACGACAGACGCAACCCACTTCACCTACAACTTGTTGTTGAACGCCTCGGCTTTGCATGGGGCGGGTGTGTACATGAATTTGGTGTCGAACGCGATTTTGAGGACTTTGTTGGGGGTTGAGGCTGGGGCTGACTCGTCGTCGTTGCCGTCAATTATTACCCGGAATCATCCACTGCCTTTGACACATGAAGAGGAACGGGCTTCGTTCCTTATAGAGGGCAACACAGCGAGCACATTTGTGTTGATTGGGTTGTCATTCATAAGCGCGAGTATCGCTATTTTTATCGTGAAGGAAACGGAGAGCAAGGCGAAGCACCAGCAGATCATAAGTGGGGTTTCTCTCCTTGCTTACTGGCTTGCGAATTTCGCTTGGGACGTCCTATCGTGGCTTCCACCGCTGGTGATTACCCTTGCACTGATGTACGCGTTTCAAATCGATTCGTATACGACAGGGGAGGCAGCGGGGGCCTTCGTCCTCCTTTTTGTGGCTTTCGCTCCAGCTGCTACTGCCTTCACTTATGTGTGGACGTTCTGTTTTTCCAGCCACAGCGCCGCGCAGACTGTGATTTTGTTTTTGAATTTCTTGACTGGCTTGGTGTTGTCGATTGTCTCGTTTGTGCTTTCGCTTATAGACAGCACCAGGGCGATAAACATCAAGCTTCGATATGTCTTCCGTTTGTTCCCTGCCTTCTGCTTCGGGGACGGTTTGCTTCAATTGGCCCTCTGTGTGGATGACGTTTGCCCGAAGATAAGTGCTGCGGGTATCTCAATCACTGAGCCGCTTACGCCATTGCATTGGGACGTGACTTTAGCGGATGTCGTGTTTCTATTAGTCGAATCGGCGATTTATTTCCTGATTACTCTCTTGATTGAACATGCGAGGGCCCAGCCCTGGATTGCTGCGTTGGCGGCCTGGCGGCCTGCGTGGTGGGGGTTCTGGAGGAAGAAGACGCGGGCATTGCAGGAGGGTAAAGCTAAAAAGGACAGGGAGGAATCAAGTGAGGACAAGCGAGGTGGTAGTGTTAGAGACGGTGGAGCAGGCGCAGAGGAGGACGAGGGTGAAGACGAGGACGTCACAGCGGAGGCTGAACGGGTGCTGAGTGGGGCAAGCAAGCGCGCCAAGGACGTGGTTCGATTGGAAAAGCTCCGTAAAGTTTATCAGACACCGCAAGGCCCTAAGGTAGCCGTGCGGGGGCTAAGCTTCGGCATCCCTAGGGGGGAGACGTTCGGTTTTCTGGGTATCAACGGTGCTGGCAAAACGACGACTCTCTCGATGCTGTCCGGGGAGTTTCCCCCCACTTCAGGGGCAGCGTATGTCGCCGGTCACAGCATCACAACGGAGCAAAACAAGCTGAGGAAGAATATTGGGTATTGCCCACAGGTAGGGGAGGGAGAGAGGAAGATATGGGGTGGGGATGGGGGTAAAGGAAGATGGTATAGGAGGGAGAGGGAGGGAGAGAGGGAGGGAGGGAAGGAAAGACAGGGCTTTGCTCATATTTTGATCGCCCTAGCGGAGATGAGAACTTCATTCCGCGCATCCGATCAGTGAGTGACTTACCTCGAACTCCCTTCTTTCCTTTCCTTTCTCCCTCCCTCCCTCCCTCTCTCCCTCCCTTCCCTCCTCAGTTTTCGGCGTTGATCGACGCCTTGACCACGCGTGAGCATCTCGTCCTCTTTGCCCGTATCAGGGGTTTGTCGGAAGCCGAGATCCCTTCACTGGTGGTGGCGAAAATGAAGGAGATGGATTTGTTAGATTTTGCAGATAAAGCGGCAGGGTCGCTTTCAGGAGGGAATCAACGGAAGGTTAGCATGGCCATAGCTACGATGGCGGAGCCGCTGGTGGTGTTTGCCGACGAACCGAGCACGGGTATGTGGAAGACAAAGGGCGGACGAAAGGGATCGAGGGAGGGACGAGATTGTGTCGAAAGATGGCCGCATTTTGCTTTTAGTTCCTTTTTTGGTTGTCGAGCGAAGTCGCCATGTCTGACTCCCTTCCTCTTCCTTCCCTCCCTCCCCTTCCACACCCACAGGCATGGACCCCTCCAGTCGACGCAAGCTCTGGGACGTCCTCTCCGCCATACGGGCCAAGCAAAGCTCAATTGTCCTTACCACCCACTCTATGGAAGAGGCCGAGGCCCTCTGCACCCGCATCGCCATCATGGTCTCCGGCAAGCTCCGGTGTCTCGGCATGCCCCAACACCTCAAATCGAAATTCGGCGAAGGCTTTGAACTGGAAGTGAAGCTACATACACCGACTCCTGCCGAACTTGCATCTATAGGACAAGAACGTTTGGGCAGGATTGGCAACAGCAGCAATAGAAGTAGCAAGCTCTCGCAAACTGAGTTAAACAATGCATGTGTTGATTGGGGACGGCCGGAGTGGGCGGGTTTGGTCACGGAAAGGGGATCTGGGGCGACGCTGTGGGCTTTGTTGAGGGATGGAGGGAGGGTGCCACAGGCGACGGTGGTGGAGTGGTTGGTGGCGGAGGAAGGAGCGAGGAGGTTGGACGGCTTTTTGCGGGAGCAGTTTGGAGAAGGGGTCAAGTTGATTGAGCGGGCGTCGTGGTTTACGTCTCGGTTTTCGTTGCCGGTGCGGGCGGTGACGGGGGAAGGAGGAAGGGAGGGAGGTGGGGGAGGGAGGACATTGTCACTCGCGGACATGTTTGAGAGACTAGAGGCAGGGAAGGTCGCGTGTGGGATAGTGGAGTATGCGTTGGGCGAGACGCAGATAGAGGTGATTTTTAACCGGTTGTGCGCCGAGGGGCAGACGGAGGAGGAAACGAGGGAGGAAGAGGAGGAAGGGAATGTATAGGAGTAATGAAATAGAATGGAGGGAGAGCGTAGTTGTGTTGTGACTGCATATGCGTCGAGACAAAGTTTTGTACATCCCGACCAGAGTCCCCGCTGGGGATGAGGATTTGAAGAAGCATAATTCTGACGTTTAGTCAGGCGAGACTTCATTAGAGTGTAGGTGCCTGAAATATATTGTTCCATATCTCAAATCATATTTGGGCAAAACGAACAGAACAAAGTATTTGAAGGGCAGGCCCCTTGTAAGACGACAAAGTCACCTTGGTGAATGGATATTGGATTCGGTTTCGGGGTGTGGGTCGATGGTAAGTTTGTTTCTTTCGAAGAAATATGGGCCATCATGTTCGAAGGTATACTACATTCCGTCAATCATCTTCTCCTTCACCTTTCCTCATCTTCCCCCTCCTCCTCCTCCTTCTCGATTCCCGACCCTCCATGCCCCCGTCCATCGCTCCCTATGTCCGTGCTCCCATTGTCTTCGACCTTGTCCTTAAAATCGGCCCCAAACACTGCGCTATCCCTCCGGATATCATCATCCTTCATTTCCTCTTTCCCTTTTACCCTTACTCAGATCTACGTAAACTTCCCCAGCAAATCCTCATCCCTAAACAACTGGTACTCATCCTCTCCCAGCTTAACCGTGTGCCCTCCGTACTCGGGCAACAACACCGTGTCCCCTTCCTTCACGCTCGGGGGAATCAGCGACCCGTCTGCCTTCCGTCCACCGGGACCCACGGCGATCACTTTGGCTTCATTCGGCTTGTCGAGTTTGGTTTCGGGGAGGAAGACACCGCCGGCCGTTTGGGTCTTCGGCAGGATGCGCTGCACAAGAATGCGGTCTGCCAGGGGGATAAGCTTACGCAAAGACTGTGGGTGAGTATGGTGGAAGGGGAGCAGGTAGAGATGATGGAGAACGTGATTGAGCATAAGTGATGAAGGCACGGGAGTGATAGTAGCGCTTGAAAGGCACTAAGGTAAACCGGGGAAAGGCATACGACATGGAGTCGCGTACTGGGGAGGGCGAAGGCAAGGGGCGGACAAGACAAGCCTGGCACCTCGCAGACACAGCACTCGTATAAGCTGGCGCTGAGAGCGACATTGGTGCTCATTGTCGAGCTGCAGTGAGTTGTCTCTCGGCTCTCCATCTGTGCATACTCATCGTCATGCATCAGCCCCAGCCTCCTCTATCCTAGGTCTCACGCACATTCTCGCGCTGTATCAATCCCTCCTCGAACCGTACAAGTGTCCAGCCCTCCTCTTTCCCTGAACGTTGCTCATGTTATAAACTATTCACTCACAAGTTATTTATTCCAGTCTCTGACCCCCCCTAAAAGTACCTACCATGGCTGACTGAGTGGAGCTGGGGAGGTCGTCTAAAGGGGGAGTCTCGGGTGAGAGGCTGTGTGTTGTAGGGCAGAGCGGAGTGAAAAATGGTGAGAGATCAATTCAGTAGCTGGCTACACCATCTCATCCTCCTGTACGTTCTCTTTCACTCGAGATCAGACCTAAGCGGCGCACTTGCCTCCGCTCTCTTTCTCGATTGTTCTTCTTGTGGTGGGCGTTGTAATATTAGAATCGCTAAGAAGGATGATCGGTTGCGACCCTCAAGGAAGCATTGCCTCGCAAATCCTCCTCGCATCGCGGTCGCACACCCCGCTGGCAAAGCTCAAGGTCTGTGAAAGCGATGTGTCTTTGCTCGATAAGCCGTCTTGCTTCGCGAGGGGGTACATTTTATTTTCTACATTGTCATCTAACTCCACCCACCCGTCTCTCACCACCAAACCACTACACGAGCGTAGGCCCGCCACACACGACCGTGCCTGCTCCCTGGTCGAAGCCCCTCTTCCTTCCTTTCACATCAAGAAGAAGCAGCAGCATGGCGAAACAAAACCTGTCTTTCCTTCTGCTGGTCGCGGCCGTCTTCCTCTCGTTCTCCGAGGCCTTCATGGCCACACCCATTTACAGCAGCAGAGCAGGCACGAGGGCCCAAGCCACCCGCCTGCATGCCGTGGTCGATGCATCCTCCCCTGATGAGTTTGACAAGGTAAGAAGATGACCGATCCTCACAGCTTCTCGCTAGAATATGAGTGATGAGGGAAATAGACAAGACTGAGAACAAGCGACCGCATGGCTACTGTTTGTTTAAGTATAATTGTGTCCTTTCCTCAGATGCGACGTTATTATCGATCCAGATGGAAACGTTTGCGAAAAGAGCAGTACGATATTTATATAGACACGTACCATTACTACCATGCGCCTCAAACTTTTCGAATCTCGGTGGATCATGATAACGCAGGCCTCTAGGTGGACTTGATCCCTATCAAGCATCAGCGTTTTGTGACGGTGCATGCTGTCGGTTTATCAATTTCCCTTACGAGCGTCGTACCCTTTTTCTCCCTCACTGATCTTTCCCTTTCCGCCAACCATACCTCACACGCTTGAACAGCTAGTCACCGGCGCTGGAGAGAAGCTCCTGATCGTCGACTACTCCACCACCTGGTGCGGCCCCTGCAAGATGATGGCCCCCAAATTCGACGAAATGTCCAACCGGTTCGATGCAGTCTTCGTCAAGGTCATCGGTGACTCGACTCCTGAAGCGGGACAGCTGCTCAAGAGGGAGGGGGTCCGTTCCGTCCCTGCTTTCCATTTTTGGAAGAATGGGAAGCGCGTCGATTCGATTTCCGGCGCCGACCCCGAGAGGTTGGAGGATGTGATCTTGCAGAACGTCTAGGCGAAGGGAAGGGGGGAGAAGAGGGAGGATGGGAAATAGAGGGCTCCTTCTCCATTGATGTACATGGGGACTGCGCGATAACAGGTGTCCAGTCTGGACGGTGGTGTTACGGGCGTGGGAGGAGATGGAAAGAGAGGACCAGAAAGAAATATGAGAGAACATGTGTGCAACTGGCCGAGATAGTCGTCTCTGACACTCACCTTAAACATTATTAAAAGAGGGGTTTGAAATAGATACAGAGCCTGCGCTTCTCTTCTCTTCTTTTCCAGGCGGCTTTTGGTCCAGACTTGGATCATATTCATCGTAGAAAGAAAAACGCACGCACATGTCGTCTCGGCACAAGCACAAACACTCGCTTGGAGACGTTTGCTCCTTTTTCCCGCTCAATATAGCCTCATAGCCTGCTCATTCTCTCTTCCCCTCCTTGTCTCCTCCTCCTCGTCCTCCTCCTCTTCCTCCTCCAGTGCCCTCAAGCGGCCAGCTCGATGCAGCAGTATGTGCTGCATCACCCCTATTCGTACGTCAAATGCCTTAATTTCTTCATTCACCTTTTCCAAGCCTCGTCTCATCATTACCATTGGAGAGTCATATGCCATTCTTTCTCCTCCCTTTCCTCCACTTCCTCCTCCTGTCTGCCACGTCGAGCCTTCCTCTCCTGATGGGTGTTCCCATCGGAGAGCCTCCTCTTCTTCGCGCTGCAAACGGTCGCATCGATCTTGGAGCCGCCCGAACTCTATCTTGAGAGTGTCCACCCGTCCTTGTTTAATCTGGTGCGCGTTTTCAGCTTCATTAATTTGAACCTTGACTTGTCCCACTCGCTCCCTGCACCGCTGCTCTTTGCTTTCACTCTCCTCGTCGTGCTTCAGTGGGAGTTTGGGGTCCCAGCTCTTGCCCTCGGCGACATCTGGACTTGTGCAACTCTTGGATTCTTTGGCTTCTGTCAATTTAGCTGCCAATTTAGCTTCTGGTTGGAGAGTCGTGAAAGACAACATGCTTGTGGATCCGTTCTTTTCGGGTGCTGCTGCTGCCTCCTCGCTCTCAGCCTTATTCAAAGTCTCTTCCGATGGCACGTACACTGGAGCTTGCCATACAAATCCAATTTTAGCCAGAGCAGCATTGCAAAGAATGTCCAACAATCGGCATACGTCCTTTCCGTATCCTAGCTTTAGTGCAGCCATCTCTTCTCCCGTTGACATGCCGCAAAGCTGCAGGTTGCTGAGGTCGGCGACGAGTGCCTCAACGGTGGTGTGGCAGTGTGTAGGATCGGATTCACCCTTCAATCGATTGCACAGCCATGATGCTACCGTGAGAAACAGCGCGTGCTGTCGCGGCTGCTTTACTACGAAGGACAACCTGTCCAGGCGAGGAGGAGGACACGACAGGGGTCTACCGGCACCCTTTAAATCGAGCACTTTTAGCTTCTCGACGATGGACTCCATCATAAGAAAAAGCGTTCCCTGATGGTTTTGTAATGTGGTAAATTTATTGTTATCGACTACTGGTACATTTTTTCTTTGCCGCGTAGCCCTGCATCAAGTGTACCCCTACCTCGACTCTTCTCCAGTCTTGCGCTGGGACAGAAGCAGCAGCATCAGCAGCAGCAGATGTGGTCGATGACGCAGAGGAGGTCTGTAGCTGTAGCGGCTGCGGTGACATACCCTTGATAATTATGTCGTTGTTGTGTTTGTGTCGTCAAAACGATCGAGTGAGAATTTGACACTGAAAGAAACAAAAAAGTGCTGCTGCGGACGAACGACGAAAATGGTCCTGCCGTTACGCCATCGTGTCCATTCCTGTGTGACGTCAGGTTGCATGCGATAGTTCTAGGATTCAGGATAGCTACGCAACGACAGAAAAGAACTACCTTCCATTCCACCATTCCATCAATTCCGGTCTCCTATCGATTTCTTTCTTTCATTTTTTCATCCACACGCCGGTGTGTCGGTATTGCCGTTCTTTTTAAAGGGGTCGTTGTTGGTTTTCTGTTGTTCGTGTTAAGTTTTCGTTCTTATCACCTCATATTATTGCCTCCATATCCACACATTGTCACTTTCTGATTTCCTCCCTCTGTTAAGCCTATCCCGACTCTCTCGTATCTCTATTATTCTTCCTCCATTAGAACCAGTCAGTCATTCTTTCTTACGTCACTTCATCGCATACTCACTCCCTGTCCGGAACAAAAAGCCCCTTCTTTGCCGTCTCACATTAATGCCCGCTTGGCCCGAATCAATAGGAAGACGTAAGCTAGAAACCGAAATCCCACCAGCAATACCACTAACATGGCAATACAAAATCCAATCTGCCCTTCCTCCACTCCAATATAATCAAAAACAAACTGACGCAATTTTGGAGTGTACTTGTCTGAGCCATACTCATTCAAGACAATCGCCTGAAACGCGTACTTTATCATCGACACCTTGTCCAAAGGCACGAAATACCAGGGCACATTGTCACTGGAATGCAACACCCCCGCGTACAAACTCATCGGCAGCATCAATACTGGTCCTAACGCCACCGCCACGCCATCGTGCCCCGTCAATGTTGACAATGCATACCCCAAACTACAACTCGCATTCGCCATCAACACCAAGGTGACGATGAATACAAAAAATCGACTCGCTTCCGGCGCAAAACCGATCAACCAGTAAGCAATAGTCCCAAATATCGTCGGAAACAACACCTGATACGGAACTTCTGCCAACGACAAACCCAAAAAATAGGAGCTCGGCCGATTCGCACTCGTCAGGTACTCCCGCATGAAAACCGCCATATCCTTCGGAATCACCTGCGACACCGTGAACATGGAAGCGATGCTCTGATTCATTATCAATAAAAACATCGCGCCCAACCTATTCTTAGTCGCGCTCGAGTCAAACGGCTGCTGCAGGTACACCAACCCCAAGATCAAGCCCATCGATATGGCTTGCCCAAATCTTACCTTCGCCAAGACCGGCTCCCTCCCGTACGACTTCACCGTCCGTTTATAACTCTGTACGAATTGCGTCCAAGCCGTTGCTGGGAACTCCCGACTTGACACCAAGGCACTCATCCCTCCCCCGCTTCCTCCCTCCTCGACATCCGCCATCCAGGCCCTGTTATCCCTCGCCAGGGTCGACGTTTGGTAGGCGCGCAACATGTCCTCAACCGGCACCTCCGGCTTCTCCAACAACACATTGACGGCCAATTTCTCGATTAAATAGTCCGCAGGGTTGTAAAACTGAGGGCATTCCAAACCTAAGGTGTTAGCAAAGTACTCAACACCCCCCGCACGGGTCCCGCAGTAGGCGGTTTGTCCCCGGGCGAGGAGGGTGAGGTGCGTGAAGAGCTCGAAGATTTCCGAGGAGGGCTGGTGGATGACGCAAACGACGAGCCTGCTGCTGTTCGCCAGGCCCTTGAGAATTTTGCAGACTACAAAAGGACAGAGAGGGAGAGAGAGAGGGAGTTGGTTTATATCCCGCCTCTTCTCACCAAGTGTACTCCTTCTGACAAAGATTCTGGCAACAGACACAAACCTATTTCCCTCCCCCCTCCCATCCCCCGCCCCCCGCCCTTGAAACCCCAAACATTCACGTACCTGATAAAGCCATAAAAGCATCTAAACCTGACGTCGGCTCATCCGCAAAGATGATCTCGGGGTCGGACAGCAATTCCGTCGCCACCGACAGCCGCTTCCGTTCGCCTCCCGAAATCCCACGAATAAAAGCCTGCGGGCCACCGATCAACGACTCGGCACACTTGCTCAAATTCACGGCTTCAATCACCTCCTCCACCCGTCGCAAACGATCTGCCACAGCTACTTCCTTCCTCACACGTACCATGGCATGAAATGTCAAATGCTCCCGCACTGTCAGAGTCGCAAAAAACATATCCACCTGATGCACGTACGCCGTGCTCGAGAAGAAATGGGTATCCACTGGATTTCGATCAAGGTACACACAACCCTCAAAACGATGATTCCGCAGCGAAATGCAATCCAGCAAACTACTTTTCCCCGCCCCGCTAGCCCCCATTAACGCCAGCATCTGTCCCTTCTCCGCGTGCCCCACCACATTATACAAAATATTTCTCTCCGCCTTCATCCCATTCCCTCCATTTAGCGCCGCAAAACTCGACTGACTCCCTCGACCACTTGCCCTCGCAGTGGCCAAGCGAACACTACCATCGTTGCTCCCAAACGGTCCGCCCGTGTCAGACATATTCCCACCGGGCTGTCCCAACAACTCAAAATTTCCCTGCAGCCTGGCTATGTGCTTCTTCTTGATTGGCACGCTCAATTTCCGAATGTTCCATCGCAATGATGTGGCAGTGCTGGTCTTGGTGGCGGCCGAGGTCGGGCCTCCCCCGCCATTCTTCTGGTTTTGGAGATGCAAGCTGGGACTGCTCCCGCTGAGCTTGATTGGGGTCGAGCTGGCGACAGGAAGCTTCCCCAGCTCTACGTCTCGGTGAACAGCCGCGAATGACTCTTCCTTATCATGCGACATGGTGTAATGAGTATGCTGATGGTGATGGTGACGGCAACGAAGAGGAGTGCGGTCGCCAGTATATAGGGGTTGGGGAGGGGACGCGGGCAAGGAGGAGGACAAACGAGTCTATGGGGAGACGGTCTTGACGCTGGCAGGCGCCTCTCTACCTCACTTTTTGACGTGTATGGCTGTCTATCATGCGTAAGTGTGTGGATGAGGTTGAGTCACTTATACTAAAGTGTTAATTGGACCGCCGCTGTTCCAATTCAGGCTCGGTGCTGGGTGGTCTTGCGTGCAAGGAAAATCTGACTGAGGGCACGCGACCGCGGAGCTCCAAGGGAATCGTGCCCATTCAAAGCAAAGCACGCACCTTCCCTGTGTGTATATTGGGCCTGTGCATATGGTCACGTGTGTCACTGTCGATTGACACGTGACTTTCTTTGGCAAGATCACTTCCGGCGCCATTATCATCAATCAGGCTCTCCGAGACTCTCGCCATCATCGCTTCATTGCAAGTTCCTGGGCCAGTCTCATGCTTCTTCACACAACACCATACACCACTCACACACTACAAGAGGGAATATGTTTGCCAGGTTTCACTTCCCGGGTTCTAGGTCTTCCAGAGACTCAGGGGCAGCGGCAGCCAAGGATGGTGGGGGCAGCAGCAGCAGCAGCAGCAGTAAGGATGGAACTCTTCGGCACGTCTCGACGCAGCTACAAGAACCCAACCCCACGCGGTCCCCATCGTTTATGCTTCACGGAGGCGGGATGCCCCAAGGGCCATTGGCGCCATGTCGTCTCGGATATCTGTACTCGGCGCCGCTGGTTCACAAGGCTGGAGGACAGGCTAAGGAATTGGACATGCAGGACGGGATGCACATAGACATTAGCCAGGAACTTGGACGGCTCAAGCGGACCTTGCACGATGCACAACGCCGCATTCTCTTTCGTGCCGAGGTGGCTACAGTGAAGAATTGTCGGAAGCTCTTGACGATTGGCTGTCGGATGCTGCACTACACGGGAATTGGCAAGCCATCTTGTCTGATTTTTGAGAAAGAGAAGCCTCTGGGGGAGACTAATATTCTCAACATTGAGACGCTGACAGAGCTCTTCGCGGCGGGCGGGGTACGGACACAGCTAGTGTTTGTGAGTGCACGGCATTCAGAGATTGTGGGGAGGGCGTTTTTAGCGGCGGGTGTGCGGCATGTGGTAGCTATGAAATGGGATGCCAAGGTCTCCGACCGCGCCGCTTGTATATTCGCTGAGTTTTTCTACCTGTCCATCGCGATGGGCCGCACCGTACGCCAGGCATTCGAAGTAGCATCAACGGCAGCAGTGACGGAGACGGGGGCTTCGGGGGACGACGAGCAATTTCTGCTGTTGCCTGCGGAGGGGGACCACGACCTAGCCATATTTGATGACGCGGAAGTGGGGAGTTTCGTGGACGAATCTCCCCCACCAGTGCCGAATACCTGCGATCCCCCTCCTGTGCCGTTTGTCGGGCGTAATGTCGCGGTGCAGGAGGTGGTGGGGCTATTATCGATGGTTTCGCAAGGGAACCGTTGTATTACTGTGCGTGGGCGGCCAGGGGTGGGAAAGACCGCCCTAGCTTCTCGTGTTTGCCAATATCTCGCAGAGCGGAACTTATTTGATGCAATTTATCTCGTCCCTCTTCGAAGAAAAGTTTACGGGTCGTATGAGAAAGAGACACTGTGCAAAGTCATGGGTGCAGCGATCGGGTTTGAAGACGCGTCAAACGAGCGTGAGATCGTCTTCCTCCTCCAAGACAAACACCCTTCCGGGCGCGTCATCATGGTCCTTGACGGACCCGACCGTTTCTTCAACCGATCCAATTCCCTCGTACAAGTCCTCTCCTACCTGCTGTCACGTATCCATGGCCTCCACCTTCTAGTCACCGCAGAGGGCTCCGTCCTAGGAAGTGGTTCTGGTCGTCTCGAAAGCTCCTCCGAAAAAGTCGTCCATCTCGGCCCGCTTTCCGACGTGGCAACAGCACACATGCTTGCAAACATTGCTCCTCCTGGTTTCAAACTTGAGGAGATGATGAGTCGACCCTATGCGACGAAAGAAGAGGCGTATGCAGAATTAGCGGCCTCGCCCGTGATTAGGGAATTGCGGGGCCATCCGAAGGCGATTGTGATGTTTGCCCCTTTGCTCGAAGATCATCGATTAGAAGATTTATTCGAGAAGGCAAAGCTATGTTATCTTGAGGCAAGTACGGCTGCTGAAATAGATTTGCCTTCGAAGGAGGAGGAAGAGGGGGGAGGAGGGACGGGGGGGAGGAGGAGTAATTTTGATGCAGAGGCGAAGGAGTTGGATGCGTCGACGCTGGAAAAGGAGACAGAGGCGGCGAGGAGATTTTTGAGGGATCCCATGTCCCAGCGATTGTGGCTGGAAGTGGTGCGACAAGGGGGGGCGAGGCAATCGAGTAGTATGCATCAAGGAGTGCCCTGGTATAGGCTGACGGATGCGCTGCAGGAGGAGTTGAGAGGGGCGTTGGTGGACGCGTTGAGGATGTTGAGGCTCCAAGTTACTGATTCCTCTGCTGCCCTTAGTAGTTCGGTAACGATGAAGATGTCGGTTGGAGCTTTCGCTGGTGCTGGAGGGGTTGAGGAGAGCAAGGCCTCCATGTCGCCCTCGATGCCCCTGTCGTCTGTGGGGACGGAAGCGAAGGAGGAAGGAAAAGGCGCCGAGGTATCAACTTATAGGAGAGGAGGGGAGACAGACGATGATGGACTGGTCCGTGGTTTGGAGCCGGGGGACATTCAGTTTATCAAAGATAGGTTGGGAGCCAGGATGCCGGGTAACGATTTGGTGAAAATCACAGATTTTTCAGTCTTTTGCGAAGGGTGGGTACCGGTGCAGAAGTCGATCCGGCTGCTCTGTCGGGAGTGGCTCTGTAATTCCCCCCGGCTTGTGCATGGCTTTTTGTCGCGTAAGGAGACAGAGGACTTGCTTCAAGGCCACAAGGAGGGCACTTTTATCTTTCGCTTTAGCACAAGCCATTTGGGCTTGTTGTCCATTTCGTTCGTCGGCAAACGGCCTGCCTCGATTAGTGAAAAGAAAACGGACACAGATAATGCTGTGATAGCTCCATTCCGGCATTTTCTGGTTCAAGTGGAGGAGGACAGGCACTGTGTGGTGTTCATGGAACCCGGCCGCTCCCGGCATGCGTCATTGGAGGATTTGGTCATGTCTTCCACCAGTTTGCTTGAGTTTTATCCGGGTGTACCTAAGGCACAGGCATTGGTGCAGATGCAGAAGTACAAGAACGATTAGATTTGGGAGGTTTAAGGTAGAAGGAGGGGGGGAAGTAGCAATAGGTTAGAATTTTGGTCGCGACAGGGTCGAAAAAGAAGGGAGCCGGAGAAGGGAGCAGAATTTTGTGAACATAGATGTGTACGTACAGAAAAAAGTCCGTTTAAGCAAAAGCAAATATCTATGCATGTGAAAGATGGGTCGTGTTCCGGGCATGTTGCGTTGGGAAATGGAAGGCCGTAGTAAGAGCCCAGTCAACCAACCTTCTCGGCACATACACACCTGCCTGCCGTTTTGCTTCAACCATCATGGGCCTCGTTCAAATCACGCACCAAAAGGTCGCAAGCACGTGCCTGTCGATATGTGCATTGCCCATCTCAACCCTTGTAACAATACATTGTACACTCTTAACATAGCGATGCACCATCGACGTCCACCAGCCACATTTGTGACCTCAATTCCGCTCATGACCGCCACCAAGACTCCCCATCTTCTTGTCTCGGACTCAGAGACGCCTAATCAGCGCTCCGAGGGGGAGGACCAGCCTGAATGCCGGCATGACGGCACCGAGGAAATAAAGCGCTGGCATCGGATACAGAAGAAGGTAAGGACATCAGGTTCATCACTGCTTTGTATGTTATTGAAGCTCCTCATGCTTGTCTCACTCCGACAGGCCCATGCGCAGCAACCCACTGCCGGCTCCACTACCTGCAGCAACAGCGGCACCAGCGGTGGCACTAGCAGCGACAGCGAAGACTCCGATGGAATGAATCCTCAGCACCTGACGCTGTCCCGCTCATCCTTAATGGCTCAGTGGGGTGAGGCCTCCAGCGGGAAAGCTGCCGTGAACGTCGTCAAGGAGCTAGTCGAGGAGCGAAGAGACGACTCGCAATCCAAGTATCAGCCTCAAACCGATAACGTAATAAACAAGGCACGGGATTTGTGTGCCCGCATTCGCCACCAAGCTAAAGTCAAGCAACGGGAAGAGCGTAAGCACATTTTGTTGCAACGGTACGTCGGTATGGACTGCCCAGGCTCCTTTCCTTGTTTATTCTCCACCTTCCAATGTTGGCACTCTGAACGACCTTCCCTCTTATTTCTACCATTTCCTTGTTCCCCGTCATTCACAAACCTACGTACGGATCAGACAAAAAGCTCGTGACTTGGCTCGGCAGGCGGCGGAGACTGCTCGAGATGAAGGGACCCGGAATGCAGCCTTGCGGATACACGCACAGAAAGAGGTGACCGAGGCAGCGCGTCGGGAACGAGTGTTGGCAGGAGAGCACGGGTACGAGGACAAGTCTGAATGCTTCATTGCCCGCAATAATTACTACGGACAAAGGACGCTGTCGGCCAGGCGAAAAGACTCTCTCGCCAGCAAACGGGACCAAGAGCGGTTTCAGGCAGCCAAATCCCAGATCGACATGTTTTACGCCACGACTCTCTCCGCCCGTGAAGCGCGTCATCAGCGGCAAGCGTCTGTGCAGCAGGCCAAGGCTTCCCACCGGGAAGAAGAGGATAAAGTAGTACGTTTGATTCAAGCGGCCAAGATGGAGCGGCTGCGGGCAGGGGTCCTTAAGGTATGCTTCTTACGGGCAATATAGTGGGGAAAGAACAAATAGAGGAGAGAAGGGCAACTCTTCTCAACTTCAACATTGAATGACACCGACCAGAGCTGGTCGTACACGAGGTAGTCGAGTGAACACGCGCGATACCCATCCAGTAAAGAATATTCTTACGCCCTATTTCACACACAAATACACAAAAACAGTGGGATCGATGGGTGAAGCAGCGAGCCATCTTTATTTGGTACGTCAAGGCCCAACACATGAGAAAGCTTCAGCATCAGCACCAGCATCAGCACCAGCAGCGGCAGAAAAAGAAACAGCAGCAGGAAGAAGCTGAAACGAAGGCGCGTGTCGCTGCTTCTGGTGCCGCATTAGCTCTTTCTTTCTTTTCCTTTGCTGACTGGGCCGTGAATGCAGGAAAATGGTTCAAATGGCAGGTAGACAACGCTTGCGCTCCCCCTCGTCGCCCCAAAAGCCCGTCCCATTACCTAGATGAGTGCTAGGTGTGACCATATATTTATTCTATGTACGTGCGTGTAAAACTGAAGGAACGGAGTGAATCGAGAGAGGAACGGACCAGAGTGTGCTACTGAAGGCCTTCACACGCTATTGGATAATAGATCAGCAAATGCTCCATATTCATGGCGTCAAACAGAAAAAGAAATGAAAGTAATCGGATTACTGGATACTGTCGTCTTTGCTTCTGTCACTCGTCGTCCTCGTCTCAATTCAGCCATTCCGTGAATATATTTCTCTGTACACTATCTCACGCGTGCGATCCAAGTCCCCTCTCTCAATTGGTATAGCTGCCACAGGCCCCAGCAGTGGCCGCCCGACTATCGCAGGCCTCGGGGAAAGAACAATCACACACTAGCGGGCTTCCCTTACGCATCCTCCGAAAACTAAGTGAGACGCGGCGGCCCCGCGCGACGAGCTGACCATTTACCTTGTCTGTTTTCCGACTCGCCAATCCATGACTCCATGCGTACCGGGCCTCTCCCTGCAGCACAAGCAAAGACCTTCGTGGCAGCAGTAGAGAGCAGCGTGCATCCACTTCTCCCTCTTCCAGTCCATCACCGGCCTGTCTCCTTCTTTGCTTCCTAAAATCCATAACACAAGCACTCCCCAAAGATACAATCAAAAAGCCGTCCTCGAATAGCGAGTGCACATCGATATGATTAGCTATGCCCGATCCCGGCTCATATTCATTCACTGTCATCTGATCTCTCTCCGCACAAGGAAACTCCTCCTTTGCCAACGGTCCACTCGACCAGGACACACTCAATGCCTCCTGTTGCTTTCGAATACGATTAAGTAAGGCTTGGCATATAGAAGGAATGGGAGCGACGGGCGCAGACAGCCCAAGTTTCCGGGTTTTGAAATCAATGGCCGCTGCACCATAGTGCTGCGTCCTTCGAAAGACTTGGACGGTATCCCATTCCGCGCTATCTACTAGAGCTAGGAGTGCCGCCTCCTCTGCTTCGGATAAAAATGGGAGTATTTGCAGGCCGGGTGGGAGGTGGGCATCGGGGAAAGGGGCACCTGTGATAGGGTCCGCTTGCACGTCTTCCGGCTGTGGATTAGACTTAGCCTCGTAAAATCGTCCGAACGTGATTTTAACTGGGTGCTGCGAAAGCCCAAGTGGAAGTATCTGTTTCTGCCATTGTTTCAGGACATCTTCAGCAGTCTGCTGAGTCGCAAAGCAGACAAAGCTCTTGGTAGTTTTCACGTCGACGGCCGTTGCGGTTGGAAAGAGGGAGCGGAGACAGGTCTCTAAAGGCTGTTGTTGACCCGCACCCACGCCCAAGAGGCAAAGCGTGTTAGAGGGCTGCGGAGATGGACAATATGGCATCCTCTACGCCTGTGGTTGGTGTTTGAATGGTTAGTGCACAAAAGGTTAGGGCGGGGGCAGAGGACGCAGGAGGTTGTTGCATCATCCGGCTACATCATGGGCGTGCTGTTGTGTGCTGTTGTGCAATGCTTTTAGCGGCACTTAGCTTAGCGGTCCCTTGTGACACAGCCTGTAGGGTTTCTTGATTACGCTCATGGCCTTGTACTCACCAGTTACAGCTCCCTTTCGTCTCACAATCCTTTTACACTTGCCCTCCAACTCTGTACATGCAGGCGACATAATCAAGCCGAAGCCGTTGCCGGAGTCGCTGGACACAAACGAGCGACGCTTCTACAAGCGCAAGGTCATACACCACGATAAATATGGGGGACAGCGGCGGCAGAAAGAAGGAGGTGAGTCCTGGGAGGGTGTATTGCGGGCGGAAGTCAAGTATTAGGATGGTAAGGGGAGGAAGTGCTTGTCTACGTGTCATTTCATACGCGGCCTCTGAGCATGGTGGGATAGAATGTGGAGTGCAGCTCGTGGTGGTATGTGGATGTCTTGGGCTCGTGCATGTGTATTAAATGCATGCTTGCAGTGCCTTGCTTGTAATAGAGTGAGAGTGCGTGATCTGGATGGGGATAGGTGTGCTTGCACGGCTCTTTGCTCCTAGTCTTGGGGCGACAGGTCACAATTGACGTGAGGGAAGGCCTTATTGGCTGTGTGTTGGGCGTAACCGCCATTTGTCTGTTCCTCTTTGTGCTCTTTCGATGTGTTCAAGTCCCGCTATTCGGAATCTACCACATTCCCTTATCTCTCTGTCTCTTTCACCTCCTTCCCTCCTTTCCCTCCCTCCTTCCCCCACAGATCTATTCCTATCAGACCGATTGGCTTATCTTTGCCATGGCCTGGAACCAACGCGCAAATATGTCCGACCGCTTCCGCATTGCTCTCGGCTCCTGCATCGAAGAATACAACAACAAAATACGAATCATTGAACGCAGCCCCTCCTCCATTTCCTCCTCCTCCTCCGTCGACTCCACCCCTGCCAACGCCAACGACGACGGTTTTCATAAAGTAACGGAATTCGATCATCCTTACCCTGCGACTAAGGTGATGTGGTGTCCCGACCGAGAGCCTGTCAGCCCTCAACGGGACCTGCTGGCCACAACGGGCGATTACTTAAGGATATGGAATTGCAGTGGATCGGAACCCAAGCTGGAGGCGTTGCTGAACAATGTGAGTGTCCGAGAAGTGGGTTAGGGAGGAAAGGCGAGGATGCAGTCAAGTTTTGTCTGCTTATTCTATGTCGGCGAACAAGTTTTATGACATTTCCATTCCTTTCTCGCATCTCTTAGAATAAGAACAGCGAGTACTGCGCCCCCCTCACCTCCTTCGACTGGAACAAGGACGACCCTTCCTTACTCGGGACGGCGTGCATTGACACCACCTGCACGATTTGGGACGTGAACACGCAGCAGGCCAAGACCCAGATTATTGCTCACGATAAGGAGGTCTATGATATTGGTGAGGAAAGAGGGGAAGGAGGGAGGGAAAGAGGGCCGAGGCGGCTTCAATGGTGTAGCAGTACCACCTTTAACTCCAACCCCTCCCCTTTTTCCTTCCCTCCAGCCTTCGCCCGTGGCAAGGATCTGTTCGCTTCCGTCGGCGCAGACGGCTCCGTGCGTATGTTCGACCTCCGCTCCCTCGTCCACTCCACCATCATCTACGAATCACCCGAGCTGACTCCCCTCCTCCGCCTGGCATGGAACAAACAAGACCCGAATTACCTCGCGGCCATCATGGCGGACAGCGCTAAAACTTTTCTGCTTGACATCCGGAAGCCCTCCTCGACCGTCGCCGAGCTCGGAGAGCATCAAGGCCCTGTTAATTCCCTCGCCTGGGCACCGCATTCTGCTTGCCATATCTGCACGTGCGGCGAAGACAGACAAGCATTGATCTGGGACCTCACTGCGCTGCCGGGGCCGGTAGACAGTCCGATTCTGGCATACGCGGCGCAGGCGGAGGTAAACACTGTGGAGTGGTTTCAGCAGAGCGCTGAGAGGAATTGGGTGGCGATTGGATTTGACAACCAGTTGCAGGTTTTGCGGGTGTAAGGCGGGAGGGATGGAAAAAGGGAGGGAGGAAGAGATGGGCTGTATAATGGATGAGATGGAGGGATGGAGAGGTGTAACAGTATGGATGTCGGGGCCTTGTCTTTCTTTTGTGTCTGTGGAAGGGGAAAAGGAATGTAGGACGGAGTGGGAGGCAGCGAATGAAAGAGACGCGATCCTTGTCTTAGGGGGCGGGGGGTGGGGGGGGGGGGGGGGGACGTTTTGTTTGACGACGACCCCTTCCTGCAAGCGATACCTGGTAATCTGGTGATGAACAAATCAACCCACTACAGATAGGAGCGCAGGTAGAGAGAGAGAGAAGTGAGAGAGGGAGGCAGACAGGGGAGCGGGCCCAAGGATGCAGCGGCCGTACGTAGTGATGGGCGACAGTCTTGAAGCTGTGGATTCCAGCTCGTGGATTGATGTGATTGGTTGCCTTCACTTCGTATCTACCTAATATTCTCCTTCCGCCACGCCAGCGCGATATACAAACCGAAGACAAGCATATAAGATGAAGTCCTGCATTCGAATTGGATGGATAAACGAGACCAAACAGCGATGAGAAAAAAGCAAGCGCGCTCGAAACGACTGTATGACGTCCAGAAGTCTGATGATGACGAGACAGGGAAAATGATTATTTTTTAAAACCCCATGGAGGAGCGTTTGGTTTTTCTTTTAAGGGTCTTGTCTCTTTACATATATTCATCTGCTGCTCGGTCTTTGACTTGCACTAGAATAGAAGAGAAACTTGAGACATCCCAAACGTGTCATCGTCGCTTCTGTGATGGTCCTTTCCCTCACACTTTTTGTGTTCTGTGCCCTTCGATTGCACAGGCATATGAATGGTGGAGTGTAGCTACCGTCTCTACCACACTTCTTTCCTCTGCTTTAGGACTTCTTCCTCTTGTCTCTGTTTCTTCTCGCTTTTTCGGTCAGAGACGTAGATAACAATCCTCTTCTTTGGTCTCTTCAGCCCGCTTCCCCAAAAAATGACTATCAATCTTTTCCCTCTACCTCTCAATACATTCGTGTGATAAAAATCGCTCAATTTTTTTCTCCTCTTCCTTCGTCTTCTTTCCGAATTACTCTCCGTTTTCCCCCCCTCCCTTCGCCCTTCGAGCTCGCCCCTGTAGGGGAGATTTGACCTTATGCTGTACGTATTTATAGGGGTGTGTATGATGAATCAAACCCAGATCTACAGGGTTCGAAGCTTTCTGCGAATGTCTCCCGTGGTTCGCAGCTGCATTCTTTTCCATTAAGAAAAAAATCCAATATGGATGGCCCCCAAAACCATTCTCCCCCTGATGTATGTGTAAATAGATGCCTCATCACCTTCTCCCACGCGTCAGACGTATGTCCTTTCAAAATGTTAAGCAAGGCCCCTTTGCCTATCTTGTTGGTGTTCCTCACTTTCCTCCTTGTTCTCGCCTATCCTCGGGTTCTGTCTTTGTCGTTTTCAATTTCGACGCACGCTTGCACAAAAAGAGCACGCATGGGCACAATCTGTGACATGACAGTTGCAACATTTCCCCCGTCCCGGCCTTTGCTGCTCTTTTTTCCCCTCCACCCAGACTCTAACTCAGGCTCACGTTGGCCTTCATGCTCTCTTTCCCCTCTCTTTAGGCACACGCAGTCTGTTTTTACTCTTCTTCCTCGCTTCCTTTCTTCTTCCTTCCCCTCACTGTGCATGCACATGATAATTATTTTGCTGATCTTGCTCCTCAACCACCCTCTTTCCCTTCCCTGCCCCTCGCTCCCTCCCCCCCCTTCTCGACACGAGCGGGCCAAACCACGACCCGACCGGTGTTCCCAGCTCAAGCAAGATCTTCCGGTGGTTGCGCCACATAAGAGGGTATTTGTAAAAGGGAATTGTCGGGTACAGGTGATGGATGTTGTGATAATTCTGATATATCAAGGGCACCGTCAGATCAACGCCATCGTCCGGAGAGAGCAAGCCACCGATCATGGCCGTGCACCCATACACATCTTCTGCCCGCGAGGCCTCGTGGGGGTGGTGAGGCGCGTAATCAAACGAGTAGGCCAGGCAAGGGTCAGTTATCATTCGGGGAAGCCCCACAAAGATCCAGAGCTGGTATCCGCACCCTTTGGAAAGGAGGAAGGACACGCTCAGGAGGATGACGAGCGTGACGAGCACGGCCTCGGCGGCCTCGTCGAAGGGGCGGGAGGAGATGTCACGGAAGTATCGCCAATAATAATGCAGGGTTTGTGTGCACCAGAAAAAGGGTTGAACCCACTCAGGGCCATGTCCGGCTGACCAATGATCGCTGATTTGAAGAAGATAGAGGGGGGAAAGAAAGGGAGGAATGCTGAGCATGATGGAGTCGAGTTTTATACGGAGGAAAACAATTTTAGTGTAAAAGTGCATAGATCCCGTACACATGGACACACCTTCCCCCCGACCCTCCCGCCACCTTCTGGTTCCAATGGTTCACATTAACTCACGGGTCTTTTTTGGGGTCATTCGTGTACTTGTGGTGGCTCAAGTGAATAAATCGAAATGCTTGAAACGGCGCCTGGAAACAAATCAGTGAGGAAATGTGTCCAATCAGCTCATTCACCCATCGATACTCTGCCGAGATCGCCCGATGGGCCGCTTCGTGCATGGCCGTAAACATGGTATATGTCGCCACCGCTGTAACAGGAACGGTCCAGTACGTCGGATTGTCGTGGAAGAGGAGGATAGGGAGGAGGTAGGTAGTGAGGGAGGCTGCGAAGAGGATGAGGGTGGGCCAGGCGATGGGGTCGTTGGTCAGCTCGTCATGCGTGGCCATGGCCACCTGAATATAGGATAGAACATGGCGGGAAAGAACGTGAACGGGCGATGTGAAAAACAAGATCAGTAGAAACGAGGAGAAAAAAGCCCAGCGGCAGCATGGTACAAGAAAAAAACACAAAATGGCTACAACTCCCAGTCCGGGTCGGGGGAGACAATAAAAATGCCTTCCCTCAGGTACCCCACCAGCCCAGAAGAACAGTATGGGAATAGGAATTGGATACTCGCATGCCAAGACACACAGCACGTACCCGACGGCTTTTGACACTGGGCTCTCGCTGGCGTGTGGTCGAGGTCATGGAGGGTTCAAGGTCCTCGGAAGAGAGAATGCGTGGTGTCATGACTGTAGTTGGTTGCTTGTGGTGCAGATGGAAGGAAAGACCGACAAGCGGGATCGATCATCTGTCAAGTATGGTGTGGTAAGGAGAAAGTAATACGTTAAGGGCAAATGGCATGTTTCTTAGAGCGGTGGTGAATGTCAGGGAGGGGGGGAATGTGTTGCCAACTCGTTAAAGAATGATACAGGCGCAAGTGATGCACAATACGGGCAAGTAAATGAAGCTGAAAATGATGAACCCACAGAGAACGGTCCTCACATCGTGTGATGCATGGATCAAAAAAGGAGGGCTCTGGGAATGGACACCTTGAAGTGTAATGGTCTTGACGCATAGTGGCAGTGGAAGTCTTGGCGTCCTGTGCAAAAAGCTTGGGGGGCACAAAAGATGCCACCAGATATCCCAACAGACGCACAAGGCATCAGATCTTGCCTTAAGTGGCGCTGGCCCCAAGGGTTGACCTTGCGAATACATGTACGGGAGGGCAGAGTTGATCGATGTGATGTCGGTTGAACTTCAAGGAAATTTCGTTCCCGCACTCTTTTCATCAATCTCATGACACGCTCCAGCTACATTTCTATTACTGTGGGCTCTGTGCATGTGATTCGATGCGCTAGGAGTGGCCCATCTCCTGTGGTGCTCGTGCATAGCGTCTGGGGGAACAGGAGCAGGCAGAGTAGAGGGAGGAGTGAGGAGGTTGGTCTCCCTCGTAGCTTGCCTTGAGCTGCCACAGTACTCATGAGGAGTTTTGAACCACATATGGAGAGAATGTAATTTACGGGTCACATTAGACCTTATATACATATTCCTTTTGTAAGAGATATAATAGGGTGGGTTTGTGACATTTTCCTTGACAATTCCTCAACCGCCGTGTGAAAGGGACAGTAAGGGGACAGGGAAAGTAAAATCCGGAGAAGACTCCCGTGATCGAAGCACCAGGGGAAATCTCGTAGAGCCCCTATTCGGTCCACAATCCCATGAAACTTTTGCATCCAAGTCATTAAATGGGCTAATTCATTTGCTTCTCTTGTATCTGGGTGCTTTTATGTTTTCAAGTTGTCATCACCCCACAGGTTTTTCACTTCGCTTCCTTTCACTCATTTCTGCCCTCCCCCTTCGACCAAGTCGTATGCACTCATCGCGGCAGCTCGCTTCGAATCAGCGCCGTAATCCCCGCTAACCGAGCTTCCAAGGCATCTAACTGCTCTTCCCGCATACTCAAATCGGTAGCCCCGCTCATACCCCCTTCAAATTCTTCACCCGACGCCGCTGAGGAGAAGGAAGCGATTAACTTGACCTTCCCGCCATCCTCGCTCGCCCTTCCTTCTTGTCCTGTCGCTGTCGTAGACGAAGCAAAAAAATCGGGCGCCACAAATTCTTCTTGAAGTTCTTGAAGCTGCGCAAGCAACGATTGAATGCTGTCATAACCATCCACCCCTCCACCTCCCCCTCCGCGCACTGATCCCTTCATCTTAATCTTCTGCTTCAGTTTCTCGCCTTGTACCAAGCCCGCCGTGTAGTGTTCTGATGGACGGGGAGTCTCTTTCACTGAATTGTTCCCAAATAAACCATGTCCACTCTTCCCCTCCCCAATTTCCATCTCCTCCTCCTCCTCCCCCTCCTCCTCCTCCTCCTCCTCCTCCTCCTCCTCCCCCACCTCCTCCAACTCTCCGCCCAACGTGCGCATCTTGGCGTCAAACACCGCCTGGGAGCGAAGGCGTGCCTGCCGTGCTTCGCACGCTTCCCTTGCATCCTCCTCCATTCGTCGTCGTGCCCGTGGATTGCTCTTCAGATAGTCAATTTCCAGGCTAGCAAGACGAGCTTCCAATCCCCCCACCATCGAGAGGGGGCTCTCCATAACCTCCCCCTCCTCCTCTTCTTCATCCTCTTCGACATCCGAAGATGACGCGGACGACAGCGCAGGTAGGTAAGCCGCAGGTTGCCCTTTGACGTTGTTGATGACATTATCCTCCTCCTCCTTTTCTTCTTCCTCCTCTTCCTCCTCTTTGTCATCATCAAAAGCAAGGTGTCGTCTTCGAAGGTGAAGCATCGGACTCCCGTCTACCGCCTTTCTCTCCCCATCCTCATCCTCATCCTCATCCTCATCTTTATCTTCATCCTCTCTCTGGTCCCTTCCTCGGTCACGCCGCAACATCCGCTCAATCGCCGCCACCTGGGCTTCCAACGACGACATCTGCTCCTGTAGACCACATCCCTCCTTCGTTCCTTTCTCCTCAACCTGCTCCTTTCCTTTATCAAAGCGCTGCTGCGGCTGCTGCCGCTGCTGGCATTGCTGCTCCTGGAATCGCTCCTGTGCAAAGTCGTCTTCCTTCTCATCCTCTTCCTCATACACTGGAGAGGGAAGGTACTCCAGCAGCTGCTCCTCCAGCTCCATCTTTTCTTCACTCATTCCCGATGCAATGCGTGCTGTTGTCGACCTTCTTCTCCTTTCTTCCCTCCTTTCCTTCTTTCGCTCTTTTGGCCGTGCAGTGGTCGTGGCCGCTGCTGAGACCTTCACCTCTTTGGGATGCTGCCGTACCACTCCACCAGCACCAGCTTCTGGTCGCTTCCAGTCGCTTTTTATCTCTCCTCGTTTTCTTCCTCCGTCCTTTCCTACAATGTTTTGTCCCTTCTTTACTCTCTCGTCGTCCTCCTCGCTCTCCTTGCGAGTTGGCTGCTTCTGCTTCTTCTCGCGGGTCACCGTTACAGCCGCCACCAGCCTTCCCTCTCCCCTCCCCTCCTCCTCCGCATTTGCCTTCTTTTCTTCATTCTCCGCAGGTCCCTTGCGCCATTTCATCTTCTGCTGCAGCTGCTGCTGCTGCCGTTGCTTCTCGCGACGGGCTAGAAATTGCTGCTCCTTCTGCAGGTCAGACGCGGAACGAGGAGCCTTGGGGCTTACGTCAATGATCCCCCCGTGCTGTTGTTGTCGTCGTTGATGTCGTTGTTGCTGCTTGTCCTTGTCATGGCCAGAGGAAGACTTGCCGTCGCCCGCCATGGGGACCCACATGACTTCGTAGTGTTGGGGCTTGCTCTTCTTCTCCTGTTGACGCTGCTCCAGGTTCGGTTGCTTCCTTAGCGCTGCTGCGGTCACGCGACTCTCCTCCTCCACCAGCACCTCGTCACCCACCATCTCCTCCTCCTCCTCTTCCTCCTCGTCACGCATTCGGCGTTTGCTTTCGTGTGTCTGCGTCTTGTTCTTAACTTTCCGATCCTTCTCCTTGTGGGCCTTCGTCTCCTTTTTCTTCAGGCTTTTCTTCATTCTTTTCGCGTCCGGGAGTGGAGACGTGATCAAAGAGGAGGACGGCAACGACGAGTCCTCCTCTCGGTAATCCCAGGAAGTGTCGGCCGCCATCGCGAGGGATGGTCCTTGGTGACGAGATGGTCGGTGGTGCGTCCTCGTTTTCGCCGTGGTCTGCTTGGTAGGCCCGGAGAAGGAAAACTTGAGATCAAGTGGCCGCCCCCCACGCTCCTGCAGGACCTGGTCCACGATCGCACGCAGGCTGTAGCGCATGGTTCCCACCTGTCTGAAAGCGTGCAGGAGGAATGAAAGAAAGAGAGGCGTTGGCGATGCGTGTGATAGTTATGGTGGGACCGACAACTGGGAGGGAACGCGAGGAAGCAGGGCGATTTAGCGCGTCTAGGTTAGGGCAGAGTGAGAGGTGGTGTGGGTAACAACGCGTGGGATAGCTCAAGTTTTGAAGGAGCGCGGACCGAAGGACCCCAAGGAACACACAGAAAACGCGAGGCCGGTGACAGAATCGGATGACGACGATTGCCCGCGGTATGCTCCCACACCGCTCCCACACTCCTCCTCGGCACTGGCCCTGTTGGAAAGTAAAAAGGGAGACCAAACAATTCTGTGACCCGATGCCTCTTTGTTTTATAATTTGATTTGCCTTTTCCCCCTAAATACTGTATTCCACTTCCGACAAAACATAGCCTAGTTTACACGCCCCGGCATCCACCTCTCTATGCCCCGTTCTCGTCCATGCGCCATGGCCGGCAACAGCAGGGCCAGGAACCGCAGCAGCAAACTCCCGCACACTGCTCCGGCCTAAAATCTCGTCACAAAAGAGTGTCTGCGCCTTGGCCTCGGTCACGCGCACCCAGACATAATCCCCTGGCTGCAAAGACACCATTGGTCCCCTCCCCTCTCCATTCCTCACGCTCGCAGGCACGTCCCGATACGGAAAAATGCAGCGTTTATTCGTATCACTCCTTCCCGTCCATGTGGGACTATCCGGGGTCGATCGCTTGCTCGGTCCCTCCACCAGTAACAGATGCTCCCGCCCAACCTCAGCGGCATTACGCGCGGCGGCAACACGACGGAAAGTAGCAATTATCTCTGCCAGCCGTCGTTGTTTGTCGGATTCAGGCACATTGTCTTGAAGATGGTAGGCGGCATGCGTCCTCTCCCGCAAGGAATACGCAAACAAAAAAGCTTGATCATAGCCGACGGCTTCAATCAAGCTTAAGGTCTCTAGGTGTTCATCCTCCGTTTCCTCACAAAACCCCGCGATAAAATCAGACGACAAGGAAACGTTGGGAATCACCTCCCTCGCCCGCTCAACCAAGGCCAGGTAGGCCTCTCGAGTATAGCCTCTCCGCATCCGATGCAATACTGTGCTGCTGCCACTTTGAGCAGGCAAATGCAATGACGCACATATCGAGGGCCGTTCGGCAATGAGCTGCAGTAACGGCAGAGGGAAATCCTTTGGGTGGGGAGAGGTGAAACGAATGCGCACCTCCTCGTCCACCCTTGATACTGCCTCGAGCAGGTCCACGAATCGGGCCCCGGCCTTATCTCTACTCTTGTACATGTTCGAGAACCCTTCCGAAGCCTCATACCTCCCCCCACTAATCACCGACGCGGTACTTGTGCTGGTGTCATGGAACGAATTCACATTCTGACCCAACAACACCACCTCCTTCACGCCCTGTCCTGCCAGCCTCCTCACTTCTTCCAAAATACTGTGTAACGGCCGCGAGCGTTCCCGTCCCCGGGTATGGGGGACAATGCAGTATGAGCAAAGGTTATTGCAACCACGCATGATTGAGACAAAGGCGCTTTTGTTATCGGGAGAGATACGCGAAGGTTTGATTTCCGCATAGGTCTCATCCATCGATAATTGCACATTCACCCCCTTCTCCCCCGCCTCCACCACGTCCAGCAACCGGGGCAAGTCTCTATATGCGTCGGGTCCCACAACTAAATCTATCGCTTCCTCTTCCAGTAGCTTCTTCTTGAGTCGCTCGGCCATACACCCCAACAAACCAATCACGGGCTTTTTGTATTCGAGTGCTCTTAGAGGAGGCCAAACCTGTGCTTGTCTTCGGCTTGGTGCCGGGGTGGCGCTTCGTGGCCGCCGAGGTGGATGTTTAAGGTGCTTAATTCGGCCCCAAATACGTTGTTCGGCGTTGTCACGAATGGCACAGGTATTGAGGAAGACGATGTCGCATCCAATGTGATGGCCTTGCTCTCCACCTCCCTCAACCCATTTATACTTGGCCCCCTCCATGATGGCACGCACAACTTCTGAATCGGCCGCATTTTGTTGGCATCCATAGCTTTCAATGGTGAAGGTTTTGGGCCGGGGATTGGCTGGGAAGGAGGATGTGGTGCCCGTGGTGGGCACACTCATCTCAGAGCTATCTTGGTAGGCTGTCGATGCGACTTCTTGATGCGACGCGGCGAGAAAATCTTTGAGCGTCCGCTGGTCGTGAGCCGGCAGCCGAGATGTCCTTGTCGGTGTAATAGTGCTGCTGCTCCTGCTGCTGCTGTTGGTGGTTCTGGAGAGAGTGTCCTTGACTAGGCCCCGAGCGTGCCGTGGCAACATAGTTCCACGGGGGGAGGTCGACAGGAGAAGGCGCACTTGTTGCAGCATAGCGCCTGGCGCCTGAATAGATATGTGTGTTAAGTATGTGGCTATGTGTGAGCACGACTGGAAGTAATGCCGAGCAATGTCGAGACATGTGCGTGTGCGAGGAAATTGGATGAAATCCTTCCGCGCGGTATAGCTACCGCATCGATTTCTTGCCCATATCCTCGCTCTCCGGCCCAATCTCCACACTTATCTCTCAGCACACTCACGACAGGCCACGGCAATGGAGCTGCCGACACATCTTTTTACACCTCATTGAAACGATGCCGGTCCTACCACTGACCTCTGAAGGCGCCTCGACACGGCCTCCGTCGTCCTCCTGGCTGTCACGCCTACAATCGAGCGCATGGGGCGGCGGCAATGAAAGCAGCACATTACCGACGGAAAAGGACCCACAACCGCCGCAGCAGCAGGCCGGGGTAGGATCTGCAAGTGAGGTGGAGAGAGATGTGCTTGTCGGTTCGCATGACGAGACCACCAAAAGCACCAATGGAAGCCCCATCTTCTCTACCTCCTCCTCCCAAGAGGTCTGGCGGGACAAGCTGCACAAGGCCCTGCGGGCCAAAGTGATGCTTGTAAGCAACGCCTGGACGGCTACCTTGGTCCTAACAATTCTACTAGCGGTGGTCTTTCGAGCGCTGCAGCCTACGGAGGAACCAGGTATCGGTGTGGCGCACTACGCATGGCGTGTTGATCCCCTAGACCCAGGGCAGCGAAGCCTGGCTGAGCTAGATTTGGATGTGCGTGTGACGGGTAGTTTCAGCATGGAATTTGATCCGAGTATAGTGGAGTTGTACCCGATGGACGCGGATGAATTGGTGAGTGTAGAGCATCGTGAGGAGGCGGCGTTGGCTGCTTTGAAACTAGCTGAGGTACCGATCCCGAACTGGAGCTTGACCCGTGGGCATAACATTGGCATAGTCTCCGCCAAAAAGCCCAGTGGATACTTTTCTACGGGTCAGAATATTCCAGGTAGGGGACGGGCGGGAGGTGACGACGAAATCAAGGAGGTAATTTTGACAGTTAATATGTATGGGTTTGTGACCGTGTTTGCTTCTTTACCGTCGCGGATTTTCATGAAGTGCTATGTGATGACGGATCTGGCGAGTGTAAAGGGGCCGAGATGTGAGTCGGTGTACCTGCCGCATATAAAGAGAGGGGCGGTTGAGGAGGGTGAAGGAGAGGCAGGGAATGGAAGATAGGATGGAATAGAGTGAGGAAGATGCTACTGTCAGCAAAACAAATATGTTCGTGTGCATGAAAAGAAACGTAAAATATAAAACCCAGGACAATCTCAATTCAATTCAAATAAATTAGAAAATAACAAGGATCGAACATGATGGTCGAAAGGCAATGGACGTCTTTAAGAAGTAATAACTCAACGGATATTTCTTCCCAGTTCTCTCTCGCTTGTCAAATACATTTTCATTTTCACATCTTATCTACTAATCTTCTCTAATCCCTCGCCTCTCCTTCCCTCCTACCATTCTTTTATAATTACGAACCCAATCCCAGTTTCTCCAACAGCTGATTGATCAACCCCAATTTCCTTTCCAGCTCCCCGTTCCTGTCAAACTTGTGCATGCGATACACAAAAAACCGTATCTCATCCACCACTGGAATAGAATCAATCTCCTCTCTTTTGTCCACCGTCGCTGCACTCTTCCTAACCATTTCCAAAAACTCATCCGTCCACACCACCTCCTCCAATATATCTGCCATTCGTTCCATCACAAAGTTTTCAAGGCGTGGCAAGTCGTACATTCTCCCCAACTCCAACAAGAAAAAGATGTCGATTTCTTCGGCGTTTTCCATTAGAGCGTTGCTGCACTGCTTCCTCAGACCAGATAGCATGTAGCGAGTTGCAGCGTCGAGAACCTCGAAGACAGCGGGGACAGAAAGAGGGGTCAAACACTCATCGCAATACATATACTCCAGTACCTTCCGCAAGGCCTCAGACGAAATGGAGAGATGGATGGAGAGAAGCGCCCCGCTGCTCGCATCCTCCTCCTCCGCTCCCTCCTCCTCCGCTCCCTCCTCCTCCGCTCCCTCCTCCTTCCCATCCTCCGTGCTGGCGATACTACTCGCTTTCCTCCTCCCACCTATTCCCTCCTCCACCGAACCAGCACCAGCATCAACACCAGCACCAGCACCAGGAACCGCTTCCCCTCCTCCTCCTCCTCCTCCTTGCCCCTCCGCAAAACCTGACTTGAGCATGGTCCTAAAATATTGACTCCGCGCACACAATATTACCCGGTGCAATGCGAAACTCTTCCCGTCCGCCGTGAAAATGACAACGTCAGCATCGTCAGGGAACCTCGTCACAACCTCCCGGGCTAGCGCCTTGAAGTGCTCAACTACCGCCTCTTTTCTTGGCTCGATAATCAATACTTTTTGTCGCTGCTGCTGTTGCTTGAGCAAGTGACGGCGACTGGATCCACCTCCCACACCCATGGCCCTCTGTTCCTCCTCCTCCTCCTCTCTAATTGCGCATTCGATTACTTTTTTCTGAAGTTCTTCTTTCAAATCAGTCAGTCGCAGCAAATGACTGAGCTTCACACAATCCCTCAGTAAATATAATGGCAATTCCAACCGCGCCGTGTATAAATACTGCAACACGCAGGCAAATGCCTCTTGGGAATGCAGCACGGCGATAGATGAAAAAGAGGAGAAAGGTGGAGATATGTGCTTACCCCTCCGGCAGCGTTTCCATTTCCCTTGTTTGAATTGGCGGGCAAAAAACTCGCAGCGGGTACGAAGAACGATTTGGTGGCATTGCCAAAATGCACGACCAGAGTTCTCCCTGCTGCTGCCACTACTGATTTCAATCGTGGTGTTACTTTTGTTCCTGCTGTTGCTAGAGGTGTTGTAATGAAAGCTCACATCAGGCCATAATCCATCCTTTTGCTCGAAAAGCAATCGTAGGCACTCCAAAAATGGTTCGCGGTGTGCGCGTGTCATTTTGCTCTGTCTCAACAAGCGCCGGAGTGGGTCATTAAGCGCGGCATAAAAGCATCGTTCCCCCATAAAGTCGCCTTCGTCCGCGACAGCCCCCATCCCCAACATATACTCTACGCACGCCACATGGCCGCAAAGCGCTGCGTAGTACAATGGAGAAGCGTTGACCTCGTTTATCCTATTGATATTGTGCCCTTTTGTTTCCACCAGGTACGAGAGCAAGGGTAAATCTCCTTCCCTGGCGGCACGCCAAATATCGAGGTGAGGTGGAAATGTGGTGGTAGCTATAGTGGTGGAGGGAGTGGCGGACGTCATTCTGTGGCGAGAGAAAGCGGAAACCCCAGGGAAGGCACACTCAGTCGGTAGTCACTTTACGGTACTGTACTATACTGGTGAATACTAGTAGTATTCACCTCCGAGTCGTCGGGAGGAGGTCGAGAGCGATTGGACGGCGGCCTTGACAAACAATCGCCCTCATTGATATTGGATCCGCGCGCTTGTCTACGCCAAAATTGTACCTGGCATCTATGGTTGTGTACGAAGATTTCGAGTAATGCAATAGTTGTGGTGTGAGTCCTTCTATTTGGGTCCCTCGATGCATGCCATTATCATCTCAACTATCTCTTCTCCTTTTCTTCCGATTTACGCTTACCCAAGTCTACGCCAACCATTACACATGACACTCATAGGGTCGTAGCCATCCATACGCGTAGCTAGGTGGGCTCCGGTTGACTCAATTGCGCCCTGCCGCGGCCACGCCTGTCGCTCGCTGACCCTCGCTCACCGCTCAGCCATCGCCAAGGCAGCTCACGTTCTTCAGTCCCACATTCTTGCGACCACAAACCACTAGCATGGAAGGCATAACAAACCAGCCCATAGTTATTGACAATGGCACGGGCATTCTCAAGGCCGGCTTTGCGGGTGGCGATCGGCCGCGTGTCATTTTCTCCTCGGCGGTCGGGCGGCCTAAACATGTCCGGATGATGCCAGGCGGGGCATTGGAGGGGACGGACGTGTGCGTGGGGAGCAAACTGCAAGAGCACAGGGGGGCTTTTCGTTGGAGCTATCCAATGGAGCACGGGATGGTGGTAGATTGGCAAGACATGGAGCGGGTTTGGGGCCATATTTATTCGCGGGACCATTTGAATGTGCCTTCCGAAGAACATCCGGTACGTGTGTGTGCTGCCGTGTCAGGTGTGGTGGGTGATTTGGCGGCAGCAGAAGATGTCAATTCATGAATATATATAAGTTATGTAACCGTACATACACCGCATAAATAGGTTTTACTGACCGAGGCGCCTTTGAACCCGCTAACCAACCGCGAAAAGGCAGCAGAAGTGCTTTTCGAGACTTTCAATGTTCCGGCCCTATTCATAGCGCCGCAGGTGAGAAAGATTTTTGTTCGATAAATGGGGCCGATAAGTGAGGGAAGATGATTTGAGTAAAGTATTAAGCAAGAAATACTTTCATGTTCGTGCCCGCATCTCTGCCCTTGTTTGTTTCCCCTTTTTACTCACACTTCTCCTCTCCCTCTATCCTCAACGAACAGGCCATCCTAAGCCTCTACGCCTCAGGGCGGACGACCGGCGTGGTGCTCGACTCAGGGGATGGAGTCAGTCATGTGGTGCCGGTGTACGAGGGTTTTGCCTTGCCTCACGCCATTACACGCACCGATGTGGCGGGGCGGGATGTTACGGATCAATTGCAGGTAGGGGCCGGAGGCAGGACAAGAAGTTGGAAAGGTGCGGGAGGTGAAGAAATTAGACCTCAAGTGACATAGCTGCATCGTCTTCACTCTAATCAGTACTTTGAATTTATTTATAACACAGCTACTGCTGCGACGGTCGGGCCGCAACCTCCAAACATCCGCCGAGAAGGAAGTAGTTCGTCAAATCAAGGAAGAAAAATGCTACGTCTCGTTTAACCCCCGGAAGGAAGAAGAGACCCCGCCCCACGCTGACGCTTACCAATTACCAGATGGCGTTACCCTTATGGTGGGTGCTGAGCGATTCCGTGCGCCGGAGATATTGTTTCGGCCGGAGCTGATCGGGAGTGAGGAGAAGGGTAGGTGAGGGAGGGAGGGGGAAGATGGCGGAGGGGATGTAGAAGATTTGGCGGGACAAACATAGTTGAATCAGCGGGACGAGGATAGAGGTACTGGACTATTTACATCGAAATCGTCAAGATCCATTAATAGGCTTTTTCCTCGACCAGCGCTTTCCACACTCCCTTAACCCTGTCATCCTTCGGCTCTCCTTCCTCTCCACCCCCCACCACAGGCGTGCACGAATGCGTAGTCAGCAGCGTTCTGAAAGCCGACCTAGACCTGCGCAAGGCCTTTTTCAGTCAAATTGTGCTTGCAGGGGGCTCTACCCTCTTCCCTGGATACGGCGATCGCCTCTTGAACGAGATTCGCAAGCTAGCCCCTCGAGATGTGAAAATTAGGATATCAGCCCCGCCGGAACGGAAGCACTCCACATGGATTGGCGGGTGGGTGTTTGAGGGTGGGGAGGGGTGGAACGGGAGAGGGGGGAGATATAGGGGGAGAAAAATGGGTAAGAGGGTTTATTGAGTATGGCTCGCTGGCATGGCTGAAGGTGCCTTCGATTGCTTACTTGCCTGGTTCATCTTGTGGTAGGCTCATCCCTCTTCCTGACTACAACTCCCGCTCATTCATTACTCCCTCCTCCTGTTGCTCTCCCCCCACCACCCTCCCTTTAAAACAACAACCATAAGGTCCATCCTTGCCTCCCTCGCGACATTCAAGTCTCTCTGGGTCACCCGCAGCCAATATCAGGAGCACGGCGCTGCCATCGTCAATAAACGAACATTGTAAGAGAAAGCAGGCGCAATAAAGACAAAATGAAAGAAATGTGCGCTGCTGATGCAGACTGGATGTAAAAATATCGGCCGATGAAGTGACGAACTCGAACGAACGACGTATGACAGAAAGAAGAAGCATTTTTGAAAAGAAAAAGTAGTCTTCGAATATAGTGAGTGCCCTAGGTACCACGTGCTTGCTTCGTTTTTGTTCTTGACTTGATGTCTCTCTGCTTTTCGCCTCCTTCTTATTTAGCTACTCTTTCTTCCCGTCATCCACATAATGTGAATGTCCCTCGCCTTGTTTGGTGTAATGACGTCTCTTTGTGGTATCCCTTGTGTCGACTCCTCCCTGTCACATAGAAAAGAAAACACAACACCGTGACATGCACACGCTGCGCACGCGCCTTTAAAAAACACACAAGCCTGAACAATCCGGCCTTGGTCCATCCATTCCCGTATTCTATCATGTAGCTAAGTCTTGTCGGAGGGGTAGAGTCAGAAAATGTCCATATACACTGTGTAGGCCGGTTTCAGCTCCAAGTATCTTTTTGCCTGACTTCGTCTTCTTTACGCTGCTCTCTCTTCTCACACACGCACTCCTGTCCATGTCCTTCAATTCCTTTGTGTTTATCATTTTTGACTGCACAAGAATAATGCACGTCTCAGACAATCTATGCATGCGCAACCAAAAATCAATTCATGCGCAGATGAATAGAGGCACGGCAAGACATCGGACACTTACATGCTACTGGAGCTCGCGCCGGTCCCACTGGTGCCGCCTGAGCGGCTCGAGCCGCTGGAGCCGCTGGACGACATGCCTTCCTGGGCCTTGTGTTTGGTGCGATCGTACGTCTCCTGTGCCGTGTCACTCGCCTTGAGGCCCGTCTCCATGCCCGAGTGCTTCGCGCTCTGTCCTGCCTCCTGAATGCGGTGGCCGGTATGTTGCGCCCCCTCTTTGGCCCGCCCGCTGGCCTGCGACGCCCCCTCGCGGATTGCCTGCCCGGCCTCGGAGATTTTTTCCTTTGCACTTTCCATCGCCTCATTACTGTGTAGTGGAAATTTGTGGGAAGGGGGGACAGAGATGGGTGGGGCATTAGACATTTAAAGCGGCAAGTACTCGTTATCTTGGTGGGAAAGGGAGAGGCGGGTAGCTGGGCAGACTGGCGGGACGCTCTTCATCTCGAAATGCGTCATAAGTAGACACTGCTTAGCCTTAGCTCACAATCCTCCCCCTTTACTTACACTCGCTCTCCGATGCCGGCCATTGTAGCTTGTTTTGAAAGTGGGTATGCTGCTTTGTCGGATAAAAGGAGGGAATGGGAAGAAGGGCAATGACAATTGGCTCATGAACAAGGACACGTAGGGCATCACAAAGGCGACACGTAGGGCATCACTTGGCACAAACAGTGCAAGGTACAGCAAGAAGCCACAAGTGTCTGCGCCCTTTCGCGTGCGAGAGGGGAGGTTGGCTTGGGGAGTCAGGCAATGCACAGAAAAGAAAGGCATAATTGAACGCTAAGCATAACAAAGTAAACGATACTTTCCAACAAACATAAGGTAGCAAAGGTGTCACGCACCTTGAGGTTGGTCAAATTTTGTCGTCAGGAATCCTTTAATCTCGTGCGGAACGTCGATGTGCACGTTCCCAGGGCCTGAAGTATGTTCCGGAGCTCCGTGTGGAATATATATAAAATATAAGTGTTCGCTGGACATGCTACAAGGCGCGAAACACGTAGAGGGCTGTATTCCACCAACCCATAGCGTATGCACTCAGTCGGCATTCTCATATGTACAAGGGGATTCTTGCTAAAGTTTGTAATCTGCATACACGAAAATGGGGCTTCTTAACATGCTGTCGTCCAGCGTGCATCAGACCGGCCTGGCTATTTACATCATCGCTCAATCAGTCTTCAGTGGCGTTATAGGAGGAGAGTCCGAGGGCTTTGTCCCGAGCAAGAAAGATGCCAAGCCCCATCGACACCATTTCCCGCACCCTTGCTCGCCTTCGCCCGCAATGACGCCAGAAAAAGGCTTGCACGCCCCGGTTGAGATAAAGGAGCAACAACATGGGGCTTTGGGTGGAGTGACATTTCGAATGAGGAAAGGAGTCAGAGCCGCCGTCCCGTCGTGGGGCAAGGATGAGCCAGTCGAAATGCCCACGCTTATTATCCCTGGTGCCGGTGCCACGACGACGCAGACAGAGACGACACAAGCTGAGCAACGCCCCACGGAAAGCGAGGAAGGCGGGCAATCTAAGCTTTCGTTTGCTCGAGAGGCGCAAGGCGACAAAAAGGTAGATACGGCGGCGGAGCAGCAGGAGACGAAGATGGGCACTATTGCAGAGAGGAAGGTAGACTTGATGCTGCCGAGGGAGAGGGAACGGCGATATGAGTACGAAGAAGGGAAGCTGACGGCCTTGAGCCCCCTTAAGGATCGACCATTTAAGTCAATCACAGTGCATGAATCGAAGGAGGGGGGATCTTGGGCCGCCCCCGCGGAGATTCATTCAATGTCTTCATACCGGTCTGGGGCTTTTCGCAAGCGACATGCTCCCACCGGTGGCTTCACAGGTGGCCCGCCCCAGATTGATTCTAACGCGAAGGAGTTGAAGTGCATTATCATGTAAAATGTCAAAGAGAGCGGAAGAAAAGTTGAGAAAACCAGTAAAAGCAAAATATGCACACGTTAGAGGGAGGATGGAAGAGAAGGGGTATGCACAGACAAAATATAGACAAACAGAGAAAAAATCGGTAAAAAAGAGACAACTGAATACATACTACACTATATTTTAAATGTTCAATGGCCACAACAGCCCGCACCCAACCGTTTGTTTTGCAGTACCCACATGCCCTCCTCCTCCAGCTGTTGCGGTTGCTTTCGTCCTTGTCCTCGGAGCGGCCCATTTTTGCCCCGAATGAAGGGCCCCCCCAAAATTGCAGCCGATGCGAACACCTTTCTTTCGTTTTCCCCTTTTGTATCAAGGCGACACACACCCCCAACCCACACTTGCTCCACGGCCGCCTCAAGCAACGCGTGCCGACAGTCCTCCTCCCTCCTCGGCCCAGTCACATCCCTATCAATCACAACAAAATCAGCCTGATACCCCGGTGCTATCCGACCCAGCTTTCTCTCCGCATGACAAGCATACGCTCCACCAATTGTGTACAGCCTTAAAGCTTCCGAGAAACTCAAACACTCCTCCGGCAAAAATGCCACTTCCCTTTCCTCCCTCCATCCTTCCTTCCCCCCCCTCGGCTTACCCGCATGCGGCACCCGGTGCATCGCGTCATAAATCCCTCCCAAAGGCCGACAGTCCTCCACTGGGGCATCCGATCCCCCTGCACACATCACTCCTCGCTCCCCAAGACTCTTCCAGCAATACGACACACGCTGCACCTCAACCGGCAGCCGGGCTTGGACCCACTTACAATCCGTCGAGACAAACGACGGCTGGATCGAAGCAACTACCCCCTGCCAGGCCATCCTTTCCATCAGATCTTCCCCCATGACTTGACAATGAGTTATCACGGGTCGAGCTCCCGAAGGCACCTCTGCCCCTTCCAGCGCGTCCAACACTGTCTCTAAAGCTCGATTTCCTATCGCATGAACCTCCAGCTGAAATCCTGCTTTGTGCGCACTCTTGATTTTTTCTCTGAGTTCTTCGAGTGTATGGATAAGCATGCCGGTGTTGGTAGTACCAACGTAGGGAGAACGCAATGCTGCAGTTTCTGCACCGAGGCTTCCGTCGGAGTAGAGTTTTACACGCTCGCAGGAGAGGAGAGAGGAGGGGGAGGCGAAGGAGGGATGGAGGGGCTGGCTGTGGTTAACGTTGCTCTCAAATTCGTCGTGGTTGACGGTGAGAAAGACGCGGAGGGGGAGTTTCTGCTGAGATTCCAGCTTACGGTAAAGGTGCCAGGCATTGCTGTCATTTGTTTGAACCGACGTGAGGCCTGCGCGGAGGCACTGGTTGAGGGCGTTCCGGAAGTAGGTCTCGCGAACGTCGTCGTCGGCTTCGGCGATGTGGTCTGTGATGCTTGAGACTGCATTCTCTCGAAAGATTCCCGTAGGGAAGCCGCTAATGGCGTCGATATCTATTCCAGCGGGTGGCTATTGATTGTGGTGAGAGGGGGGACAGAAAGCGGGGGGGGACAGGTGTGCGACCTCTCATTGGGTTCAGGAAAGGCTTATACAAATTAGGAGGATGCATGAATCAAAGTTTACTTGTTGACTTCTACACCACTTTAGTAAAGGGGGAAAATTGCATCGTAAATGCACCGGACCACCCACTAATAAAATCGGAAAGCATACAAACGTGTCCTGAATTCCCTTGCATTTCCCCCTAACCCACCTTCTTCGCGGGAATCAGCGATATCCCACTTACTTCCAAAGCAGCCGTATTGGCCACGACTATGTGCCAACATGCACGGTACAATACGACAGGCCGCTTATCGTCACCCATGGCTTTGTCCAAGTCCTGCCGCGAGGGATAATCTCCACCCCAGGCTGATTGGTCCCAACCTACTCCCACAACCCACGATTTGCTTGGATGCATCTTGCCGTAGGCCGCCACGGCCGCACCCAGCTCTGACAAGGTGCGACAGCCAGAAAGTTGCAGGTATTCTTGCGCCTCACCCATGTAACCGACGTGAATGTGCGCGTCGATTAGACCCGGTAGAATAATGCTGCCTTCGGCGCATTTCATGTTCATGTCAATAATGCGGGTCGCCTTGGCTTGCGCAGCCTTGTAGGCCGCATGCTCTTCGTCGTCGTCTGCTACACAACCCACTGCATCGAATATGCCTTTTGTCGTGTCGATGAGGCACCACCCTGCCTCGGGCTGGGTAAGACGTCCTGATGAGGACGAGAGAGAGGACGAGGACGAGGATGCGGCTGAGTCGTCGTCCCATTGCCACAGACGAGCATTGTGGAGGAGCAGCATACGGATCAAGTCGGTGATACGCTCCCTGACAATGTCGTGGGTAGATTCCACTGATTGGTATGATGTAGGGCGTTGTGTGATATGTGGCAGTGTACGTAAGAGTGGGAAGGAGCGAGCGGGGAGGTTGTCGTTTCCTCTGTGCTCGTATCTAGCATTTCCCCGATCGCCTCTCACCTTGCACTCTTATATTTTTTCACTCTTATATCACAAAGCCCACCAACCATGGCACCATAACCATAGTCTGACACGGCTCTATGTTTTTCACATTCACAGGCGGCAATCAATAAGGATTTCGGTCAAAGCCGCTTTTAAAAGGGTAGCACGATCACGATTACTGCACGATTCATTGAAGAGCCCTGCTTCACTTTGTGTTGTGGCCGTGCTTGAGCTACCTGTGGCAAGGGGAGGCCAGTCGTTAATTTGCTTACACGGGCACACGCATCTCACCGAGTGTGGTGCTTCGTTGATCTGTGGTCTTATCTGACGGCGGAGCAGCAGCAGCACTAGCAATATCATCATCCGAGGCCTCGAGCATCCTATTTGCATTCAATAACTCCACCATAATGGCCAGGGCTCGAGGCATAAGCGACACGGGCGTCTGGTCCTTGACCACACGTGATGAGTATGTCAGCTACCTGCAATCGAAAAAGAGCCTGTCCAAGGCCTCTATTCATAGCTATTGCTGGCGCCTCGAGACACTCTTTCGGGCTCTGGTGACGGGCAAAAACATGCACGGCGACTTGAACCGGGACCAAATTCGCCGGTTGGTCGAGCATAACTTTGACGAGGCTGAGCGTTTGGTGGCGCAAGACGACCGTCGGAGCCATTGGCGCCTTTTGAAGGAATTTTTGGGGTTGTCCGACGTTCCTTTTGTTATGGCAGGGGGAGGAGGCAACGACGTGATGAACCTGCACCAGCGATTGGCCAGCAGCGGTGGAGGCGCTGTCGAGAGCAGTCTTGACGGAAATGGAAGAGTGATAATCGGGAATGGAGATGGGGGACTCGTCGAGCATAGGGATGATAAGCCACCATCTTTTCCTGTGGGTGTGGGTGGTGGTGGAGGGGCTAGGAGGAGTGGGGAAGGCGGGGGTGGAGGGGGGGGGGGGAAGAACGAAAACAAGGTATGGGACATGGAGCTAAAGAAAGATTACCGAGCCTGGCTCCGAGAGCGTGGAGTCAAGGATAGGACTTGTGGCTCGTATTGCACTTTTGTGCATAACCTTTTACGAGCCCTGGCAGACGCACGCAAGCCGTTGCCCCTTTTTCAGCAGCAGCAGCAGCAACAACAACAACAACAACAACAACAACAACAACAACAACAACAACAACAACAACAACAACAACAACAACAACAACAACAACAACAACAACAACAGCCACCACCACCGCCGCTTCATCAGCACCAACACCACCAGCTTCCGCAGCAACATAAGCAGCAGGAGCAAGACCACCACATGCCTCCACCCGTTGCGGAGGAGTCCATTGTCCCTAACAATGAGTGCGAGTTGCAGCAGCAGAACGAGGCATCGAAGGGAAATGGTGTTCTATTGCATCATGGCGAGAGTCCTCAGGACATAGGAGGAAGAGGAAACGGTGCTGCGTCAGCCGCGTCAGGAGGTCCCCTCATAGAAGAGCAGCAGCAGCCTGTGGTGCTGATGATGGAGGGAGGAGAAGCAGGGATCATCCCCCCCCGCCGGGAAGGGTTAAACAGAGCCGAGCTTATCGAGCTGTTGGAAGAACAATACGAAGAAGCACAGCGGATCGTAAGGCAATCCAAGAAAAGTCGGTACTTGCGTTCTTTCCGCGAATTCTTAGGGATGGGTAACCATGAAGACAACGTCCCCCGAAATATGAACCATTGGACAGACCGCATAGGGGGAGGGTACAAAAAATGGGTTGGGTCGGGGAGGGCCGGTAGCTCCCATGCACGCACCCGGGGATATGTTGGCGCAGCGAGAAGTATGTTGAGGGCAGTGAAGAGGCATGGATGGGTGATAGAGGCAGTAGGGGGGAGTATGGTGACGAGGGGGGAGGTTTTGAGAGCGATCGAAAAGCGTAAGGCGGAGCTGCAACAGGTGTGTGATAAGGCGGATGAGGAGCGGTTACAGGCTTTTTGTCGGTATTTGAGTGGTGGAGGAGGAGGGGGAGAAGGGAAGGGAGGGGGGAAAGAGGAGGAAGAGGAGTTTCATTTCTCGTCGGGGGCGTCGTCGTTTGGTATGGATGCGGAGGAAGAGGAGGAAACGGAGAAGGTGCTAGAGGAGATCAAAGAAGGAGGAGCAGGAAAAGCAACAGGAAGAGGGGTTGGTGAAATTGCCTCGAAAGTGAGTGCCACTACGATTTCCTCCGCCGCTGCTGGGCAAATGGTGCTGCCACAGCTGCTGCTGCTGCAGCATGAGCGAAGGAATGGGTCGGATGGAGGGTTGGTTGGAAGCGTCGACGTTGCGACCGAAGGAGGGGAGCGAGTGGTGATGTCATCACAGAAGGACGCGAGTGGAGGGGGGCAATATGTTCAGAGGGCAGTTGTCCATCACCAACAACAACAATCACCACTACAGCAACCACAGCAGCACCAACACCAATATCAACAAGCACCATCATCACAACAACAGCAGCAACAAGAAGAGCCGCACCAGCAGCAGCAGCAGCAGCCATCCACGTCAAGCCCCAAACCAGCCGTGGGGGAAGGACAAAAGAGAAAGCGACTGATTGTAGAGAGGGAGAGGGGACTGCAGAAACGAATCATGATGCTCGAGCAAGAGGTGGATCGCACGACACGTGAGCGGGACAAGGCCCAAAGACGCGCGCAGAGACTGGAGGAGGAACTAAAGCACCTGCGAGATCGCTTACCGCCATTGCCGCCCGTCATGATCAGCTCCCCATCCACAGGTGACTCTCATCTGGCCATGTCGATAAATGTTGTTTCGATGCAGCAGCAGCAGCAAATGTTTGCTGTCGGTACAGCGGAGGGAGATAGCGGTGGAAAGGCGGAGGTGCAGCAGAACAGAGTCGCTGTTGAAGGGGAGGGGAGGGAACAAGGAAGTGAGAGAGATGAAGGACAAGATGCAAGAGTAGAGATTATTTGCCCGGGCCACAAGAAGCAGAAGCAGCAGCAGGAAAAGCATCACCACGTGGCGCAGAGGGAGTACCACGACCATCACCACCACCAGGAGCAACAAGAGCAGCTGCATCAAGGCATTCATATATTGGAGGGGCACAAGCATCAGCTGCACCGGCAGCACCAGTCGCACGCAGAGGAGCCGGAGCAGCACCACCTCCTTCACCATAGGCATATGGACAACACTCGATTTGACATGTCCCTCCGCCGGCATCCAAACGGGGAGGAAGAATTAGAGGAGAGGGAGGAGGATGGGGAAGAGGAAGGGGTGCGTGCTATTCACGAGGATGCGATAGTTGTGATGGGCGGCGGAAGGGCTGATTTGGATGGACATGTTGAGACGGAGGATGGCAATATGACGCAGCAAGGTTGGGCGGATCCGCAGGATGATATTTGAAAGGACAGAGAGCATGCGGCGGAGGTGTTGTGAGTGTATATTATGTGAGGTGGAGCAAAGAAGAAGGGTGGAAGAGGACTGAAGTGTGAGGGTTTGGAACATCACACCAAATGGAGCAAAGTTGAGGCTGCCTTGCATTCCACACTATCGAGGAGGTTGTAAAATAGATTAGACCTTTTGTCATATCGAAGTGCGTTTTACCCTTTCTTGCTTTTTCCTAAATGATTGTTTTTTTGGTCAATCTTTCTGTTTCGTTTGCTTGCCGTTGTTCTGTTGTGTCGTCTTCAATTTATACACCCAATCCCGCACATTACCTTCTCACACCATCTACCGCATTTCCAACTGTTTCAATTTATAATCCGCGTTTCCTTTCCACGCATGCACAGCTCTGAGGGATAAGGGGGGAGGAAGGGGATTCATACTCTTCCTTTCACATGCCCACAACGCTCGGTCGAGACTGCCGCATCGCCGCAGGCACCACCTCACCAACAGCAACTGCTGACGGATATAACAAGGAAGAGGAAAAGGAAGCATGACGCAGGTAGAGCCCCCGCTCCTCCTCTGAAAGCCGCCCAAGGAAAATAGAAGGTCCAATCTGTCGGCTCAATTCCTCCAGGCACTTGACAGCGTTGTGACGGGTCAGCGGGCTAACCAACGGGGAAGCCAAAGCATCGAGCAAGGCAGGGGTGAACAGCTCTAGATGCCGCTTCAGAACTGACTTTCCCAATTTCTGCATCGCATCAGGTAAGACCCGCCATAGGCTCTGACGCAAGCGGTCGGCATCTGCAAAGTGCTGCAGGCGCCCAAGCTCAGCTAACATAGGTAGGTAAGTCTCCGCAAATACACCCTCCTTCCCGCCCGGGCGCACGTCCTCGGCACACAGCTCTCGGAAAAGGTACAAAGCCCCCTCCGAAACCTCCCACGGTTGCGCCTTGTAACGGCAAGGCGACGAGGAGGGAGTGTCCGAGTGGCCATGGACTGCAGCAGAAGCCGGCTGCGCTACCTCTCCCCCACAGCACCCAAGGGTAGGTCGTCCGGTGTGCGCCTGCGGATCATTGTAAAGCTTCAGCTGCTCCTCCTTCGTCTGAACCGGCTGGGCACGCACCGCCTCCAATGAAGTCATCAACCGGGCCGCTAACTGACTTTGTATCCCATTTTCTTCCCCACCAAATCGAACAAGCGCGGCCAGAACCCACGCAGCCTCTTCCCGGATCGACCACGACTCATCCTCCAACCGGGCAAAACACAACCCCACCACCTTTTCCTCCTTCCCCACCACCATCCCCGGAAAGTTTTCAAACAACTGCGCCAGTGTTACACAACCCGCCGACCGCACCTCCCAATGATGGTCCTCCAAACACGGAAGCACGGTCGCCAGCATCCGCTCTGCAAACGGCTGCACCACCTCCCCTTCCAACTTTGCCGCCAACTCCTTCAAAGCATAACACGCCGCAACCCTCGCAAAGTGACTACGGCCGTGAGTAACAGCATAGCAGTGATACTCCACCATCTCCCCCACATACCTCGCTACTGTTTCCCGTCCACTTCCCGCCTTCCCTCGCGCAGTGGCAAACAAAGCCACCCACGTCTCCTGTGCATGCACTTGAACCCCCTCCGGAACATAATACCGACTCTGACACAATGGCGGTAACAACACATCAAATATGTCTTCATTCCCTGCCATTTGCGCGGCAGCCAAAAGGCTACGCGTGGCACAAGCAGCAGCATGCACGACCTGAGGCCAGGCATCAGCCAAGCCCTCCGCAGCCACCACAGCCAGCGATGGCAGCGGCAGCAACTCTTCGTTGGTGTCACTGAAGCAATGCTCCACGAGGACATGCACCATCTTCATTGCAGCTTCACGAACGTAACGATTGGTGTGGGCAGCTGCCGCGTAGACGGCTTTGTCCAGCCAGTCATTAGAAGAGAGCAATCCTTGCCGCACCAACTCAGGCCCGCAACCTTCCACCACCGCCTGCAATGCCAAAAGCGATGTTTCAAGCGCTCGCCAGCCCGTCACATCGTCCAAGGGAATGTCCCTCAGCGCACCCAGGTTCGTCGGTCGCGTCTCGGTGGCGCGCCGGACAAGTTGTGAATCGACGCTCGCCCACAACTGGGCCTGGAAATGCACATACGCGTCCGTGCCCACGGCCGGCAAAGTGCAAAGCAAGCCCAAAGTCTTTGCCACCAGGCCGCGCACACGCGGTTCGTCATGTTCCAAGTGCCGGGCAATGATTGAATAAAGCGTCTCTCGAATGGCGGGCGACAGTGCCGGGGCGGGGGCCATGCGAGCTATGGCATCGTTGCACACCAAGAGTCCTACGCACAAACAGTCCCATCGCTTGGCCTCATTTGATGCGCCAAGCAAAAGGGTCTGTACCGGTGCCTCGACGTCCTCGGGCATGAAGCTAGGCTTGGCCATGAGCGTCGAAGACAGGAGTTGAGCGGCCGGCAGGAGCAGGGAGGAAGACGTTCCCGCTTGCTGTAGGCGCTTGACCAGGCAGCTGGCCGCCTTCGAGGACGATGAAAAGTCCATGACTTCGTTTGTATGGCTGCTTGATATGTGTGGAAAGGTTGCTGTGAGAGACGTGAGTCCGTTTGGCTAGGGGTATTGGAGCGGTTGCATGGATGATGGTGAATGATGATTATGATGATTGTGGTTGAGGAGACGGGGCGGCCTGGTGGCACTGGCAACATGCCCGTCATAGCAATGACATGACTTCAGGCGTATAACTCATTGCTAAGAAGCAGTGCATCCTGTTTACTGGCTTCCGATTGCTTGCCACGCGCGTCTTCGGATGTTCAGGCGAAGCGGAAGAGCAAAGGAGGGAGACCTCGATTTCACACAATGTGTGCATAGCTCGCCTTGCCCACACGCACAAAGAAGGCCAAGATTTTGTTTCAGCTCCCCTGATCGAGCTAGAGTATATATCGACACACTATGTACCGTATGGAGGCGGCTCTTGGCCTTGCTGGGCTTTGCCAATCATGACCTAACATGATCACCCCCACGGCCAGCCATTCCTTCCGACCCGGGGGATCTCACTCCTCACGCATTTGGACCACGTTGTCAGATCTCTTGTCACCGCGAAAGAGAACTGAGAAAGAGGGCGAGGAGAGGCATGGCCTTGCGCCCCGGTACCCAACGACAGCACTACCGGACAACGCCTGAAGCATTGCAAACGTAGTCAATGGCAGTGCCGGCAGGATCACATGTGCAAGCTCTCAGGGTCTTGCAGGGCTGCATGCTCCCTGTAGTGCAATGCTACTGCCACTGCATCACCATACTCACTCGTATCCACGTTTTATCCCAAGCTTACTTGGTGTGCTCATCATTTTCCCCATCTACCGACCCCATCTAGACACAGGTGTGTTTACTCGAATCGACTTTAATTCCGTCCAATCATGAAGACTGCCGTCGTATTGGCCACCCTCTTTTGCGGCGCTCAAGGCTTCTTGGCGCCCAGCTTGCCCACGACGGATGTTGTTGCCCGCAGCAACAGCGGGCGATTGACCACCAAGATGGCTGAGGTGGCGGGCGAGGAGCCTTTTGTCCCCGACATGGACCGCCGCAAGCTCATGAATAGCATTTTGTTGGGCTCCGTGGGCTTGAACGTTGCCGGTCTGGCCGTCCCTTACATCGCCTTCTTCGTGCCTCGCACGGGGGGCGGTGCCGGCGGGGGACTGGTCGCCAAAGATGCGCTAGGTGATGACGTGAAGGTGTCGGGCTGGTTGGCCACCCATCAGGCGGGCGATCGCTCCCTAGTGCAGGGCCTTAAGGGCGACGCCACGTATCTGATCGTGAAGGAGGACAAGACCATTGAGAACTACGGCTTGAACGCCGTCTGCACGCATTTGGGATGTGTCGTGCCCTGGAACAAGGCCGAGAACAAATTCATGTGCCCGTGCCACGGCTCCCAGTACGACAAGACCGGCAAGGTCGTGCGTGGCCCCGCCCCGCTCTCCCTGGCCCTCGCCCACGTCAACGAGAATGACGACAAGGTCGTGCTGACGCCCTGGACAGAAACGGATTTCCGAACGAACGTAGCCCCTTGGTACGTACCGACCGGTGCAGTGATGTATTGTGGTTGGGTGGGCAACTTGTGGCTGTGCCGCTCAGATGCATTCACCTCTTTCCTCTTTCCTCTCCCCCTCACGACACAGGTGGAAGTAAATCCTCTTGTGGACAACATAAGGGAGCTGCGCATAGAAACTGAGAAGGAAAGCGAGATACAGACACGTATGGATAGGCAGAGAGGGTGACTTTTATATCATTCTTTGTAAGCGATCTCCTTGGTCTGGAGAGTAGACGGTGGCAAAAAGGAGGACCCCGCCCAGAAGTAAAGCACCGGGGGAGTAGTTGGATGGTTAGAAAGGAGAGAGTTGATGCCAACCAAGAATGTGTAAATGTGCGTGCATGACTTTGTTTGTCTCTTTCTGTTGTGTCCGTGCAGTGTCGAATGAAAGTGAGGATGGTGCATCTTGGGGACTCCTTTTGATAAAACCTTGTGATATTGCATGCATGCTCGCACGGGCAGGGGGAAAGAGGTTGCTTGAAGTTCCCCTAGAACAAACTAAAAAACAAAAAGAAAAATATGAGACTTTATACCATCTCTAAAATTGAGAAAGTGTATTGTTTTTGCATCATTGCGTGAATCCACAAAGTGGGTTGTACAGGCCGGTCAGCGGGGTTGGATTCCCCTCCATGTCCCGCCGCCCCCCTCCTTTTTCCTTCGAGACGTGGTTAGTGACTTGTTTTCTCGCTCTGTAAGGTGACCTCCTTCCAATTCAATTGATGCATGGCCCTTGCTCCACCTCGATTACTCGCCTCTCGTCACATGCGCTAGGGGACATGAATGAGACCTGGACATGTCAGCCGCGACACGATGTCTCGGGACCTGGGGCTCCCGGACTTGTCATATGTTCCCATCCAACCACTCCAGTGGGTTGACCCATGCAGTACTCCTCCGTGCCCATCAGTTCAGGCACAGATACGGTAGCTTCCCCTCTACCACTCCGTGTCCCTGGGTCTCCATTGACAAGCAAACAAACGGGAACGGAGAGATCGAGACATAAGAATTGACCACGTCGGTCCGACAGCTGCTTGCTCCACATGTTTTTGTTCATCAGTTGGTCGGAAGTTGAAGAAAACAATTGTTCTCCCTCGCTACCCCCGGCTACTTCTACGCTCCTTTTGTTTTGGGATTCACGATGCAATCGCCACTCGCTTCGACGCAACTCACACACCGTGGACAGGATCATGATAAAACGCACGCCGCTGGCAAGCCTTTCCTCGGAGGAGACAACACATAGAGACTATCGGGAAAAGTTGGGGCCTCACCCGTGGTTACCAAGTGTCGTCTCTAGCCGCGCTCTTTCTACGGCGTCCGAGGTTTCTTGCCGCCTACTATATTTACGGAAGATGTGCACACGGACTCATGACGTATCGTATTGTTACGGCATTTGGCTATGTTGGGCTTTGCCAATCATGACCTAACATGATCACCCCCACGGCCAGCCATTCCTTCCGACCCGGGGGATCTCACTCCTCACGTATTTGGACCACGTTGTCAGATCTCTTGTCACCGCGAAAGAGAACTGAGAAAGAGGGCGAGGAGAGGCATGGCCTTGCGCCCCGGTACCCAACGACAGCACTACCGGACAACGCCTGAAGCATTGCAAACGTAGTCAATGGCAGTGCCGGCAGGATCACATGTGCAAGCTCTCAGGGTCTTGCAGGGCTGCATGCTCCCTGTAGTGCAATGCTACTGCCACTGCATCACCATACTCACTCGTATCCACGTTTTATCCCAAGCTTACTTGGTGTGCTCATCATTTTCCCCATCTACCGACCCCATCTAGACACAGGTGTGTTTACTCGAATCGACTTTAATTCCGTCCAATCATGAAGACTGCCGTCGTATTGGCCACCCTCTTTTGCGGCGCTCAAGGCTTCTTGGCGCCCAGCTTGCCCACGACGGATGTTGTTGCCCGCAGCAACAGCGGGCGATTGACCACCAAGATGGCTGAGGTGGCGGGCGAGGAGCCTTTTGTCCCCGACATGGACCGCCGCAAGCTCATGAATAGCATTTTGTTGGGCTCCGTGGGCTTGAACGTTGCCGGTCTGGCCGTCCCTTACATCGCCTTCTTCGTGCCTCGCACGGGGGGCGGTGCCGGCGGGGGACTGGTCGCCAAAGATGCGCTAGGTGATGACGTGAAGGTGTCGGGCTGGTTGGCCACCCATCAGGCGGGCGATCGCTCCCTAGTGCAGGGCCTTAAGGGCGACGCCACGTATCTGATCGTGAAGGAGGACAAGACCATTGAGAACTACGGCTTGAACGCCGTCTGCACGCATTTGGGATGTGTCGTGCCCTGGAACAAGGCCGAGAACAAATTCATGTGCCCGTGCCACGGCTCCCAGTACGACAAGACCGGCAAGGTCGTGCGTGGCCCCGCCCCGCTCTCCCTGGCCCTCGCCCACGTCAACGAGAATGACGACAAGGTCGTGCTGACGCCCTGGACAGAAACGGATTTCCGAACGAACGTAGCCCCTTGGTACGTACCGACCGGTGCAGTGATGTATTGTGGTTGGGTGGGCAACTTGTGGCTGTGCCGCTCAGATGCATTCACCTCTTTCCTCTTTCCTCTCCCCCTCACGACACAGGTGGAAGTAAATCCTCTTGTGGACAACATAAGGGAGCTGCGCATAGAAACTGAGAAGGAAAGCGAGATACAGACACGTATGGATAGGCAGAGAGGGTGACTTTTATATCATTCTTTGTAAGCGATCTCCTTGGTCTGGAGAGTAGACGGTGGCAAAAAGGAGGACCCCGCCCAGAAGTAAAGCACCGGGGGAGTAGTTGGATGGTTAGAAAGGAGAGAGTTGATGCCAACCAAGAATGTGTAAATGTGCGTGCATGACTTTGTTTGTCTCTTTCTGTTGTGTCCGTGCAGTGTCGAATGAAAGTGAGGATGGTGCATCTTGGGGACTCCTTTTGATAAAACCTTGTGATATTGCATGCATGCTCGCACGGGCAGGGGGAAAGAGGTTGCTTGAAGTTCCCCTAGAACAAACTAAAAAACAAAAAGAAAAATATGAGACTTTATACCATCTCTAAAATTGAGAAAGTGTATTGTTTTTGCATCATTGCGTGAATCCACAAAGTGGGTTGTACAGGCCGGTCAGCGGGGTTGGATTCCCCTCCATGTCCCGCCGCCCCCCTCCTTTTTCCTTCGAGACGTGGTTAGTGACTTGTTTTCTCGCTCTGTAAGGTGACCTCCTTCCAATTCAATTGATGCATGGCCCTTGCTCCACCTCGATTACTCGCCTCTCGTCACATGCGCTAGGGGACATGAATGAGACCTGGACATGTCAGCCGCGACACGATGTCTCGGGACCTGGGGCTCCCGGACTTGTCATATGTTCCCATCCAACCACTCCAGTGGGTTGACCCATGCAGTACTCCTCCGTGCCCATCAGTTCAGGCACAGATACGGTAGCTTCCCCTCTACCACTCCGTGTCCCTGGGTCTCCATTGACAAGCAAACAAACGGGAACGGAGAGATCGAGACATAAGAATTGACCACGTCGGTCCGACAGCTGCTTGCTCCACATGTTTTTGTTCATCAGTTGGTCGGAAGTTGAAGAAAACAATTGTTCTCCCTCGCTACCCCCGGCTACTTCTACGCTCCTTTTGTTTTGGGATTCACGATGCAATCGCCACTCGCTTCGACGCAACTCACACACCGTGGACAGGATCATGATAAAACGCACGCCGCTGGCAAGCCTTTCCTCGGAGGAGACAACACATAGAGACTATCGGGAAAAGTTGGGGCCTCACCCGTGGTTACCAAGTGTCGTCTCTAGCCGCGCTCTTTCTACGGCGTCCGAGGTTTCTTGCCGCCTACTATATTTACGGAAGATGTGCACACGGACTCATGACGTATCGTATTGTTACGGCATTTGGCTATGTTGGGCTTTGCCAATCATGACCTAACATGATCACCCCCACGGCCAGCCATTCCTTCCGACCCGGGGGATCTCACTCCTCACGTATTTGGACCACGTTGTCAGATCTCTTGTCACCGCGAAAGAGAACTGAGAAAGAGGGCGAGGAGAGGCATGGCCTTGCGCCCCGGTACCCAACGACAGCACTACCGGACAACGCCTGAAGCATTGCAAACGTAGTCAATGGCAGTGCCGGCAGGATCACATGTGCAAGCTCTCAGGGTCTTGCAGGGCTGCATGCTCCCTGTAGTGCAATGCTACTGCCACTGCATCACCATACTCACTCGTATCCACGTTTTATCCCAAGCTTACTTGGTGTGCTCATCATTTTCCCCATCTACCGACCCCATCTAGACACAGGTGTGTTTACTCGAATCGACTTTAATTCCGTCCAATCATGAAGACTGCCGTCGTATTGGCCACCCTCTTTTGCGGCGCTCAAGGCTTCTTGGCGCCCAGCTTGCCCACGACGGATGTTGTTGCCCGCAGCAACAGCGGGCGATTGACCACCAAGATGGCTGAGGTGGCGGGCGAGGAGCCTTTTGTCCCCGACATGGACCGCCGCAAGCTCATGAATAGCATTTTGTTGGGCTCCGTGGGCTTGAACGTTGCCGGTCTGGCCGTCCCTTACATCGCCTTCTTCGTGCCTCGCACGGGGGGCGGTGCCGGCGGGGGACTGGTCGCCAAAGATGCGCTAGGTGATGACGTGAAGGTGTCGGGCTGGTTGGCCACCCATCAGGCGGGCGATCGCTCCCTAGTGCAGGGCCTTAAGGGCGACGCCACGTATCTGATCGTGAAGGAGGACAAGACCATTGAGAACTACGGCTTGAACGCCGTCTGCACGCATTTGGGATGTGTCGTGCCCTGGAACAAGGCCGAGAACAAATTCATGTGCCCGTGCCACGGCTCCCAGTACGACAAGACCGGCAAGGTCGTGCGTGGCCCCGCCCCGCTCTCCCTGGCCCTCGCCCACGTCAACGAGAATGACGACAAGGTCGTGCTGACGCCCTGGACAGAAACGGATTTCCGAACGAACGTAGCCCCTTGGTACGTACCGACCGGTGCAGTGATGTATTGTGGTTGGGTGGGCAACTTGTGGCTGTGCCGCTCAGATGCATTCACCTCTTTCCTCTTTCCTCTCCCCCTCACGACACAGGTGGAAGTAAATCCTCTTGTGGACAACGTAAGGGAGCTGCGCATAGAAACTGAGAAGGAAAGCGAGATACAGACACGTATGGATAGGCAGAGAGGGTGACTTTTATATCATTCTTTGTAAGCGATCTCCTTGGTCTGGAGAGTAGACGGTGGCAAAAAGGAGGACCCCGCCCAGAAGTAAAGCACCGGGGGAGTAGTTGGATGGTTAGAAAGGAGAGAGTTGATGCCAACCAAGAATGTGTAAATGTGCGTGCATGACTTTGTTTGTCTCTTTCTGTTGTGTCCGTGCAGTGTCGAATGAAAGTGAGGATGGTGCATCTTGGGGACTCCTTTTGATAAAACCTTGTGATATTGCATGCATGCTCGCACGGGCAGGGGGAAAGAGGTTGCTTGAAGTTCCCCTAGAACAAACTAAAAAACAAAAAGAAAAATATGAGACTTTATACCATCTCTAAAATTGAGAAAGTGTATTGTTTTTGCATCATTGCGTGAATCCACAAAGTGGGTTGTACAGGCCGGTCAGCGGGGTTGGATTCCCCTCCATGTCCCGCCGCCCCCCTCCTTTTTCCTTCGAGACGTGGTTAGTGACTTGTTTTCTCGCTCTGTAAGGTGACCTCCTTCCAATTCAATTGATGCATGGCCCTTGCTCCACCTCGATTACTCGCCTCTCGTCACATGCGCTAGGGGACATGAATGAGACCTGGACATGTCAGCCGCGACACGATGTCTCGGGACCTGGGGCTCCCGGACTTGTCATATGTTCCCATCCAACCACTCCAGTGGGTTGACCCATGCAGTACTCCTCCGTGCCCATCAGTTCAGGCACAGATACGGTAGCTTCCCCTCTACCACTCCGTGTCCCTGGGTCTCCATTGACAAGCAAACAAACGGGAACGGAGAGATCGAGACATAAGAATTGACCACGTCGGTCCGACAGCTGCTTGCTCCACATGTTTTTGTTCATCAGTTGGTCGGAAGTTGAAGAAAACAATTGTTCTCCCTCGCTATCCCCAACAACTCACACACCGTGGACAGGATCATGATAAAACGCACGCCGCTGGCAAGCCTTTCCTCGGAGGAGACAACACATAGAGACTATCGGGAAAAGTTGGGGCCTCACCCGTGGTTACCAAGTGTCGTCTCTAGCCGCGCTCTTTCTACGGCGTCCGAGGTTTCTTGCCGCCTACTATATTTACGGAAGATGTGCACACGGACTCATGACGTATCGTATTGTTACGGCATTTGGCTATGTTGGGCTTTGCCAATCATGACCTAACATGATCACCCCCACGGCCAGCCATTCCTTCCGACCCGGGGGATCTCACTCCTCACGTATTTGGACCACGTTGTCAGATCTCTGGTCACCGCGAAAGAGAACTGAGAAAGAGGGCGAGGAGAGGCATGGCCTTGCGCCCCGGTACCCAACGACAGCACTACCGGACAACGCCTGAAGCATTGCAAACGTAGTCAATGGCAGTGCCGGCAGGATCACATGTGCAAGCTCTCAGGGTCTTGCAGGGCTGCATGCTCCCTGTAGTGCAATGCTACTGCCACTGCATCACCATACTCACTCGTATCCACGTTTTATCCCAAGCTTACTTGGTGTGCTCATCATTTTCCCCATCTACCGACCCCATCTAGACGCAGGTGTGTTTACTCGAATCGACTTTAATTCCGTCCAATCATGAAGACTGCCGTCGTATTGGCCACCCTCTTTTGCGGCGCTCAAGGCTTCTTGGCGCCCAGCTTGCCCACGACGGATGTTGTTGCCCGCAGCAACAGCGGGCGATTGACCACCAAGATGGCTGAGGTGGCGGGCGAGGAGCCTTTTGTCCCCGACATGGACCGCCGCAAGCTCATGAATAGCATTTTGTTGGGCTCCGTGGGCTTGAGCATTGCCGGTCTGGCCGTCCCTTACCTCTCCTTCTTCGTGCCTCGCACGGGCGGAGGTAGCGCTGGGGGAGCATTAGCCGCCACGGATGCACTAGGCCGTAATGTGACGTTTCCGGGCTGGTTGGCCACCCATCAGGCGGGCGATCGCTCCTTAGTACACGGCCTCAGCGGCGATCCCACGTACCTGATCGTGAAGGAGGACAAGACCATTGAGAAATATGCCGTGAATGCGATCTGCACGCATTTGGGGTGCATCGTGCCCTGGAACAAGGCTCAGAACAAATTCATGTGCCCGTGCCACGGCTCGCAGTACGACAAGACCGGCAAGGTCGTGCGTGGCCCCGCCCCGCTCTCCCTGGCCCTCGCCCACGTCAACGAGGAGGATAAGAAGGTTGTCGTGCTGACGCCCTGGACAGAAACGGATTTCCGAACAAACGAGGACCCCTGGTACGTACCGGTGTAGTGGTTTGTTGTGGTGTGGTAGTTTGTGGTTGGGTGGGCAACTTGTGGCCGTGCCATTTAGGTGTATTCACTTTTTATTTTCCTTTGCCTATCATCCCTTCTTCTTCTCGTCATAGGTGGAAGTAAATCCTCTGGTGGGTCATGTAAAGTAGATTCGTATAGGAAAAGAGAAGGAAAGCGAGATGCGGGCACGCAATTGATAGGCAGAGAGGATAACTCCCATTTCAATCTTTGAAAACGGCCTCCTCTGTAAAGCACCGGGGGAGGAGTTTGATGGGTAGAAAGGAGAGTAGTGGAACCAACCAAAAATGTGTGGATATGCGTGCATGACTTTGTTTCTTTCTCTTTTGTCCGTGCAGTGCCGAATGAAAGTGAGGGTGGTCTGCGTCTTGGGACTCCTTTTGATTAAACCTTGTGATATTGCATGCACGCTAGCACGGTGAGGGCGAAGGAAGAGGTTGCCTCGCTCCTCGAGACTTATCATGAATTTAAATAATTTAAAATTGGGCCTTACACAATCTAAAAGCTGCGAAAATGATGATTTTGGTTTGTATTAAGCGTTTTGCTCTATTCCGAGCCTGAGAAGTTGAAGAAAGCGCCGGCAATGTTCTTCGTTACCCGCGACTGCTCTTCTCCTTTTATAGTGACGCAGCTAATGGTAGGCCACCTATGGGTCATCAATGCCTTGATACGTTTTAATTCATGCATGACGCCCGAGCTACCATTATGTATCTTTTATCTGCCCTTATCTATCGAAATAAGTGATTTGGACCGTATAAATCGCTGTAAACGAGAAGATGGAAGGGAAAGGAAAGGGGCGACAAGGAAGGCCCAAATGCGTGTTCAATACCCTAAATTCGATTTCCGCAAGGGGACGTCTTAGTTCCTGTTCGAACCCCCCCAAGAATGATTTTGTGATGATGAACTGACTGAGATGACAAAACAGCTGCGAGTAACGTGACAAAGATAAGGAAAAGTAAGGAGTAAGACTACAGTGCGCACTCGCCTGGAAACTCTTGATGTTGTGAGTTATCTTGCTTTATGCATCTGAGTCATGCGGGACAGCAAAATCAGAGCATTCCGCTTCACCCCACACCCGAATGCAACTAACTTGTATCTTTACTACCTAGCCGCCTTCGCCTCCTCCTTCAATTTGCCTATGATGGCTTCAGCATTGAGATACACCCAATCAACCCTCGTCATATAGTTTTCCAATCTTGTGGTTATACTCGCAATATCATCCTCACCTGCTAACTTTCTCCCAACAAAATAAGCGACATTGCTCAATATTCGTAAGTTCACAAGTGTGGGAATGGCTTCAATCTCCTCGTCCATCAAGTGAGCATGCTGCATATACCCTTTTATGAAATCGTCAAAATAATCTCTTGCTTTGGACTCCCCCGCATATTTACTCAAACAGACAGCCAGTTCCATTGCCCTGTAGTCGATGGCGGCAAACTCGAAATCGAGCAGGCCGGTGACCTTGCCGTCCTTGACGAGGACACTAGGAAGCAGGGGAGGGATGAGAAAATGGACATATAGTGAAAGGTCAATCATTGTGCGCATGATGAGAAGTGAGAAGCCTGATTATTGGAAAGAAAGAAAATGACCTCCACAACCATTCCATGCACTTACTTATCATAATGTAAATCAGCGTGCAGCAGATTCTTGGGTAGCTTCCTTGCCTCGAAGGACTCGAGTTTTCGTTCCATATCCTCAATGTAGGCCACAGCTTTAGTGGCGCTGGCACGAATAGCATCGAAATCAGGCCCAGCCATTTCTCGGTAAAATGACTCCCGAGTGATTGCATGGTGGACGTCGTAAAACTGTGAGTACGGTGCGGTCGGGCACTCCAGGTGACTCACGTCTACCTTCTGGATGGCCTCCGATAGCTCGCCTGAGGCCCTACCGATATCTTGCACGCATGTGAGCTTAGGCAGCTCACCAGGGATTGTTTCGAACACGCAAGAATCGGCACCATTGGAAAGCACAGCGTAGGTCATGCTTGGATCGTCCTTGCAGGGCAAGGCTTTCGGAATGGCAAAGCTAAGTTTTTGTTCGTTCAGTTGCTTAAGAATAGTGTGCTCGTAATGGACGCGCGCGTGGTTGAAACCGTTGTTATAAATCCTTAAAGATGGCAGGCGGATGGAAGAGAGAGCAAAGTTTGGTAAAAATTGTGAGAATTTATGACAACGGTTTCAACCATGCGCGCGTCCATTACGAGCACAATATTCTTAAGCAACTGAACGGACAAAACCTCAGTTTTGTGGGGGGGGAGAGGCGGGGCTCAGCAGAATGGAAGGGGGAAACATTACTGCTTTTCCTCTATGTTGTTCATGTCTTTTGCTTGCGAAATTCTCGGCGCCAGCTCCGGTCTCTACGACCGAGTTCAGGAGGCGGCAGGTTGAGGAAACCGGTTTTCCTAACTCAACGCGTGATACACGATGAGGCAGAGGAATTGTTAATTCTTACCTCATAACATAATGTCGCCCGTCCGGGAAGCTCACGTACATCCCCACCTAAAATGATGCGTGTTACACGTAAGATTCGGCATGATATGATCCGTCGGCTTAATCGATCTTCTGCTTCTCCTTACATTGTTAACGCCACCACTAGTTTGCTTGAACTTGATCCCCTCCGTGCTGTCGAAGAATTTACCAGCCGCTTCATAGGCCAGCTGTATATCCGTCAAAGTCGATCCCACAAAGCTGTTGCTTGGAGAGGTTGTGGTCGTGGCTGCGGCGGCTAACATTTTTGACCTGCTGCTGCAGCTTGAGCGGACGACAAGTCGGGTTTGAGGAGGCATAAAGGCCTGGACGCCTATGGAGGCCCACAAAACGAAAAATAGTGTACTGCAGACGATTTTCATCACCATGGAGTCGCGCTGTCGTTTGTAGCGTTTTGAAGGGTGGGGTGATAGAGGTAAGCGGGAGGGACTTCACTATTGTACGTCATCCGCACATCACCCAAAAGATTGGGCACAATTCTTTGTGTCGGCGCTGAAAAGACAGGGGGGCTGCACTTTTCAGTCGCTATCGACACACTAAGGGTTGAGTCATAGTGCGGTGATGGCTAAAGTCGAAAACAAGAGAGTCAGGAGGGGGTTGACCACAAAGCGTGGACCGTTGGGGCGCACTCACGTCCTCCCCATCGTCGAGCCCTACTATAGTTTTTCGACTGTGCGCTCAGTCATGACACCCAAAGCTCACACACTGCCGCTTCACGCAGCCCATCCCTAGTATCCTTGATCCCGCAGTACACGCGCCTTCCAGTCAGCTACCAAGCTCTTGAAGCGCGTATTCCATCGCACTCCATCCGACCCTCAGCCCCCCACGCAACGCTTATGGCGCAGGAAAACGGCGCTGGCCCAGGGAGAGGGGATGGCCCCTCGGCCGGCAAGATGAAGAAGGTAATCATCAAGCTGCTGGAAAACAACGATTACAACCCGGGCATCACGCTGGGTCAAATCCGCAATAAGCTGCAAAAGAAGTTCGTGGACAAGTACCCAGCCTTCGATTTCTCCTCGGTTGCCTTCAAGGTTCACTCGCGGGCGCTCATCGAGGAAGTCATCCACGCCTATGAGGAAGTCACACGAGCCGGTACTGCCGGAGACACTTCGGGGAATGGTGCGGCCAAGGCAACAGTGGGTAAGGACAACAAGGAGAAGGAGAAGGAGAAGAAACGCACGCACAGTGATCACAACGATACCAGCAGAGCTGCGGAGGCAACCAAGAAGGTCAAGGTGGAGGGGCATGCTGAAGGAGGCGGCAAGTCAGCCGAGCAGCCGCCGGATCCCCGGCTTGTACGGCTGAAGAAACTGGCGACAGCTATGGGGCTGGTTCCTGGCATCTACAAAGACTTTGGGGTAATGGACGTCGAGGAAAAGGTCAAGGCCTTGCGGCAACGGCTTCACGCAAAGGGAGCAGTTTTTGACATTCTGCCCAGTCTTGATCAGATCAAGGCGGCGGAGGAAGCTTACAAATTGCGAAAAGACTTGGAGGGTATTGATGCCGGTAATATTGTCATGGGGAAGCGTGGAACTGTAGGTCCGTCAGCCTCAGGTAGCGCCTCTATCAGTTCATTACCGACGAGCAGCGCTTTATCACTGGCAATTAAAGTGTCGCCTTTGAGCGCACTCGAGAAGGAAAAGAAGGGGAATAAAGAGAACAAATCGAGCGGCGCCGGCACGGAGGGTTCGTCGTCAGAACAGGAGATGGACCTTTAGGTTCACGAGGTCAGGGATCACCACCCACAGTCTGTGGGCCATGCATGCCGTGGAGGAAGTAGGCAGGTGTGGATCATGTGTGTGTAACAGTACAAAAAGAGGTAAAGGCTTCAAGTATATGTGTATGCGTTGGTGCAGCGCAAGAAGTAATGGCGAATGACAAAAAGAAAAAATAGACGGCATGGCGTCGTGTGTTCGACCATGGTTGCTTCCGAGGCCTCGCCCACAAAAAAGAAATCGAATAAAAGGAGGCAATGAAGGCATGACTAGATAATTGCTTGGCGTATCAAAAGGAAAGCCTGTGTAGGTCAAAATTTAAATGCTTCGGGAAGTATACCGTAATTTTCATGTTTTACTTCTTCGGTGAATGTACAAGAGGTTGGTGTAAACGCGCGCAATTTGTCTCATTCTTGTCTGGGTTCAATAGCTTGATTGTCATCGTTAACACTCCTTGCCTTCACCCCCTCAATTACCTGTCCCTCCCGCTCCCGCTCGCCCTGCCTGGACGTGAGAGAAGGATTAAAAAGCACAAAACGATTTCCAGAATGCAACGGCACTTTAAAATGATGCGAGGGAGCGAAGGGAGAATCCACCAATGCGTCACTCTCTCCTAAATCAAGGACGCTACCGCCGCTGCTAGTGCTGCCGCTGCCATGCTTGTCCATCTCGCCGACCCCAGCCTGAGTCCTTTGCTCGGGATCTAGACCTGATAGCCGTCCATTTATGCTGTACGCAAAGACAGTAAAAAAAGAGGCGGCGGCAATAACTTGAATGTAAGAAATGGCAGCCAAAGAGGGGAATTGTTCGAGGTGGGGTCGCCACAAGACCAAGCAGTACGACAACAGCTCAAAAACAGACTCCAAAGTGCGTTGAAATCCCCCGACGGCCCCTCTCGCATTCTCCTCAACCATGTATTGAGATATTTGCGCGGCGGCCACATCAAAGGCATATAGACCAAATCGGGAGAGGCCGATACCCATTATGAAAAACCAGAGCGCCGCCTGCGCCGTCTTGGCGTCGTCTTCAACATTTTTATTACTTGTATGATCCCCCCGCCATTTTGGGTAAAACAAAGCGCCCACCGCAACAGTCAGACAGGCTACCTGCTGCCATATGGCCAGGAGACCCACCGTTATTGTTCCTACCCGAGCAGCAGCCCGTTCATAGCAGAAGGTGCCTAGAACACCCATCGCGGAGCTTCCCCCCTGCGCCAACGCAACGAAAGTAACACTCAGGCCCCGCTTCAAAAGGTAAGCAAGCATAGTGCTGTGAAAAGTTAGCACCGTTAGGTACAACATTGCGAGAGCCAAGCCGGGAGTGAACGCGCGCTGTTTTGCGTACGTGTGGGCATGCGAAAACAAATTGCGGAACGCCCCACCAGTACGCTTGCTCATGCATGCGAGGAGCAAAGATGGAGGAGCGCCGTCGCGAGCGTTCGAACCCAAAGCCTCGTCCTCTATATGATTATCGTTGTCAGTTTTCAGCCTTGCACAACGTCCACTTTCGCCCTCGCCTCCTTCGTCCTTCAAAGCCAGCGCTGGGACGTCGCGATAAATGCGGTGTAGCGCCGTATGCTGCGAGTAGATCATGACCAAATTACCAGCTGAAAAAACCCAAGCAAGGACTTCCACACCGCCCGCTATTTGGATTAGAGAAACAAAAAATGGCGCAACTAAATTGCAGCTCAAGTCGATCGATTTAAAGTTTGCAGTGATGGATCGGAGCCAGGCGTTGTCACCATCGGCTAGGACCACGACCCAGTCCCTTTCTAAAATGATGTTGCTGAGGCCTTGAAAAAGGACGTTCAACGCACCGCTAACATGCACCAAAGCAATGCATAGGGACCAACCTCGACTGTATGTTGGCAGATAGCCCCGAAGCAGGACAGCGAAGCACGCACAACAACCCAAAACACACGCATTTTGTGCCGTCGTCACGAGCACGACGGCACGCAGACGATTGGCGCGGTCGATCATGGCACCCGCCGAGGGGGACAAGAGCGCCACCGTGAGATTGACAGTGATACCATAGCTAGCTATCAAATAGAATGAGTTTGGTGGGCCCATGGCTGTAAGCAGTATTATCACCGCGAAATCCCACGCGCGCTGCAGGATTGCGCATCCCAGATGTCGCAATAGGATGATCTTGCGGCAATCGGCATGGTGGTTCGGGGAAGCTGGGGGGGCAATGGCAGGGTTGATATCTAGGGAGACCGTAGATTGGCGTGTCGGGTCGATAAACACCGTCGACGGAATGCCAGATGCTACGTAGTCAGCGACCCTCTGCGAAAACGGTGATACTGGGGCCACACAGCAGGGTACGGTGGAGCATGACTGGGATTGGTGCCGCGATGGGTGGAGCAAGGCTGTCCTTTCTGTCTGTCTACTATCCTCTACCTGTGGGCGGACAGTGGGCAGTGGCAGCTTGCCCATCGCAACCCGAAGACCTTAGTCGTCCCTATAGTGTCGGGTGGTAAATGGTGCTTGTGAGGGATTGTTTTGTGTGACAGCGACGCAGCGGCAAACGTCACGCCATCCATCCCCCTCTTTACATTACTCGATGATTCTCGATGAGATGAGGACGGTGCTTGAGGTCAAATTGGTAAAAATTATGGTTTGGGAGGATGGGTAAGAGATGATGATCCGACGGCGTTCCCCTCCCGTCTGTTTCCTATCCCCTTCCCCAGATCCTTCATCCTTCATCCCTGCGGTTTTGGGATGGCGACAAAGTGTGCTAGCTCAAATTTTTGAGACGATCCAATCAACTTGCACCAAGGGCCCCAAGGTCACGGCTGTTCCCGGGAATTATACTCAATCAACATTGCCCACCCACCCACCCCACCAAAGGAAGGAGTTCCGACGGCGCTCCTCTCCTATCTATATGCCACATCCCTTCCGGCGGGTAGATTGGAGACTGGGGCACTAGCATCTTGTCAGTGGCGTACCACAGGAGCTGACCGTTATTCCTGTGGTTTGGTAAGATTGGCTGGAATGGTAAGATAGAGGTCTTTGATAAGAGTTTTGCGGTTGCGTATGGAGGTTGCTGAAATTCTCTCCCTCGAGACCTCTACAACCCACCCACCTTTAATTCCATATCTCAACCCCAAGTGGTCCAATCATAAACTTTGAAGTAAAACTTACTCTGCCTGTGCTGTCAACTAGTTCTTTTTGAGTTCCTACATCTCTCTAGAACTATCGCATGCAACCTGACGTCTTCGAGGACTTGCATACGAGGGGGAGCCTTCCAACAATAAATTGTTTTCATCCCTTATTTCCTTGTCCGAGTTTTACTAGCGACTTTGACAGGTTTTTTGACCTGGCAAAGTCCCCGGACGGCCCACACAGGGCCAGGAGGAGAAGGGGGGGGAGGATAAAAGAGGAGGTCAGCGGGAAGGCTACACATAGAGTGTTCGCATATCTTGCCGCGCTTGACCAAACCGAAGATCATGGGGACGAGCTTCTCCACAGACCATACTCCTGTACACCCGCAGGATGTTACGTGCCCCATTGCCGTCCCGAGACACGAACTGTTCACAGGTGTTACACCAATACAGTCCTCGGAAACGCATCGTCTCCTCCTGCTCCTCCTCCTCTTCCCCCTTCTTCTTCTTCCTCTTCCTCTTCTTCTTCTTCTTCTCCCTCTTCTTTTTCTTCTTCTCCTTCTTCTTCTTCTTCTTCTTCTTCTTCTTCCTCTTCCTCTTATTCTTCTTCCTCTTCTTCCTCTTTTACCTCTTCCTCTCCTCCTTCTTCTTCTTGTTCGTCTTCTTCTTCCTCCTCTTCTTCTCCTCCTCCGCCTCCTCCCCCTTCTCCCCCTCCTCCTCCTCCTCCTCCACCTCCTCCTTCTCCTTCTCCACCTCCTTCTCCTCCTTCTCCACCTCCTTCTCCTCCTTCTCCTTCTGCCATTCTCGCAATTGGGTTTAGACGCTGCCCACAATCGAGGTGTACCTTTGTCTGTGGTTTGAGGAGGGGGGGGGGGGAGGGGGGGAAATAGAGAGGAAGTGTGACGGCTCTAATGGAGGGTGTGGTGTTGTCCTTGGCATAATGGCAAAATGTAAGTTGTAGTCGCGGTGAATGGGTGGGTAGGAAGGAGGGAACGGAGGGGGGGGGGGGATAGGTGGGTGCGGCGGCAGTAAACAAAACAGCTACGTGCCACGCACGCCTGCCTCGGCGCCCTCCTGTCCCTTTGGTGTGGCCACGATACTGTCATTCACCTCCAGGCCGACGCGCGGGGGAATCAGCTGTGGGTGTGTGGTGTGTGGCGCATGGGTGGGTAGGAAGGAGGGAACGGACGGAGGGGGGGGGGGGGATAGGTGGGTGCGGCGGCAGTAAACAAAACAGCCGCGTGCCACGCACGCTTGCCTCGGTTCTTGGGAGGAGGGGAAAACATTCTACTGCACCTGGCATTCTACCATCATGGTAGTGTAGGAGCTGTTGTCCAACATGTAACAACTCGCCTGGACTAGCCTGAAGCCAATGCCCAAGTACGCATGCCTCGTCCCAGAATGTCACAAAAAGCTTGTCAAACTATTTTTTGGTAGAAGAAGAGAGGAAGAGTCAACGAATGCACTTTCCTTGGGGGGAGCTCGGCGATTCGTTCGGATTTGGGGCGGGATGTGCTCACATTATCTGACGCACAGGCCAGATTTCATACCATGCTTTGTTTCTGCTTGGCTTTCATCCACGGCCGTATATATATGCTTTGTTTCTGCTTGGCTGTCATCCAAGACCGTATACGTGGGTTGTTGACTCAAAAGACGACGGGACTTTCCTTTCTAGGACATTCGGGTAGCGCCTGCCTTGCCGAGGGCGCACATACCACCCAACGGAAAAGCAGATGGACGCACGCGCTGGAATCACCGAAAGATCCGACAACTTCGAGCCTGGCCTTGCCGTTCTCCCCAAGGGATCCTGAGAATGTGCGGCCTGAAAAGCAGGATACCTTCTTCTGTGTCCAATTTTATAGTTGCTATCATGCTAAAATGATCGCCTGGCAATTAATCATTGCCAGGTGTACCTTTTGGTACATCTCCAACACATGGTATGTGCCCTGCAACGGGCACATACCAAAATATTTACGATTTTCACCTTTGTGTTTTTCCCAAGCACCACCCCGCCACTTGACCTGTCGCACAAAAGATGAAAAAGATTCAGGTCTACATATTTCACTACGTGACTTGGTGTGTCTTTTACCTCCGTGTTGTTCATTTGGCGTTCCCAAGTAATTTCTAATTAATTTTAGGCCGCGAATTAAGACTTGTGGCCCTAAGCCATATCCTTCGGCCCGAATTGCCACACACTCCCCCTTTCATTTGGGCGGGGATTCGAGACTTGTGTCCCAACATCACTTTCTTGGGTCCAAAATTTTGATTCACACTCCCTTGGGCCGCAGTTCGAGACTGACTTTTCGTCCCAATTTTCTTCGATCCAAATCTCGATGTACACACTGCCAAATCTCGGGATATCCGCTGTCCTGTCCCCAATCTCAAGATCTCTACCTTCGTTATCTGCACATAAACTATGCATCTTGAAAAGTATAACGGCTCGGACTCATTAACAACATTATGTATGTCTATAAAAGCAAATATGATAAATTAAAAGAATAATGGTCCAGTAGGAGGGAGGGAGATGGAGAGGAGAGGAGGGACGCAGTGAGGGAGGAATAGAGATAGAGCAAGGCTTTGAAGACGATCTCAAGAAGTGAAAGAAGGGTGGGAATTAATGAGGAAATGTCAGAGCGACATCAAAGCGATTGAAATAATAAGGCATCAAAGTACTTGAGAAGATTTATTCATTTCCTCACACGGCGTATATATTTATAGGAGTCGGTGCCAAAAAAATACAAGATAAAAAAATTCCATGCGTCGGGGCATGATGTGCTTTGGTGTCGATAGGATCAAAAGATCTCCTTGTTCTCCTTTTTCTTGTTCCTTTTCGACTCCTGCTTTATTTTCTTCCTCTATTTCCTCTTCTCCCCCTGCTGTTTCTACTTTTATATTCTCTTCTACCCGTCATCTTTGTTCTATTTCTTTTTCTCGTTGTTGTCGTTGCTGCCGTTGATGAAGCGGTCGTCATCGTGTTAAGATACTCTTCTTCACACTTCTCCTCAATCTCCTCCTCTTCCTCCTCCTCGTTTTCCTCTCTTTTCTTTCTTCTTCTTTTTCTTCTTCCTTCTTCTCTTTACAATCATTTTTATATCCTCTTTTTTGTGCTTGCAGGTCTCTCTCTCTTGTCATTTTCTCATTCTTATTAATTCATCTCATCAACATCGTTCTTTCTCACATGTCTCCAAATCCTCCTCGCTTCCCTCCCTCCCATAGGCTAGGCCTCTAACCCATGGGCGTGGGCAATACTGATTCTGACAAAGCTTGGTATCCTTGGAGGACATAATAATAATGTCGATGGTTATTGTTGTGCCGCCTAATGCTACGATGGAGATGGGTAGAATAAAATTCAAGGCATTCAATTATGGTCAAGGCGACAGCATGCCCCGGAGAACACGAAATACCCTCGAAATAGCTGGGTAAGAGCGAGCTATTGAATCAAAGCTAAGAGTGCCTGCAGACCTCCTCGAGAACCAACCAAAGAGTCTCCACAGACAGACAAAGTAGGAACAAAGTAAGGGGAAAATTCCTCATCCAAAACTTCACACAAGGATGTTTTCAAGAGCAGCCTCCCTCAAGCCGATTTTTGTATCATGCGCCATGGGCGAGCAGCGAATGAGAGGACGATCACTTCAACGGGCGTGCCTATGTCCTGCCGCGCCCGTAGGCACAACAAACGAGAGGAGTGGCAAGGGGGAAGCAGGTACTGACCCTACTTTCCTCCCTCCCTCCCTCCCTCCCTCCCTCCCTCCCTCCCTCCTCGGGGGGAATGAGGTGGAGGTAAGCATAAAAATAGTGAAAGATTTGAACCAGGAGACGCACGATGTTGACACTGTTGAGACTGCCTAGGCAGTGGTGGGACCTGAAGGGAGGGAGGGAGAGAAGGACGGAGGGAGGGAGGGAGGGAACGAGGGGTTAGTTAAGTGAGCAGCGACATGTGTGGGTAGGTAGACCTGTTTTCACAAATGCTAAGGGAAGGAGGCAGGGATTGAGGGATCGAGGGAGAGAATAGCACGCGCTGTCAAGCGCGTAGAGAGCGAGGGAAGGAGCGAGGAAGGGAGGGAAGGAGGGAGGGAGGAAAAGACAAGCAGACAGGCCATACCTATAATCTTTATCCTGAAACAATTCGGCGATAGGTTCGTCCAGATCATCGCTTGTCCCCTCCACTGCCACCACCCGCACGTTCCCCCTCTTCTTCCCTTCCTTCTTCCTCCCCCCTCCCCCTCCCCCTCCCCCTCCCTCATGCGCGGCCAGCATCTGAGCTTCCTGCAAGGGACTGACCCTCCCGAGGGGGTATAATACTATCACCCTCATGTTCTCTTTGCCCTTAACTGCCGCTGCTGCTGAAGGCCCCGTGTCTCCTGATGTGCCAACTAGAAAGGTCATTTTTTGGTGTTGCTTGGAGAGGTAGAAGTTGAGGACATGAGCTAAGACTTGCATGCCTAAGTCTTTGAATGCCAAGGAGGGCCCGTGGAACAATTCGGCGATATAGAGGGAGGGAGCAGAGGAGGGGGAGGAGGAGCAGGAGGAGGAGGAGGAAGAGGAGGAAGAGGAGGAGGAGGAGGACGACGACGAGGACGAAGGCCACGGCAAGGCCTTGAATGTCACCACCTCGGGCGTAGCAAAGGAGGCAAAGCTGGCGTCCACAATCTCTTCCAATGGCACTTCCTCTTCGGTCTTCCCGTCGTCCTCGTCCCCGTCGTCCGTCACAAACAAAGCCAAGAGCCTGGTGACTAATTGGGGATATGAGAGGCCTCTCCATTCTTCCAGCATCGCAGGCGTCACCTGCGGGATGCGCTCTGGTAGGAGCATGCCTCCATCCGGAGCCCATCCTGCTAGCACGGCTTCACGAAATGTGAGGCGCGACGAAGAGGAGGAAGATTCTCCTCGGGTGCTAATGTACCGCATAGGGCGTTGCGTCGTGACTATCAATACTCCTGTGGTATGGCTGAAGGGGGGAGAGGGAGGGAGGAGGAGAGTAAGGTGTATTGAGCAAAGAGCCAGGCAGGTGATAAATAGCCGGGTAAGTACAAAGGGGTGGGTACATGTGCCTGCGTTGGCCCCTCAGAACGCGAGACGAACGAACGAACGAGCGGAGCGGAGAGACTTCGCCTCTTCTCGTGTCAAGTCACGACAAACACCACACACGCAAGTTTGCAACAAGGCGATGTGGATCTGTGAGTGGGTGTACGCACTACGTTGACGTGAGGTGGCAGTCCTCGAGGCATAAAAATGACAAGGAACGAGATCTACTTCGCCCCAAAACCGGCATGGACAGAGTATCAATTTTCGTTGCCGCCAAGTAATGCTCTACTCTGTCTCATCTTGTGACCTTGGCTCGCTTTGAATTCTTCCCCTCTCGTTCTTGATTTCGATTGTCCTATCTAATTCCTCTCTTATTACACTCACCACGAACACACACCACACAGGCAGATCTTTCCTCTCCCTGCACATCATGACTACCATGCTTCGCCTGTCCGTTCTCCTGGTCCTGCTTTCCATGGTAGCCTCCTTCCTAGTCCCCGCTCCCTTGCCGGCCATGACCTCTGTGCCACAGCAAACTCGGCGAGGGAAGATGATGATGCTGGGCATGTTTGGGAAGAAGTCGGCCGGAGGCAAAAAAAAGACATTTACGGTGACGGTGCAACAGAAGTTTTACAAGGACGCGGAGCTGGAAGTAGATGCGGGCGCACCAGTGAACCTGCGCAAGGAGCTCATGAAGAATAAGATTGACATCTACCCGTTGCAAGGCAAGATCTACAACTGCGGCGGAGGGGGCCAGTGCGGTACCTGTGCCGTGCAGATTATCAGTGGTGCCAAGAATCTTAAGTAAGTCTTGAGTAGTGAAGATGGTAGGGGCGGGTCTGGAATGCTCTTCCCGTGCAAGAAGGTTTTTGTTCAATCATTTACTCCCCGATCTCTTTCCTTTGTTTGAGCATATTCAATATATTCAATTCTTCTCGCATTTGCCTTACGACTCATTTCGTTTCTTTCTAAATGTTAAATTTCATGCAAAAACTAGCCCCAAGTCGCCCGTGGAGGTCAAGGCGCTAGGCGGGAAGAGGGGAGACGACATTCGATTGTCATGCTGCACACGGGCCTCGGGGGACGTGGTGATTAAGACGAAGCCTTGACTGATTGACTGACTAGCTTTTCAATGACTAAGAAGATATGACCGGGAAGGCACCAACGATGATGACTTTGCAGGAGGTTGGGGTCCACAAGAGCAATACCCAAAACGATGTGAGGAATGATGATAAAGAAGGAATCACGTACTGCCGAAGGAGACGGAGGAGGGGGGAAAGAAGAGATCGGAAAGGAGAGAAAAGAAGTAGAGATCATATACTGATCTGTATTGTGTCACTTCCTTTTTGTAGAATGGGCGGAAAGGCTTATGTGTGTGAGAGTGAGTGTGCGTTGAGCGTGTGTGCGTGTGCCCCGGTGCCCCGACTGATCTTTTGTTCAAGTGAAAAGCTGGTCTTCAAAGCACGCGTGTATCTCTTTTTCCTAGACCAGTGCGAAGCAAGCTATCAAAAAAGTGGAAAAGAATAATGACGAAAAAGAAAGGGGGGGAAACTAGGATGAAGACTTCGCCTCCTCCACACATCCTCTCGTACTTGTTCTTCACTCTTTTCTCAGAACAGGGAGAAATCATCCCTGTGGTCCTCCTATCTCACTCCAAAAGGCAACACCACCTTAAACAAAATTCATACTCCTCAACAAAGCGTTCTGCCCATTCCCCCTGAAATTGCTCGGATCTAGTTCCCCCCGACTCCGACAATTAAACAACTCCCTCCTCACTTCCGGGGTGATCTGGTGATGCGAATGCGCCTTCAAAACCTCTCTCAACCGCTCCTTGTCTTCCTTCGTGATTTCTTCCTTATATCGCTGCGCGAACACAAGTAAAGACTGATGCCAGAGCACCGGAAGGATGGGCCCCGTGCTGCTGGCCGTGGCACTGGTAGCTGACGTCAGACCCTGCCCTTCATACTCAGCGAACCGAACGAAGTAATCAGCCAGAGCATCGATGACGCGATATGGCAAGGTGTATTTCTTATTTAAGAGAGCCTTCAGAAAAATGGAACAGGGAGCGGAGTAGTCTCGGGCGGTGGCCAGCTTGAGGAGGACGACCGCGGCGTGGTTGACAGGAATCGAGACCTTTCCCAACACACTTCCGATGATGGTGGCCTCGCGGATTGTGCAGTCCCCGGATTGGATAAGCGGAAGAAGAATGCCCTTGAAGAAGGCTCCGGGCTTGTACATGGCTTTTTTTAGCGCTGTTTTAGTTTTTAATTCGGAGGGAGAGAAGACGGAGAGAGAAAAATGTGGGCTCTACGCATCGCATGATGCACAATTCGAAAGATGTGCGTATCCCTCGGATAGATCTATTCGATTTCCCCATTCCTTTATAGTACGCACCCGTGTAATAGTGATAATTCAGGTTCTTGTTTGCGCAAATATCATCGCGGCACTTTTCAAGCAAAATCAAATTGAAAAATCGCTGCGAGAGCTTCGCATTCAGATTCGAGGCAAAAATGCGCGTCGCCGCAAAGGTAGCATGAGGAGTCCATTCATCCGGGCGTGTCAAATACACTACCTCCTCCCAGTTTGCAAGAGCAGGCAAGATTTTGAAAGCCTTGGGCAGCTTCCCCGCCGTATAGGTCTTGAGTAATTTTCCAATCTCCGCATACACCTCTCGAACCTTAAGAGATATCTTGGAACGGCCCCCGTCTTCCCCTTCCTGCCCTGGCAGCCCCTTGACCTCTAGATCATCCTCCTCAGCTCTTTCACGGATTTTATCCATAATAATATCGGCCAGAGTTCGGCGCTCCCCTGCGCCAATGTCCATGAAGGACGAGACAACACGTTGCTCCGCCTCTGATAGACCCCCCGCTCCCATATGCACCGCTCCCTCCTTGAATTCCACCATTCCATCCTCCTCCTCTTCCTCATGCTCGTACTTGTCCATTTCCTCCACATCCCACCCCAGCGTCCTATAGGCGTCTTCTCCGTCCTCGTCATCGTCGCTGTCCATCGAGTCGCCATGCCGCCGGGCCTGTGTCTTACCACATCTGCCGCTGGACGCGAAGCGAACAACCCCCTTTCCAGCCTCTGCAGCTCCACCACGCTGGTGGCTACTGCGTTCTTCCTCAGCCATCTGCTTCGAAGCCTGCAGCAAGATCTTACGGGAAAGCTTGGGGTCGAGAAACTTGTCAGACGCCCCCCCATCCGCGGCCTCTCCTTCTTCCTCCATCTGAGCATGGTTGCCTGCGCTTTCCTCGTCATCCCCCTGACCCTCAATACGCCGCCGCAACATGCGCTTTCGCTTCAGCTCCAGGACCCGTTCTTCCTTGGCGTCGTCGTCGAGCTGCGTAAATGGATGGGTAGATAAGGTTGTGGGGTGAGGAGGTCGAAAGTATTTTAGGTATTTGACGGTGGACGGGTTTATGATGCTCTGCACGGTACAGTACGGGTCTGCATTAGCATGCTCCATAAAGACCCCTCCCCGACCGTGCACTCTGAAGAAAGAAGTCAAGTCAATGTTTCGCTTGCCCATCTCTGTATCCAGGAAAACGTACCTCGACTGCCAAAGGCACCCGGCGCTTCTTTCCCTTGCCCATGAATTGTTGATGCGTGCAATGCTGTACGAAGAGGTGGGGTGCGTGTGTAGAGGGGACTGCATGAGAAGCCTGGAATATCATTACCGAGAGCGCACCGCGCCAACAAACAAGCCAGCAACAAGCAACAACTTGCATCGGCCAACGGCTGCTGGCCCACACTCACACAACGACTTGCTCCTACTGCCACTGAAGACCAACCTATCCGAGCGCATTAAAACCCGATGTGACAACACCCAGGCCTGGCAATAGTTGCACGAGAGGCCAAGAGAGCGCGAAAATGTCTACATTGGCCACCAACAAATACCCAGAACCCCCACAACCATCCCATCCAACCCTTCAAGAAGTTCTCCAACCCTACCGAGATTGTGCGCGAGATGCGAGAAACAGCGTGCGTGCGATTCACCTAGAGAAGTGAGAGGGTGGGAGGAACGTGAAAAAGAGGGGCGCTTCATAGTCTTGAAAGACGAGGAATCAGAGAAGAAAAGACACACCTGTGAGGAGAGGGTGTCAACCAGGAAATCGTGCTGCGGTGAGCCAGGAATAAACTCCTGTGTGCGTATGCATAAGTCAATATGTTTGTTTACACATATGATTATAATAACAGAGTTTGCTTCCATCCTTGTGAACCCCGCTCTTTACTTCACGTGCTCCCGCCTATTTCACCTTCTCAATACACAGCACAACCCAGTGGACGGGCCCGCTGGTGAATGAGTACCAGGGCCCGTCATTCTCTGCCTCTTGCCACGGGCCCGGCATGGAAAAACGAAGCTGAGTGGGAACCCCACACTCCCCTCCGCTGTCTTCACCTGGTGGAAGGATGGAGGAGAGGAAAGAGTAGGGAGGGGATAGCAGGATGGATACAGGAGGGGATCCTGGAAGGGTAGGAGTGGGAGGAGTCGGGGCGGCCGGAGCGGCAACAGGAGGAGGAGGAGAGGGAAAAAGCGGAATCCCCACTATACTCTCTTTACCCGGAGAACAGGCAGCACGAGCACTAGCAACCATTGGTGCGGCACTTACTGGAGGAATGGAGAAGGGAAAGAGAAAGATAGTGAGGCTGCTCCGACGAGGGGGAAGAGGGGGAGGAGGAGGGGAAAGAGGGGCAGGAGGGGGAGGAGGAGGGGAAAGAGGGGCAGGAGGACGAGGTAAAGAAGGGGGAGGGGAAGGAGGGGGAGGAGGAGGGGAAAGAGGGGCAGGAGGACGAGGGGAAGGAGGGGGAGGAGGGGAAAGAGGGGGAGGAGGACGAGAAGGAGGAGGAGAAGAAGAGGAGGAAGAAGAAGAAGAAGAGGAAGAAGAGGAAGAAGGAGGAGAGGAAGAAGTAAAAGAGAAAGAAGAGGAAGAAGAGGAAGAAGAAGAAAAAGAAGAGGAAGAAGAAGAAGAGGAGGAAGAGGAAGAAGAAGAAGGGGGAGGAGGAGGAGGGGGAGGAGGAGGGAGACGAGGAGGGGGTGGAAGGGGAAGGGGAGGAGGAGGAGGAGGCGGTGGAGGCGGAGGCGGAGGCGGGGGAGGCGGAGGCGGAGGAGGATGCGGAGGCGGAGGAGGAGGAGGAGGAAGGGAAAGGGGAGGAGGAGGCGGAGGCGGTGGAAGCAGAGGAGGCGGAGGCGGTGGAAGCAGAGGAGGAGGCGGTGGAAGCAGAGGAGGAGGCGGTGGAAGCAGAGGAGGAGGAGGCGGAGGCGGAGGAGGCGGAGGCGGAGGAGGCGGAGGCGGAGGAGAACGAGGACGAGGCAGAGGAGGAGGTCATGGGCGGGCCATCCGAGGACTGTATTGGTGTGACACCTGTGAACAGTTCGTGTCCCGGGACGGCAATGGGGCACGTAACATCCTGCGGGTGTACAGGAGTATGGTCCGTGGAGAAGCTCGTCCCCATGATCTTCGGTTTGGTCAACCGCGGCAAGATATGCGAACACTCTATGTGTAGCGTTCCCGCTGACCTCCTCTTTTATCCTCCTCCCCCTTCTCCTCCTGGCCCTGTGTGGGCCGTCCGGGGACTTTGCCAGGTCAAAAAACCTGTCAAAGTCGCTAGAAAAACTCGGACGATGAATAAGGGATGGCAATAATTTATTGTTGGAAGGCTCCCCCTCGTATGCAAGTCCTCGAAGACGCAGGTTGCATGCGATAGTTCTAGAGGGATGTAGGAACGACGACCACGACCAAAAAGAACTACCGAGAAACAGACCCACACCCACACACACACACACACACACACAGACACACACACAGAGCATTCTTGCCCTTGTTACTATCAGCTTGTTTTACCACACAATATGCCCAGCAACAGTCACAAAAACGAACACGAGAGGCCGCCTGATGTAGTAGTATACATCAGAGAGTTATGAACGCCATTTCAACTCCCGAGGTACACCGCCCAGCCCACTTTGACTTGACTTGACTTTTTCTTGAGTGCATCCTCGAGAGAGGGCTTTTGGCTTACTTGGCGGCTCTTGCCGAGCAAGTCCTGATCCCCTCCCCTCAACCTCACCCTCGACATACAAAGCACAGCACCACACTAGAGAGCGACCACATTCACCACACCAAACAGAAAACTGGACATTACGGCCACACGGCTGTTCCTGGGAATAAGAAAGGCGCATCGCGCTCGGCGCCCCCCCAAAATGCAAGCTTAGCCGATGGATGCATCAGCGCCCTCACTCTGCTCCAGCTGGGCCCATGCCGCCCCGAACAGGCATGCACAAGGGCTGCCATGCATGCATTTACTAAATCACTCATTTCCTGTTCTCACAATCCCCACAGGCCGTGAAAGCCCCACAATGAAGCAATTTCCCGCAGTGCGGTTGCTGGCCAGCCTCTTGGAAAGCCTCAATCCCGAGCTCCCCTTCGATGCCAGTGATCCCAAGGGAGATGAATACTTGAGCAGATGGCACTCATCACCAACCCAGCATGCCGCTGAACTCATTGTGTCGTTTCTCCTCTTCAGTCCTTTGCTGTATGTGGCCTGGCGTAATATGCAAAAACAAATGCGTGCTTTGCGGATAACCTATACCCCCACGAAAGGGCAGGTGTTGTGGAGCTTTGGTCTTATCATGACGCTTCTTTTGCAGGTGCCTCTCAAGCTAGATGTCACCAACATCTCCTCCCACCCTGCTTACTTTTTGCAGCCCTGCCACGTCACCACCATCCTTTATTTTATTTGCACCGTTGTCCCGTCGGAAACCTCCTTTATCTGCTTTCATGCACTAAGTCTTCTGACCTGGGGGCCGTCGCTTGCGTTCTGCTTTCCGAATCTGCCTGCAACTCGTCTCGAGGTCACCTTCTTCTATCTACAACACATTTTCCTCTGTACTGCGCCAATTTTTGCGGTAAACAAAACCCACCGACTCCTGTACAAGAGCTGGTCGTGGAACTACTTTTCGTTCGTGGTCCTGTCCGCATATCACTGGTGGCTGTTGCTTCCGTGGGCAATCAAAAGCGGTATAAACGTTGCGACCATGACCTCCCCTCCTCCCGCCCTCATACCCTTTGGGCGCTGCTACCGTTTTGTACAGGGGTTGGCATGTCTTGTGCTTCATAGCCTGAGTATCGGTGTCCATCTAGCGTTGAGTGCCTTGATGCAACGTATGGCCAAGAGGAAGGGTGCGTAAAATAATAACTGAGAAAAAAAACAAGCAGGGAAATTGAAACTAAAAGACAAATGATGCGTCTCTTTTATGTAGTCGCCTCATTAAATTTTTCTGACAGCAAAATTATGTACTCGTCGGCAACTCTCCCAAACATCTATTACTCAAGCTCTTACTCAGTGCGTTTTTCCCCTTGTTTCCTGAAGGAAACACGGTCTACGTGATCCCTTAACAGCGTCTCTAAAATGACGTTCTCCATCATGGTGGAGCCTGTCGGAGGGAAAGGTGCTGATGCTTGCTGCTGCAGCTGTTGCTGATTCGGATGTGTCATTTTGCCTCCCTTTCCCCCGGCTAACGCAGATTCCTTTGGTGGGGGGGAGAGAGTGGAAGACGAGAATGAGAGAGTCGTAGGTGGTGATTGCCGTTAGGAAAAATAGGGCAAGTGGAGAAGTAATAAGTGCGTGACACAACAGACATGCGCATGCTTCGAAACTCTGTCATCGTATTTACCTGCCACAAAAGCTCGGCCATGGCCAACTCGCCTAGCTTTTTGTTACTGCTCCTGCTGCTTATGTTGCTGATGTCACGGACTCTTTGTGGCAAGGCTTCTCCCGGCATAGAATATATTGCCGATGAGACAGACGCAGAAATGATGTCACCGTGAGTTTTGGACAATTTCGGGTCGAGACTGCCTGCTGGAGGCGATCCCGTTGCGGGCATGCCTGGGCGACGGAGGCGAAACGGCTGCTTCTGCGAACCCGCGGCGCGTACCTCGCAGCGGATTGAGTCAAGCTCGTACATATTCTGTTGAACCTCATGAGTAAGCTGTATGGGAGGATTAGAAGTGGCTTATTTAAAGATGCCTGCTTTTTTATGGGCTGCTACGTTTCCTTCCCTCTAACCCCAGACAGACACGTACTCTGGAAAACTGCGTGTCTTGCGTGGCCTTGGTAAACTGATCCCGTGCCGTATTCAACAAAGCTACCATCTTGCCTGTACCTCGTCCCACGATGCGCGCGAGCTGTGGTACTTCCCTCTTGCCTAGGATAAGGGGAATGGGGTGTGGGGGGGGTCACGACGGGGTCGAGGGGCGCGCTGTCGTGGGTGCGTCCACTTACCGAGCAAAAACGAAGCCACCCCAACCAGCACCACTATCTCCAGGCCCGTCACTTCAAACATATGCTGCCCGTGGTGAGGATTGGAGAGATATGTGTGTAAGTGGTGGTCAATTTGCGTGGGCAGCAGGTCAGGTCAACCTCCTCGCCGCCGTCGAACAAGCGAAGCAGCCCTTCCACTTCCCAGCATGACAAGCAAGGCATTATACTTGCACGCTTCATAAGTAACCCTGCGCTTCGCTTATCATGAGCATCGTCCGTTTATTCACTCATTTCATACACGTGGGTGGCCTCCCATACGAATCCTTGCAAATACACCACTCACAGGATCGTGGCGCTGGGCCAGCAACTTGACTCCATGGCCATGTTGCTCCTGCAGCCATTACAACGGGAATGCTTCTGTTTGGGGGCCGCACTAATGCTGGTTTGTGTCTTGATCCATCCTATTGTGATGGCGTTTGTGCCTACTACCTTGTCGCATCATGTCCTGCTTTCTTCCTCTTGCATCCCCTCGGCCGGCACCATCCACGCCATGGGCCCAGCCCCTACAACGAGGAGCCAATCGCGAAGTCAATCGCGTTGGGACTTTTTGCCGCTACAGCATACCGCCACCACTAGTGCTGATGAAGACACAATGGCCGAGAAGATTGTGGGCGAGGCGCAAGCACGGTTGCGACCTGCTTTTGAGGACGTAGACCGCCGGACACAGCGCATCCTGAAGCGGGTGCTTACAGCCTTCCGGGAGCACCAGGTGGGGACGCACATGTTTAACGGCATCGACGGGTACGGACATGGCGACGTAGGTCGTGACACGTTGGAAAAGGTTTACGCGTCTCTCTTTGGTGCCGAGGCTGCGCTTGTCCGCGTACAGATTTTTAGCGGAACCCACGCCATTTCTTGCGCCCTCTTTGGCGTCCTCCGGCCGGGGGACAAAATGTTGGGTTTGAGCGGCCCTCCATACGATACACTTGAAGAGGTAATTGGAACTCGAGTAGGACACCAGGATGAAGGTAGTGGCCCAGCCCCGGGGCAGCGGCCGCTGACAGGGAGCTTAAAGGAATGGGGTGTGGCATATGATCAGGTGGATCTCCTCTCTTCCGTGGCACCAGGACAGTATTTTGACCTCGCCGAGATCGACCGCCGCATTACTGCAGATCCATGTATTCGGGTTTTGCACATTCAGCGCTCTTGCGGTTACCAGTGGCGACCTTCCATTCCCGTGGCCGAGATTGGCCATGTTATTGCCCATATCCGCGCGGCCTTTCCAAGCCGGGAGTTGGTTGTATTCGTCGACAACTGCTACGGGGAGTTTGTGGAGGACTTGGAGCCTACACATGTGGGTGCAGATATCGTAGCGGGCTCATTGATAAAGGTAAGGGAAAGCATCATCTGGAAAAGGATAGTCGGGTCGGGCGCCCCAGGGGGTGGGAGGGGTACTGAGTGGTCTGGGCCAATTTAAGCAGAGGCGTAGTTCGGGGACTAGGGTCCTTTTATGCGATTAAAGCAAAAAAAAGGCTTAACAGGGTACAGCATCGTGTTAATTTCAAGCAATTGAACGCCTACGAGGGACAATCGCAAAAAGCAGCTGAACGCTTTCGTGATTGACCATTCTCAATCATACCCGCACCTGCGCTCACATCGTTACAGAATCCGGGTGGCACGCTCGCTCCGACGGGTGGGTATGTAATTGGCAAGCAACATTACGTACAGGCAGCCTTCAAGCGATTGAGCGCACCTGGCGTGGAGGGCGGAGCCACTTTGGGTAAGACGCGTTGGATTCTACAGGGCCTCTTTATGGCCCCGGCTGTGGTGGGTGAGTCGCTCAAGGGCGCGATGCTATTGGCCGAGGTCATGGGCACTCGGTTCGGACTGCCTTGTAATCCAGCCCCAGGCACATCACGAACCGATATTATTCAGGCCGTACAGGTAGGCAGTCGATACCAGGTTATCCAATTTTGCCAGCAGGTGCAGCGGTTGAGCCCCATCGGTGCGTACATTCGGCCGACTGCGGGCATTTCGCCGGGTTACGGCGACGAAGTTGTCTTTGCCGTAGGCACATTTGTCGACGGCAGCACCCTAGAATTGAGCGCTGATGGACCGCTGCGGGAGCCGTATACTGTCTTTTCGCAGGGTTGCACGCATTGGACACATTGGGCCCTCGTTCTAGAGGCAGCTTTGGTACAGATGGGCTTTTGCCATGATGAATACAGTCCAGGAGGCATGGGTTGTGCAAAGGACTTCAGTGAAAACGTAAATAAAAGCACTCTACTCGCAGAAGGAGGAATGAGTAAGGGATAAGAGAAGAAAATTACCATGGGACAATTTGACGGGCTTTAAGCCGACCCTTGGGGAACAGGATTGCCAGAAAATGAAGTAATCAGCGTACGAATGCATGAAAAGAGGCCGATTTCGCTGGTGATATTTGTCTTTCTCGGTACTCTCAGACTTTAATGGACAGTTATGATATTCTCATATTCACCATCGTTTCGCCACATGACCTAAAAGTCCTTTACATCGAGCTGTGCTATCGTCCGTTGGCTCTATTGCATTTGGCCACAATAAAGCACATATTTTTTCGTCAGAGTATAAACACGAGACAACTATACCATATCTCGATCATGATAGCTCTCCATTTCGATAATCACTCTGCTAAATCCATGACCGCAGCTAATGCGGCGAAACGGGCTTCTGGTGCTTTTCTTGACTCTGTAGCATGGGATGTGGTTATGTGGAGGATATCTATCATATTGAACACAATTTGCTCCGGTATACGTTCATACAAAGGCAAAAGAGAGACGAAAGTTGTGGCTTTGGAGATGAAGTGGTTGAGAGGGAAGGGAAGTGCGCGTATGATTGGTACCAGTGATAATTCAATGAGAAAGCGATGGAAAACGAAAGCACATCGTTTACAAATTCTTGGTCGGGGTGACGATTGCCGAGATAATGCGCCCGCCCATGTACCTTTGGTTTCAGGGTAATCAAGAAATCGTTTTCTACACAAACAGACCTCTACCGGCAAGACGATGGCTAGCCCCAGGATCACCAAATAATATTGCTAGCTTTCGACGTCCTTTTCCATAGCCTCATCATATATACAAACAAATATGAGCTGCCAGAATGAGCACTGACGCTCGGCGTCACAAAATAACGTCAAAGTGGGCTGCGAACCATTGTTAACTGTTTCAATATTTACCAAGCCGAAGATCTTTAATTTATATGGTCGCGTTCAAGCTTACCAGGCGTATAACCACATTTTGAAGTACAAGTTGCTCCAGCTAGCAGGACCGTAAAATCAGTAAGCTACCAGGAAGAGGTGGGCGTCAAGTCCGGTTATTCCGGGTACCCGGCAAACCTGGGTAAAGAGTTCAAGGACGACCCGGATCTGGTCTGGCAGCCCGGATTCTCTGGATAACAGGATATTTGGGCGATGAAGTACAAAAATTGCACTATACGAGGCAGAAAGGGGAAGGAGAAGACAAGGGAAAAGAAGAAAAAGACAGGAACGCCACAGCCCTCCCTTCTCCCTTCAAACCCTTACTGTAGGAGGGGAGCTGGCACCCAATAACCATCCCCATACACATCCCTCCGCTGGGTCAACCCTGACGAGTTTATCGGACCGGCGCCTACCCCTGCTACGAGGACCACACGTTGGACAACTACCACAATGGACAACCACCACAACTACTTAGTTAGTTGTCAGTTGTCCCGTCCTGCGATTATGCACAACTAATAGTTGTCATAGTTGTGAGAAAGTGGAAACGGTTTTAATAGTTGTCATAGTTGTGGGAGGGTCGAAACATGCACAACTAACAGTTGAGCTAGTTGTCCCTCCTGGAGATCATGCACAACCAATAGTTGAGTTAGTTGTCCTTCCTGGAGATCATGCACAACTACAACTAAAGGCACAGCTATGACAACTAATGACAACTAATTCAACTTTTTAGTTGTGCAGGCCTTTTTCGCAGAATAGTTATCCAACGTGTCACAAGGACAGTAAAATCGACTACCTCCTAACAATATCCCAGTCAATAAATGTATTGTGGATGAGGACTACGCTCGTGGCATTCGAGGCATCAAGACGGGAGAGGCAGATGCGTTTTCAATCCTTGCACATTCTTCCAAGAGCCCTCATGGCGACGGCCGGGGAGTGTCTGTAATCAGAGTGAAATGCGAAATGTTGTTAACGGTCTCTATCGGTTGGAACTTTGAAATGCTCGCAACATCATGCCTCCATTCAGCTACAATACACACGCTCCCTTCGCTGGCGGGACGTACACCTACTTCACACACACACACCGCACTCACTCTCTTGGTAATTCTGCCGGAACGCAGGGTCAGGTGGGTTCCCGCTGAAGACTGGGGCGCGATCGATGGCGGAAGAGAAAGTTTCACCACAGAAGACGCCAGATGAAGCACCAGCACCCGCAGAGGCCGTGACGCATCAGCTTGCTGCCATGGGTATAGTTGCTGGGAATGAAAATGATGCTGCTGGAGGAGCCAAGGAGTTGCAGCCCAGAGTAGGTCAGGGTTTGACAGCAGGACAGGTAAGCATTCTGGTGGAGCACAAAAGGAGTCCTTGAGATGTGTGCGAAGGAGACCTTCCACAAACGCCACATCTACACACATACAGCTGGACATGATGCTGCACGCCGAGCAGGGTATGTTTCGCATGCAGCCACAGGAGAAGACACAGGAAGACTTTAAGTTCTGGAGCACCCAACCAATGCTGAAACTAGGTACGAAACATGATGAGCGACATGCGTTAATCGAGGCTCTCCGCCTATTGCTCACTTGCAATACATCATTTGAATCAAATAAGGCGAGAAGCGCGAAGAAAATGGACCTATAGAGTCGGACAAGACTCCAGAAGACGTGCGACAAGAGTCCTATAATCTACCGGCGGGCTTCATGTGGTGCGAGGTGGACATGACGGACGTACAGGAGGCCAAGGAGGTGTACGACCTCTTGAATCAGAATTATGTGGAGGACGACGACAACATGTTCCGTTTTGACTATTCCCCTGCCTTTTTGGAATGGGCTTTGAGTCCGCCAGGGAACGCGAAGGAGTTCGTGGTGGGCATCCGCGTCGCCCCAACCGCGGCCGCGCTGGCCAAGGGGAAGGGACGGGGCAAGCTCGTTGGATTCATCACCGGTGTACCCGTGCAGATGCGTGTGTACGATAAAATCATGCCCATGGTGGAAATCAACTTCTTGTGCGTGCTCAAGAAGTTGCGATCTAAGCGCTTGGCACCTGTGCTCATCAAGGAGATAACCCGGCGGGTAAACCTGACTGGGGTAAGTGCATATTTTGTGCGTCTCGCTCTCGTGCGTTTTGGAAAAAGGCATTTTTATCCATGGGAAGCTATGAAGACTGTTGGCCAATACAATGCTATGGATAAGGACTGCTATCCAAAATTCGCATGTTCAAATCTTTAACGTAGGTGTGGCAAGCGGTATACACTGCTGGTGTCCTCCTTCCAAAGCCGGTGGCAAGCTGCAGGTATCACCATCGCCTCATCCGGCCCAAGAAGCTTGTAGAGATTGGCTTTACGCGTCTGGCCCCGCGCATGACCATGGCCCGTACCGTCCGGCTGTATCAGCTCCCTGAAACATGCACAAGCGGTACGTGTATGAGAAAGGAGGGCATCCAAACGCTGGCATTGTGACCCCTCTTTTGGCTGCACATCTTTTGTCAGTCAGTCAGTCTGCACAGTCTCATGCACATTCATGACATCATCCTCTCTCGTCATCTCTTTTTACATCATAAATATTTTATTTATCACACTGCACCGCAGGCATCCGACCGATGACGCTCGCCGACGTACCCTCCGCGTGCGAATTGCTTAATTCTTACCTCAACAAATTCAACCTCGCACCCATGATGGACGACGCGGACTTCGCCCACTGGCTCTTGCCCCGACATAATGTCGTGGACAGCTTTGTGGTAGTGAATGAGAGGGGCCGCGTCACGGACATTTGCAGGTACGAATATGAGAAAGGAAATGATATATCTGTTTTCGCTGGCAATTTTTCACTTTTCCCCATGTCTTCCTCTCCCTTGTACTTATTCACTTTAAACACAGCTTCTACCATCTGCACTCTACGGTCATCGGCAACACCACCTATCCCACCCTTAACGCCGTCTACTCCTTTTACAACGTCGCCACATCCATGCCCCTAAAGGTACGGTCTCCGTCTATGTCTCTTGCTCGGTCTCTCTTTCTGTACAGTTTTGCTCTCCCATACGCTCGAGCGACTCATGCTCCTTTCCGTGATTCTATCCGAGCAGTCTCTGATGAAGGAAGCTCTGATCCTGGCCAAGCAGAAGGACGTGGACGTGGTCAATGCCTTAGACTTAATGGATAACCAAGAATTCCTCAAGGATCTCAAGTTCGGGCCCGGCGATGGCACACTCCACTACTATGTCTACAATTGGGGTTGTGCCGAGATTGAGTCGTCGAAAGTCGGCCTGGTCCTTCTCTGAGAGAGATTGGAAGGGCGATGAGTGTTTGATGCGGCGGAATGCTGTGTAACGCACAAGTGATGGCCCTAAGCCTAACAGAGCATGGGAGACATGAACAAGAAGAGGGCGGGAAAAGAAGAAGAGCAGGCCAAGCGAATGCTCTATATTCAGAATGTATACCCGCAACTGCATCTAAAGCAAGCAAGAACGAAGCGCGTACCAAAGGAGTTATGTCTGTTTATTTCTAACTTGATCTATTCCTCTTCCTTTTCCACGTGCTCTTTCCGCGCTGTCTTGGCCTTTTCACGGGCCTGGTCTTGGAGCTGACGGAGATTGTACTTCTTCAGCTCGATGAAACGCGGGCAAATACTAAAGCCGATTGTACCCTGTATCGTTAAGAGGTGGGCCAAAAAAAGAAAATTCAGAGAGCAGGATGAAGACATCGCAACTGCAAAATGACACACCCAGTACATGGCCTTTCCCTATCCCCCTTCTCCACCCTCAGCTCAGCCTCCTCGGCCTTCTTACCTTTATGGCCTCTATGAGGATGACATGGTCCGGGTTCTTCAAGTCCACCTTCCACCTGCCATCAATCACGTCACCCAGCGCTTCGAATATCTCGTCGCGAGTGTGGGCGGCGTAGTTGCGTCGACACAAACTTACCATATACTAAGGGTGAATGAGGGGATGATATTTAACTTGGCTTTGGTTACATGAAAATATTTTATTTTGCTACGCACCGTGGGCCTCTTGGCCTCGTCGGCCCCTTTCCCGTCCTCCGCGCCTGGCGGTGCTGCTGCTGCTGCTACTGCTGCTGCTGCTGTTGTTGTTGTTGTTGTTGTTGTTGTTGTTGTTGTTGTTGTTGTTGTTGTTGTTGTTGTTGTTGTTGTTGTTGCTGCTGCTGTTCCTTCTCCCCTGATTCCCGACACTTGTTCTTCTTTTTGATTTTTGAGCAGGAGGCCTTTCTCGTGCAGTAAATCCCGTACTTGTACCTTGATGGCTTCTAAGTCCCCCCCGAAGCTGATCCGCTCCAACGGCATCAGCTTGACGATGCCTCTGTTAGGGAATTGGGCAGAGTGTGCTTCGTGAAGAGTGGAAGAGAAAGTTTTATCATGGCTGGAAACGAGAAACGTCACGCACCGAGTACTACTGTGCCCTGCTTTAGCTTCCTCTAGCATGCGCAGGCACAGTTCAACGGGGGACAAATGCCCGTTTCTGGGGATGCTGATCCCACATGTGCCCTTGCAGCCGGTCTCGACCGTGGCCATAGTCGTCTTGGCCCCCTTCCTCTTTTCCTTCTTCAGTTCTGCGATTTCTTGCAGAAGCGAGGCCCGAACGCTTTCATTGGCCATGGTTTCAATCTCAGCAGAGTCTGTGACGGCGGCCATGGCAGCGGGGACTTCATCCTCGTCGTCCGTAGACTCTCTGCTGCCAGGTGTGCCGGAGCCTTTTGCTTCTTCCGCATACTGTTTGTGAGGTAAGGTGAGTGCGTGGTGAGTAAAGGGGCGAGAAAAATACCAAATTTCAGGATTTTTTTTTACATAAATAGGAGAATCTTGCTTTGCCAGGAGAATTGTGCAGGGGGACTGGCTTTGTTTTACGAGAGAACATCGATTCGACTGTGCTACTGCAGCAAGCATGCTATCGTTGCCATTCTGCCGTATCCTCCGTCCTCCACAAGACAGGATGACTAACCCGTTCTAGGACGACATACATCTCCTTGGCTGCTTTGGCCTCCCGGCCCACGTCGCACGTGAAGAGGATAGCCTGCCCGTTCCGCACCGCCTGCAACGACGATGACCAAGACGAGGACTGGTATCGTGGGCGCTTATAGCCACCACCGGCCCCACCTCCTCCACCATAGCCCTTCTTGTATTATGGCAGTGGATGGCCGGTGAGTTGATTGACGTACAGGTGCTGCGGCGTTCATTCTCGACCTCCTCTCTCCTCCGCCCCTGGGATCATCATCAGCAGCATCACTTACCAACGGCCGCTTTGAGTTGTCTGCCATGACGAGTTGGAAGCGAAAAGAGGAGCACGTCCGGATGAAAGTGCCGGCCCAGCTTCTCCTTGTCCTGTTGGGATATGTTTTGGTTCGCGGTGGAGGTTGAGAAGGGTGTGAATTTGTGAAGACAGGAGCGTGCAGCGACCGTCGAGGTGACCTGCTCAACGGTGGAAGCCGTTGCCGTTGCGCATGTTGACCTGTCATGCTGCTTGGCCCATCAAATGCATTATTACACCAAAGGCTCCGAGTTCAACCGAGTCACTAAGCCTTCTCCCTCTTCTTCACCATCCCTTCTATAACGAGCAGCAGTATGGAGGGCCGTCGTGCTCGCCGGAGCATCGACTCGCAGCTCCAGACCGCATCGTCACTGTGCACTGTGGGTGGGCATTGTGCCCGTGTCCTGACTATACCAGCTCCTCACTGGGACGCTAAGCCCTTTCCAAATGTATTTGGAGGGTCCTTTGACTATGTGGAGGTCCCTGTGGTGCGATCTTGTCTTCGTCCAGGTGCAGTCAACCTTTCTGAAGCCTCAAACACCGAGAACGGTGGCCCCTCCAGCATACAGGTCAACTCTCCACCCCTGCAGTCGTCACCCCTCCTCCCCGCCCGTATCGCGGCGTCCTTGGAGACCAACCTATCCCCCTTGATCATGGCAAAAGTAGAATCGCTGCTTGACCCGCCGCCCCTGAAGGCTACAGTGGTAATCCTGGAAGACCTGAGCATGAATTTTGGAGAAAGCGACATCTGTTTGTCGCTTACAGGTACTGTCCAGGTCACATCTTATGCTGGCGGCCCTGCTGCGTCAAAGCAGCCTCTCGAAATAGGCGTCGAGCTTGTCGATGCCGCGTCCCAAATCGAAACGATCAAATCGAATGCTGTGGTTCTCCGGCCTTGGGTTTCACCTATGCGCGCTAATGCTGGACCTATACCTGAGACGTCGTCGCCCTTGGCGTCATTCTCACCCCCCGTCCCTTCTCCCACGAAATTTATTTGCCGTCTTCCGTGCACCACGGACAATGTTGCTCTGCCTCTCAACTTGTTGCGGTACACGACCAAATCCACTGTTCGGCCGCTGCCTGTCCGCTTGCAACCAAGCAAAATTAGTGTGGAGGGAGATGTAGCACATATCATCGTCGTGGTGACGAGCAATTGCAACCTCTACGTCCCTCTTTCTGCCATGTCCGTGACCGTTGAAGTCCATATGCCTGGCTTTGAGCTCGGTCCAGATGTCATAAGTGCCATGCCGACAAGCGTGAGCTGGACACCACCTTTCTTCCATTGGCTCTGCCCGCCACGCATGGAGATGCTACCTGGCCGGTCACACACGTTCCGTGCAAGCCTCTCTATTCAAAACAAGCCGTCACCGTCCGATTTTCCACTTGACGACCTCGCGTGCGTGTCTTCCCCGTCGTCCTCCGCTTATTTTCCTTCTGGCACGGTCTTTCGAGCAAAGAGTAATGCAGCATTAACCAAGTGCACCGTGCGGCTTATCAAGCTTGACAACGGGGCAGTAGAGGGGGTGAATACATCGAGATGCGAGATCCAGCAAGAGGTCAGAAAGAGATATCGCATTACGGCGCATGCACAAGCAAGGTGAAAATAGAATGTTGTAAAAAAGAAAGAAGTATATAAGAGCAAGGAGCAAAATTTGAAGACGCAGGAAAAATGTAGACAGCGAATCGCGATGAAGTCGTTCTCAATTGTTTGTTTCCTTTGTGGCTGGTGGTTTCATCCACTCGACCCCTCCCTGTGTCGTCGCCTCTCCGTGAAACGAAACGGAAGGGAAGGGCGACGATGTTATGTAAAGTGAATTTCAGCACGCCGCAGGATCCGGCATGTCAAGTTTGAGAATCCAACATATTAAAAGTGCGAATACTGATAGATGTATGGTGGGGGGGTGTATGTGTTTTAAGTTCTTTCTCTCTCATTTTCTATCTGTCTTTGTCTGTCTCTCACTTATATCCCTTACTACCTAATAAAACACAGATCAAGGAGAACGGACTGCGTGAACGGACTACGTGTACTTCTTCTTCTTCTTCTTCATATCCTTATTTTTCTGTGCCTCCATATTCTCCTTCATCTTCTATCATTCTCTTTCTTCTCATCTGATTCTCGGACACAAAAGGCATCACTGCTAGTTGTGGTCGTAACAGCCTTTTTATCGAGCAACAAAACAAAAATCGTGGAATCTTCCTTCTCCATTCCTTTCAAAATTATCTCGCACGCATGCCATGATGGCTCCTAATTGCGGGTAGGTGCATGACACTACACACTCTACCTAGGCATCATTAAAGAGAGGAGGAAGGCCAGTCCGTGAGCGCATCCGCTCGGCGATCAAGAAAGCCAGCTCCAGGGCTTGCACACCATTAAGGCGGGGATCGCAGTGCGTGTGGTAACGCTTGTTCAAGTCGTCCACCTTTATGTCCTGGATGGTACCGCCCGTGCACTCCGTCACATCCTTGCCCGTCATCTCCAGATGGACCCCCCCGGGGTGCGTGCCCATCTGGTCGTGCACGTCAAAAAACGCGCGAAGCTCGTCGCGGATCTTGTTGAACGGCCGGGTCTTCAGCCCATTCTCCGCCTTGATCGTGTTACCATGTACGGGGTCCGAGATCCAGACCACAAAGCGGCCTTCTTTCTGGACGGCCCGAATGAGTGCCGGCAGCTTTTCTCGGAGCTTGTCAGCACCCATGCGGACGATGATGGAGAGACGCCCAGGAATGTTGTTGGGGTTCAAATTGTCAATCACTTCCAGTAACTCATCGGGTGTGATCTTGTCCGAGATCTTGACACCCAAAGGGTTGCCGATGCCGCGGGTGAACTCCAGATGCGCCCCATCGAGCTGCCGAGTTCGCTCGCCGATCCAAAGCATGTGGGCGGAGCAGTCGTACCACTTTCCAGTGGTCGAGTCTTGGCGGGTCAGGGCCTGCTCGTAGGAGAGGAGAAGACACTCGTGGGCGGTGTAGAACTGAGCTTGCTTGAAGGTGGCCGATTCGGTGTTGACGCCGATGGCCTTCATGAATCGCAGAGACTCATCCACCTTGGAGGCGAGCTTGCGGTAGCGGCTACCTTCCTCTGACTTCTCGACAAAATCCAGGTTCCAGGCGTGCAGACGGGAAATGTCGGCGTACCCACCTGTGGCAAAGGCCCGGAGGATGTTCAACGTCTGTGTAGACTGGTGGTAGGCGTCCAGCATGCGCCAAGGGTCGTTGCGACGCCCCTCCTCTGTAAAGGCCTCACTGTTGATGATGTCGCCTCGGTAGGAGGGCAGGCGCAGGCCGTCAACCTCCTCGTGGGGCTCTGAACGCGGCCTGATCATGACATGGTATGAGGCGGCAAATAAGAAACAAAAGAGGGTCACATGAAACCGCAGAGCAAAGGTAAGAGTTCATCCATCTATCTCCTATCCCTGTCTTACTTACTTGGCAAACTGGCCAGCCATGCGGCCCACCTTAATTACGGGCATGGAGCCACCAAAGGTCAGGACCAGGGCCATCTGCAGCAACACACGGAATGTGTCACGAACCGTATCCACGTGAAACTCCTTAAAGCTCTCGGCGCAATCCCCCCCCATCAGCAAGAAGCTTTGCCCCATAGCGGCCTTGGCTGTGTGCGAGTGGAATTTAAAAGGAAAAGGTCAGCAGGGTGCTAATACCATGAAAACACAGCTCCAGTCAGAATTTGAAATCAATCCCTCGATCACTTGACCATTCGCCTCAGCCTTCCCCCTCCGACTCTTACCAAGGTGCTCGTGAAGTTGCCGGCATTCGCCCGCAAAGACCAAGGGTGAAGATTTGGCCAGCGCCTGCTCCACCTTTTCAAGCTCCGCCTGTTGAAGAGAGAGGTGTTGGCCGATGTATGAAAATGTTTGTAACCTAATCCATGTGTGCCCCATCGTCACCCCCTTCTACTCCTGCTCCGCCCACTTGCGTTACTTACCTTATCCTCATAGATGGGCATCTGGCGGGGGGTGTAGTTGCGCCAGGACTCAGGCGACCACGAACCCTTTCCCGCAGACGAGGACGTACTGGTAGTGGTGGGTGGGGGCATAGACTGTACTGCTCGCACCAACCCACGCGTCCGGGCCTCCATTAATGGGCAGGTGCCGCTTGGCATGCGACTTGGAGGCTGCACGAAGGCCTGACCTTCGTCCACTGCCACAAGCAGGGCTGCGACACCCAAAGTGGCAATCGACAGCCACGAAGATGCCTTGTTAATCACCATAACTGTGTGGGGATGGTGTGATAACATTTGTCAGGGTGAGTTTGTGAGGCGGATATTCAAGTGGAGGAGGGCTGGGGCGAGGTGGTGGTACTTGCCGCCTCGCCCCATACGGCCACTTGAAGAAGGGGGGTTGCTTGCACGACGGTGAGCGCCTGACCAGCACTTGCACCACTGCCATGCCATCATGTTAAATGAGTAGCTTTCAAGCGTGGAAAGTATACAATGGTTGCCGCTCCCATTGCTTTCTTATCGCCCCGTCAAGACAAGCAGAAAGGCAACTGGGCCAGGGCCGAATTATGATGATGAGATGCGGGAGGGAGGTCACAGGTGTCTTTACCGCGCTTCCTCCTCGTGCCAGAGCTCGGACATGTGGGCCACCCCACAACGTGAAGTAAAATGCTTCAACGCACCTCCCGACCAATGGTGGAGGACGCCGGCGAGGGAAAAAGCGACGATGGCGTATGGTATGTCTTCTTTTCTTTGGAGTGTACCCTCTGGGGCTTTTAATGGCGCTGGTCGGAGCAGTCCGATCCAAAGTATCGCACCCTCGTGGATAAGGCGCTCAGTTCTTCTGCTTAATGGTCACGAGGATTGTGCGGCTCGGGCACATGTTTATGCCTGTCCTCGACCGGACCGTCAGTAAGCGGGAGGTAATGGCGTCACAGGGCAAACAAGCGCAATCACTGCCCCCAAATGGCATGTTATGAGGATTTATTTATATGTTATGTTTCTTTTATGTGACTGTCGCTGTCCTGGGTTTGAAAGGCTGCGCTGGGGCGGGGGTCCTTGTTCTCCGGTTCCCCCTCGTCTCTCTATTGCACAACTCTTTAGTTTTGTTCTGATCGTCCATATATCCACATGATATTCACATACTCTTCTTAAAATATTCCTCTACCAGAAACACTTGCCTCGTCTCATCACAAGTCATCATCGGTCTCGAGGTCCATCTGTAAACGATCGATGATGTCTCCCTTCTTGCCTGACACGGGCAACCCACGTGCACGACAGATCTCCTTCAGTTGAGGAACCGTCAGTTTGGCCAGCTTTCCCATCGAAAGGTCCTTCACCGATCTATCGCCACCGCCTCCTATCTTCTCATCATCCTCGTCTTCAGCCTTGCTGACCTTCTCAGCGACCAGCTTACCCTTAACAGTTTTCGTCACTGCATCTGCCTTCCGCTTCCTCCCCCTCCCCCTCTGCACACCCTTTCTTGGATCAGGAGACAGTTCCCACAGCTCCTCCAACTCTTCTTCTGCTCGGCCAAGCAACTCGTCCGAGGGCCAGGTGCTGTCATCCGTTATCTCATTCCACTCCGTCTTTGCCTCCTCCAGCGCCAACGCCTGCAAACCCGAGTAAAACTTTTCCAAGGCCGGATTATTGAAGCCCACAGAGTACTGCTGTGGCTTTAAAGTCAAGCGCGCCACCACCTTCCTAGCTGCCTCCAGCTGTTCTTTCTCCGGCGGCGGCGGGGGACAGTCCAGATGCGGGCTCTCCACAGAACGCAGATCGCCCAAGAAAGGCAACTCAACCAATTCTAAACCCTTGGTTGCCAATGAAGCAAGTAGCACAGCTAGACGAGGCTCTGACTTTGCCGACGCCTGATACCGGACCACTGCCATCCGCTCACGCTTCAGCATCGCCTCCCGCAGGGAGATGAAGGCACGAGTGCAACCCTTGAGCGAGAGCTCTTCTGGGTAGACCGTCGTGCTGCTCGTCACGTTCAGCTCCCATGCCAGCTCCTCAGAGGGCACAAATCCCAGCAAATAGAGCCCGGGCTCGCTAAGACCAGCGCGGAGGGTGTATTCAAACTCAGGGCGTTTGAAGGGGACGGTGGTGTTGGAGGACCCGAAGTCAAGGCCGTAAGCTGCCTCCAGCTCCAAGTCAATGTATTGCACCAGCTCCTCACATAGCCACTTGGTGCTCGGAACTAGCCGTCGATTTGTAGCCGCGGCCAGCTGCACGGGCGTGGGTTTTTTACAGGGTTGGATGGTCTTGTAAAGGGCAACGTTGATGGAGAGGGGAGGCGAGTCAGTAACTTGCCAGATGGTGCAGGCGTAGCGACGCTTCTTAAATAGTCGACCCTTGGCTGCCCCCAGCAGAGTTGTCATGTCCCCGCTCCCGACATTTACCATCTTCGACTCGGACTCGGTCTCTTCCTCGTCTGCCTTGATGTAGTCTAGTTCGAAGGGCTGCTTACTCGCGGCGGAGAGCACGGGCCCATAAAGCTTTCGCTCGTCGAAATCCCGGCCGTCGGGATGAGGAAAATGCCACAAGCGTACATCCACCCCTCCCTCTTGGGCATCTTTTATTACTTGGCTTGGGTTGTTGGGCTCCGAGGGGTCGTCCTCGTTGGTGAGAAGCCAGATGCGCCGAATGTCCCGTTCCTTTTTGGACCGGGTCTCCAGCATCCGCAGACACGCTCGGAACCCGTCCCGTAAGCCGGATGAAGAGGTAAAAGAGGAGGAGTCTGTCCACCTTAAATGCAATTCCTTGGCAACATCGACGTCGGGTTGGCACAGCCGCTCCAGTTGCTTGATGCGTTTGGCGGTCGGTTCCCCCAAGGGTTGCAACTCGGTCGTATGGCCCTCAAGCAATTGGCTGGCGCCGAATGTCATCGAACCTCCTGCTTGGCCGCCATTTTCCTCCGACTTATCATCCACTGCCTTATCTACCCCGAAAAGCACAACTCCGACCCAGTCCCGACGACTCATCATAATCTTCTGTCGCAGCACGAACTGCGCCAGTTCAAAAGCAATTCTTAGCGGGGACTAGATAGAGGAAGGAAAAGAGGGAGAAAATGGGAAGGGGTGGGATATACATATGCAAAATCGAGCGGCATGAACACAAGTAATATGAACAGATCCCATGAGCCAGGTCCACCCCTTTCGCGTACCCTCCTTGTGATGAGAAGCGCGACATTCCCTAGCCGGCAGGCTGTGTTCAATTGATGCCGCTTCCAATCCACCTCATTCGCCCTGCAGTCTCTCCTCATTAGCACGTACCTTACCGTCCGCGTTCTTAGCCAGCATCGCTGGGCGGGCATCAATCAGCACCATCAAATTGTCCTCCATCGTCTGGAAGTCCTTCATAACCTCTTGCTCTTCCTCGTCCCTTTCCTCTTCGTCTTCGTAGTACGGTGACATGCGTCCGCAATGCCTTTGTTTTCTCTTGTACTTGTGTAACTGTGTAAGGAAGGAGAAGGTAAACGAGAGGGTGAGACATGGGCGCAGTCGTAAAGCAACTTTGGGCATGGGAGCCGCCTGCGTTTCGACGAACAAGAAGCACGAGATAGAGATCATCTATGACGATCAATGATGTTCTCTCTGTTGTGGAGTAGTTGCTTTACAGTGTCGCTCAAAGATACCAGCCCATCCACCACCACACAACACCACACAGACACCACAACTTTGGGGAGCGTCAGTGGCACCAAGTTTGGCGTCCCCACAAGCGACAAGGTAAGCACTTATTTGCCCCCCTTCAGCAAAATCCTTCGCGCACGATTGACACACAACCGCTTTTCCGGCCCAAAACTTTAACACACCTAGATCACACAACACCACCAGCACCATGGCAGAAGGCGCTCTTTTGGATCCCCAGAAGCTCTCGTTGTGCTATGCGAAGCTCTTTCAGAAACAACAAGTCTTTGCCGCCCAGCAGGCCGCAGTCTTTGCCAAGCTGGCCGCTGGGGACAAGGCTACCCTCGAAGCTGTGCTGAAGCTGCCCGACGCACAGCCCTCCCCGGAGGAGGCGAACGGAGCGGGAAATGGGAAGAAGCGCAAGGCGAAGCGGGATCCGGACTTGCCGAAACGGCCCAAGAGCGGGTACCAGTTTTATGTCTGTGAGCACACCCCGACGCTGCGTGCGGCCCAGCCAGAGGCCAAGATGAAGGAGCTCATGGGGGTGCTAGCTAACGACTGGAAAAAGCTGAGCGAAGAGGAGAAGGAAAAGTATCAGAAGCTTGCAGTGGAGGAGAAGACAGTGTACCAGGACAAGATGGATAGCTACAAGGCCAACAAAACCGGCGGCGGTGGTGGGGGGGAGGGAGGAGCCGCTGTCAAGGCGACTGCCCCGGTGATGGCGTCGGCCAAGGATGCAGAGGAGCAGGAGGAGGAAGAGGACACAGAGTCAGACACGTCAGAGGAGAAAGAGGTGAAGAAGTCCAAGAAGAAGAAACACAAGAAGCACAAGAAGCACCACGACAAGACCCGAGAAGAGTCCTAAAACAGGGAGAAGGCCACGAAAGGGACGCTGAGAATGGGATAAAATGGGGACTATGCGTTTATTTTTCGGTCGGGTTATGCACATGATACGATTGTGGGAAGTATATTTTTTCTACTACAACATCAACAACAACAGTACCCACTCCCACACCACACACCGAACGGTCCAGCTAGAGATGAAAGAAACAGGAAAGAGAACGCCACGTCAAGGCCCAAAACAGTATGGCTTGTCAGTGTCGTCTTTCCACGAGCATATTGTGCGAATGTGTGAATGTAAGAGAGAAAGAAGCTAAGAGGAAAAAGCCATGACAGAAGATCGCCCAGCTGCTGATGGAAAGGAAAATAAGGAACAAAAGAAAGTTTCAGTCGTCATCCTCCTCCCACGGGATGAAACGTGAGCGAAAGAAATGACAGACATTATGCATTATATTTTTTCTTCTATCGATGGATACGGATTGTACCCCCCTTGCTCCAAAACTGTCACACCGCAGCACATTTCGTTTCGCGCCAGTAAATCATTTCCGCTCACCAACTATCTCTCTTTCAATAAAGAGACCTTTATCCCTCCCGCCCTGCTCGCCTGGTCGCATCCGAGCGCATGGCTGAACAATGTGCATGCGTTTTGATGTATAAAAATAACGCAGCTAACCAAACCCCACAATCTCCTTCCCTCCACCTATGTCCTCTATGCCTGTGGGTCACCACACTTCCCGTCGGAAGAAGAGGGCCGGGAAATGGAGTCATGATCAGGATAATTCATTCATTTGGTGTCTGGGCCCCTTCCTTCCTTGCCGTCAGCCTCTCCTTTTCTCCTTCTTCTATCTATCTTCCGTGCCTCTACCTAAGCCTCTTGCTACTGCTCCCGATGCTGCTTCTGTGCCCCGCCCCCCTCTTCCTCTCATCTTATGAGGCAAGGGGCACAGGTTTCGCCAACACGAAGACAGAACGGTAAACTTTGGTAACCTGCTCAATGGTCAGCAAGATAATCATGGCGTGGGGTGCGCATCGGCCGTAGTAAGCGGGAAAGCCTGTCCAGAAGGCGAGCAGGCCCTCTTTTCTGAAGATGGACAGCGTACAGTCGGCCAGGCCCGTGTAGGGCATCTTGCCATTGGCGTCGGGTTTCATGTCCTGCATCCGGGATTTGAGCATGTCGAAGGGTAGAGAGAAGAAGGCAGAGGTGAAGCCGGCTACGGCTGAGGAGAGGAGGTTGGTGACGACGGAGGGCTTCTTTGGGTCTGCGTCCTTGGTCACGTGCACGGATATGGCGTCCTTTGCCTGGTCGTAGCACGCGAGCATACCCACGTTCATGGACATCCCACGCAGCACATTGGGCGCCAAACCCGCATACAGCCGTTTGGGCCCCTCCTCCCTGAAGATGCGTCCGATCGCGTCAAACACGTTCTTGTAGTTCCGGCGCAGCTCTACGGGCTTCATGGAGTCAGCCTGCATGCGCACCAGGGCGACGTCGAAGGGCGTGCCGATGCAGACGGCGATGCCGCCTGACAACATGCCGCTCAAGGTCTTCATCCAGAAGGGGATTGTCCCACCCATGGTTTTCTCTAGTTTATCCGAAAAGGTCCGATGCAAGCCAATGCGTGCCGTGCCGTAGATCGCTTGCCTCATCAGCGAGGCACTCAAACCCGCATAGGCCGCCGCTAACCCGTCGTTTTTGACCAAGTTAACGATGACACTCACTGCGCCTGGTGCCTTTACGCCAGGGTTGAGGGTGGAGAAGAGTTGGAGGCGCACCTTCGCCAGGTCGATGGGATGGATGATGCTGCTGGCGAAACAAGCACTCGCGCCGCCACAGACAAAAGGCTGTATCGTCTCAGCCAAGCTCGTCTGCTTTTCACCCATGGCTGCTGGCTGGCGGGCTGCTGCGAGCGAGTCGTGTGGTGGCCTGTGCACAATTTAGGGATGACAAATGTATGAGGAAAAACGACAAGGATGAATCAGGAGGAGTAGGAATGCAGGCGGACTGCCCCAAAAAAACTTCCGCACTTGCGGCGACGCATACGGGAGTCGACGGGGTCGAGCGGTCTGGCACGTGGATGAGGAGGAAGAGGAGGTGGTTGCAATGATTGGGCAAGGGCTGAGAAGGCAGTGGTAACACAATAAGATCGAGGACTAGAGCCAACTTCTCCACGAATGAATCGCATACGTGCATTTTCCCCCGCTGGTTCGCCACCTTGCGTGGGATTGGTGGGCGACGTGTTCCATTTGAAGCAGCAGTGCGCTGGATGATGACCCGATGGGAGCTCGATATGAGGTGCGATCGGTGCTTCTCATTGCGAAAGGGACTCGACTCTTTTGAAATGCCAACCATGCCACACATACTCATACTCATGGCTATACCTACCACCCAATATACGTGCACCCTACCAACAGGAGGTGCAGTCGTACCCACGACGTAAAATCGTTGCCGTCTGCTTGCTACACCAAGAGCAGCACTCTTCAAGCGTCATGAGAGCTGTTGCTCGCCATGCACCGTGTCGAAGTCTGCCTTATGGACAGATCCTCACCCGGCCAGCACCAGCGGCAGCAACATTACCAGAAGCAGCATTACCGCGTAGTTGCAAGGCCAGGGGCTTGGCTTCTTATTCGTCCGCACGCCTGGAAAACCTGCGCAAGCAGCTGGAAGAAGAGGACGCCGCGGGGATTGCCATGTCCCTTATCCCACCTACCATTCATGTGCCAGAGACTGTCAGTTCCGACGATGTTGCCCCTGCTCCACGACGACAAAAGCGCATGGAACCGAAGCCTAGTACGTGATGGGATCATTGTGGTTGCACAGCTTGATGGCATGGTGCTGACCCTCGATGTCCCCCCCCCAACCCCTCCGACCTCCTCACTTCAGGTTGGCTGAAGGCCGTGCCCGCCGAAGGCGAGAACTACCTCCGGTTGAAGAGTACGGTACGTATTGATGAATATCGAATTGAGTATGTCATTATACCCTGGCTTCTCAAAATCGCCAATCCCCTTCTCGTATTCTCATCTCCCATTCTATCCCGCGCCGCCTAGGTCCGGAAGCTTAAGCTGGCAACGGTGTGCGAGGAGGCACGCTGCCCAAACATCGGGGAGTGTTGGGGAGGTGGTAAGGAGGGCACGGCGACGGCGACGATCATGATTATGGGCGACACGTGCACGCGAGGCTGCAGCTTTTGCGCCGTTAAGACAAGCCGAACACCAGCGGCACTGGGTACGTAGATGAAGGCGTATAAATGGACAGAGACGAAGAAACGACGGATTTGTTTACCAAATTGCCTTGTTTCCTCATTTTACTTCGAATTGACACGATGCAGACCCATTGGAGCCGGAGCACGTTGCACAAGCCATAACAGAGTGGGGCTTGGACTACGTCGTCTTGACCAGGTAAGGATACGCCGACTCTCCATTTCTTTTCACGACACCACCCCACCTCCATGTCTACAAAACCAACCATTGTCTTTCATTGCAATTGTCATCCTCACAGCGTGGATCGGGACGACTTGGAAGACCAAGGTTCAGAGCATTTCGCCCAAACCGTTCGAGGGCTCAAGACCCGCAAGCCCTCGCTGCTCGTGGAATGCCTGACACCTGATTTTCGCGGCCAAGCTAATCTCATCGAGCATGTGGCCACCTCGGGCCTGGACGTATATGCACACAACCTTGAGACGGTGGAGCGGATGCAGCGCCGCGTGCGGGACCACCGGGCAGGCTACTCCCAATCACTCTTCGTTCTGGAGCACGCCAAGAAGTGTGAGCCGACCCTCTTGACCAAAACCTCGCTCATGCTCGGCGTGGGGGAACGGCCCGAGGACATCCGTGCCACTCTGCGAGATCTGAGGACAGCAGGCGTGGACGTCGTCACCTTCGGACAGTACCTGCGGCCTACCAAGCGACACATGCCTGTTAAAGCTTTCGTCACACCGGAGCGATTCCAGGAGTGGCAGGTGGAGGCGGAGGGGCTGGGGTTCAAGTATGTCGCCTCGGGACCGCTCGTCCGCTCTTCCTACAAAGCGGGGGAGTTTTTTTTGAAGGGGCTTCTCAAGAAGCAAGAAGAAAGATGAAGACGGCGCCCTCCCAGAAGAGGAGCAGTGGCAAAAGGAGCAGGAGCGTGTTGGCAAAATGTAAACAAATCAAGACTACGAAATAAGGAATCATAGGTGACATACAAAAACACAACCACACGGTGTATCATATCTCGAGAAGAATTGTATAATATGCGCATATGGTGACTTTCCTCTCGGTGTGTGGTACCTGCCTTCACGTGTAGTACTTATCTACCTTTAAGCCCAGCATCCTGCCACACTATCGTACAGAGTGTCACACAATGCTTTCTTTGTTCATTTTATTTTATCTTGACCGTTTATGATCCCCTTCAATCACTCGAACGCTTTAGAGAGGAGCAAACTGCTCGTCGATCAGCTCGTCCTCAGGGATGGAGCGGATAACGACGTCTGTCTGAGGGTAGGCGCAGCAGGTGAGTGCATAGCCCCGCTCGATAACCGTGTCGTCCAGTGTCGAGCCCGTCTGATCTACCGTACCCGAAAGAACCTTCGCTGCGCAGGCCAAGCAGGCGCCTAGCTTGCAATCGTGGGGCAGCTCGATACCCTCGTCTAGGGCTGCCTCTAGCACCGACTTATAAGATTCCACGTTAATCGTGTGCGTCTTACCGTCCAGCATCTGACAAAGGGGAGGAGTTAAATAAGAATAAAAGATATAAATGAATTAAAAGCAGGCTGTGCATGGTGTCCAAGATGATTGATTGATTGGTAAATTGATCTATTGATTCAAGATGAACTACCCTCCTTAAAACCTCCCCCCACATTGCAATTTACCTCGATCGTCACCTGGTGCCCGAATAGCGGAGCGACCCGCATTGCAGAACGAGCTGCGATGCCTCTTGGCGTATAGGGTAGGAAAGCTATTATACGGGACGTGGGGCGGATGTAAAGAGTCACGTCAGTCGAGTTGGGGTAGTGTCCTTCTTGAAACAAATGGGTCGTGCTGCAACGTCCCAAACCACTGCCAAAATCTCGTGCCCTGAAACGAGGCTTGGCTCTCTGTAACCTGCCTATGAACAATATCTACCGAAGTGTTACCGTCCTATACACTCCTCAAACAATGAAGCCAAACCCTACCCACTCTTTGGATCAAACAGATGCCATGCGGAGCCCGGCTCCCAGTGCAACGCATATCTTTCCAGTCAACGTACTTACCGAGTGCAGATGAGGCGCATGCGATCAGAAGGAGCACGCAGAGTTTCATTCTTGCGGTGACGGTAATAGTGACCTCTGTTGTTGGAGGAAGAGGAAAATTGGTCGGTGTTGACTCAGGCAAGGGAGGCAGGATCGAAGGCAACCTCATCCCGCTCCTCCTCATCTCACATCAGCGACTGCGCCTTCTTGCCTTATTCCCTGCGTCTCCAGTGTCAATCTAGAATGTCCGCTCCCCCCCTCTAACGCCCTGCACACCACAACGACAACACAAAAATTCTCAGAAAACGGTTGGTTACCGGCCGCTGCTTACACCAATATGTTAAGAAAGAGGGCCTAAGGGAGGGAGCATCAGCAAGCATGCCCATCTACAGCGTCATGGATGCGAGTAACAGAATCCCCGGCAAGCGTCACCGCTCCCCCGAGGTGCAAGAGTTGTTAGATGGGCTGATGTATATGCATGCCTTGGCAGCTGGACTGGGTAAGCGAAGTCGAGATCAAGCAGGCATGGAGGCCCAACGGCAGATGAAGGCGTGGTTTGGGAGCCTGCATGTGGAGGAGAGGATCAAGCTGCTGCAGCTGCAGGAGCCAGCTATGGTCAAGCTGCTCATAATGCTGGCAAGCAAGGCGCGTGCACTGCCACCACGGAGGGGCCGGCGCATGAGCATGGTAAAGTTCTTTGTCTTTGCAGAATCTGTGCCGGCACTGGCGGTGAGTTCCGCGCCAAGCAAAGACCATCTACGACTAAGGTACATTTTGTGTCACGTGTGCACATACATGAGTTGATTTTTTGGGGTTTATAAGGATCTTTGTTGTGCCGGTGTAAATTTATTTCTCCAAGAGGCTTGTTAAATCTGCCCCACTATTCTCATCACAGAAGTGAAACCGTGGCAGCATCCGATGCGGCGGCCGCCGCTGCGACAGCCCCCTGGTTTGAGAATGAACCCTTTGTGGTGCGGCCAGATGAAAGTCGACAAAACGCCTGGGGCGACCACGTGCGCTTGGCAACCCCGACCGAAACATGGCAGGCCTGGGAGGCATTGACCGAGAGCTTGCTGCTTGTGCCGCCGCAGCCAACCCCGGAGGCCCGACGGGAGCGACGTGGCCACGAACCCGCCTCTTTGGCCCTGGGGATTTTCTCGAGCACCTTGGTGCAAGATGTCGATAGTTTTTTCAGTCTCTTGAATGACGCCTCTGCTGGCTGTTTTTTACAGGGGGGAATGGCGGACGCGAAAACGGCACAAGAAATGCTTGGAGAAACGGCTTGGTTCCGCTCCAAGGGGGATTATTCATTGGGGGAGCTGCTGGCCAACAAGATAGAACTTCTACTTTGTCGGGCATGGCATGCACACAGGCAGAAATGCAGCAGCAAGCGGATGGGACAGTCTACACGGGCGCTCACCCATCCCTCCATCCCCTCCATCCGCTACTTGGAGGAACGACGGTCTCTAGCGCAGTTCCTCTTCGAGGACCTCTCAAACTCGCAGGTCCGACTGCGGTGCGTGGTGTTCGCAGTGGCAAAAGTTATCCGGGCATTGCTTCAAGAGGAACAGACGGGAGCAGCTGCGGCCAGCGAGCCGGAGGCCTTTGCTTTATATCGGCGGATGCTGGAGGTCTTGCTCCTAACCACACAACTGCACCTATTTCGACAGGAACAAGAGAATTTTGCCACGGCTGCGGGGACTGTACCGGCGCGGATTGTGCAAGTTATGGCCTTGGACAGTCTCTTTACCACTGCTCTGACAGACTGCTCCGAGGCAGATGTGCAGCGAGGCCGGTTTCAGGCCCTGCTTCGGATGGAGCTGCTGGAGAGGAGGACGGCATGGCACCAACAGCGTCTTTTTGAGGAATATGACGTATTGCCCATGAGTGGAGGGAAAGGACAACGCACTTGTAGCGATGATAGAATAACGATTTCTACTGTTTTGGTCTCTGCTTTTAAGAAGACCAACAACAAGAAGAAAAAGAAACGCCGCAACAAGGTAGCTGGTGCTGGAACAGCCGCTGAGACCCCAGCAGTACCTGGAAGCCCGCAGGAATCTATGCTCCCACGCGACGCCGATAAGCAGGAAAAAGAGGAGGAGAGCGAGGGGCGCCATTTCTCGCGCGCCGTCTCGTCGCCGCCGTGCCTCATGTCGTCGGTACAAAAAGAAGGATCCCCAATAGGGAGAGAGCTCGAGAAGTCGCTTTCGAAAGAGGAAGGTGGTGAAAAAAATCGAACAGCCATGAAAGAATATTTTAAGCAAACAATCTCATGTTCGGTTAAGGAGATGGCCACACAGACCGTTTTATGCGGACGCAACGAGAAGGCGGAGGAGGAAGCAGGGAAATACTGTGGCCACCAGGCGGAAGACGAGAGGGAAGGGGGCGAGAAGGAAAAGGTGGTGGTGGAAGTGCAAAATAGGGTAGAGGAGGTTGCGGGAACAGAGGAGGTAGCAGTGGTGGTGGAGGTTGAAGAGGAGATGGAGGAGGAGGAAGATGCATCCTCTATGACGTGCGATGACCAGCAAGGCGGCTGGGGCGTGAGTTTTGACAATTCGTCCTCTTCCTCCTTCACTTCATCAAGCGATCCGAACAGGAAAGCACTCGGAGCTGCATCTAACGAGACAAATCTCAAGGACCTGTGCTTAAAGCTCGAGGCGGAAGTGGCTACGCTGCGGGGGGTCTTGGCAGTACAACGAGGGGCTCTCTCCCAAGACGCAGGAGGTGGTGGCAACAAGTACCCGTCATATTCGGCTACCCCACCGCATGGCTTTGAGCAACCCTCCTACGGCATTGCGCCAGCCCACTTGCACTTGCGTCACTTGCCTCCGCACCAACATCCCTTGTTTTCTCGACACGTCCTCCACCACATGGAGATAATGAGTGACGATGGCCGCGGCGATGGCGGAGGCGACAGTGCGGGAGGGTGGCAGGGAGAGGTGTCCCAGCCCCGTGCAAGCCCGTTTCCTCCAACCAGTAGCACTGCAACAGTTTACTCGGCGGAGGGGACCAAACAAAGCATTGTCACTACCGCTGCCACCTTAGGCACCATGGGTCGGCGGGCTCGGTTGGAAGGAGGGGGTATGGGCGGTGCCTTCGCAGTCTCCCTTCCTCGCAATCCTTCTGGACCGCTCCATGTGTGGGGGGAGAGGCACCACCTCCATCACCAACAGGAACAACAACCCCAGCATCAAAAGCAGCAGCAGCACCACCAGCCGCGACAGGCCATCTCGGCGTCCGTCTCGCTCGGCGGTGACGACCTCGTTGTGCCTCTCCACCCAGGCTGCCCACCGGTCTCCACCCTACTGTCTTCCAACCACCATCACCCTGAAAAGCCTGGCCTGCGTCTTTTCTCAGCAGGACTCGACCTGATCCAGCATGAAAGAGGCAAGGCCAAACACGAAATAGCGCATGCCTGCTCGGGCTTTACTTTGCGTCAACCCCTCTTTGACGTCCGCTCCCGCTTATGCGATGACATCGTAGCCTTCGTTCGGGGTGTTTCCGAGATTACTGCCTCCCGTCTCCCGCAGCAAACGGAGGCCATCAATCGCTGCCGGCAGGTAGTGCAGTCGTTATGGCCGCGTGCTCAGGTCAAGGCCTTCGGCTCCTTCGTTTCGGGCTTAGCATTGCCCTCCAGCGACGTTGACCTGGTCATATGCCTGCCCAAGGTCCGGCGGGACGCGCCGGCGGAGGCACCAGGGGTTCTGGAAGGCCGCAATGCTATCAAGGAGACATGGCAGCAGGAACTAGCACGCAGGTTGCGGGCGACGGCGTGGGTGAATCCGGCAAGTATCAAGATCATCTCCCACACGGCCATTCCAGTTATTAAGATGAAGATCGAGCCTAGACCCCAGCCCCTCTCTATGCCTTTAACAGGAGGAGGAGGAGGAGGAGGAGGAACATCAATCCAGGGCCTTGAGCTTCGGGGAGACAGTGCAGACGAGGCAGCAGTGGCACGAGGGGTAGCACTGACTGGGATAGCAGCGGGCGAGGGGGAGGTGTACCTAGACGTCTCCATTGAGGGCGGGCAGCACAACGGACTGCTAGCAAATCAGGTGATCGCCGAGCTTCTCAGGGAAAATCCAGCGCTTCGGCCTTTGGTACTGGTTTTGAAACACTTCATGAAGGAGCGCGGGCTTATGGAGTCCTACTCCGGGGGCCTCTCCTCCTACGGCCTAGTGCTGATGGTAGCGCGCTACCTGCAGGAACAGTCCAACGCTATGGACACGGGGTCGCTCCTCCTGGGATTCTTGGACTTTTACAGCAACCACTTCGACCCTCGCACCATGGGCGTCAGCACCAACCACCGCTGTTACTTCAGCCGGGGCGCGCAACAGCAGCAACATCAGCAGCAGCATCAGCACCACCCCCAGCACATGCCCTCACTCGGCCCGCACAGGCGCGTTAGCCTTGGTGGGGGTGGTGACCTGGAAATGCCCGAGTACTATATTCAGCAGCAAGAAGAGCCGCAACAACAGCAGCAACAGCAGAACCGTCCCGTAGGAGCCCCTTTCCTCGAGAATCCTTACAAGTTCGACCCCCTCTACCTGGAGGACCCTATTTGCCCGAGCAACAACATCGGCCGGAATTGCTTTCGCATTTTCCAGATCCAGCGCGCCTGGAACGACGCCTGGCAGGCTCTGGATCCGGGTAGTGGCGAAGGCGCGCCGCGATTGAATCGGATGCTCAGCACCCAGGAAGTGGCCGAGAGAGGTGCATGAGTAAAAAAGCAGCATGTATATAATAATAGACATTTAAAACAAGAGTAACTGTAGATCACAAACCATCTCTTAAGAGAGTATGGGAGCAAGATTTTACCTGTCGATAAAAAATGTGACATGCTTTCAGACCAAAGAAATCATTAGGACCGAAGAAGCTGATACATTTTATGCAATCGTTTTCCTATATGTTGCACTTTGCTGTCGATCAGCAAACCCTTGTGCTTCGGTCTTAGATACTCCCCCTTGTGGTGCTGCTCTTCGCAAATCTCCGTTGCAGCTTCATGTCAATGTATCGTCGCTGCGGCTGCTCTTCGCCCACCTGCTCTCTCTCTGGCAAATCCAGCTCCTCCTCACCCATTGCAAACGGCTGGAAAAAACTCGACACTTGGTCAGCGGACACATTCTGCATGCCTGCCAAGCCATCTGCATTCGCCCGTGCATGAGAAACGAGCAAGCGCTGTCCCACACGGTAATCCATACGAAAGACATCCTCAATCTCGGCCTCCTTCGCCTCATCCAGCTGGCGGAAGACAATCTTGAGACTGTTTGATCAATAAGATGGACGGCATGGGATCAGTGATAGATCAAAAATCATCGAAGTAAGACTCAAGGAAAAAAGGATTTAAACTTACCTCAAAGACGACATACTGTCCATCCTCCGCAAGCACTCCTGCGCCCAGGCCGAGTTGTCTTTCCGCAAGCCCTCTACCACCTCCTCCACCGATTCGCCCTTGAAACATACTTCCACCTTCTCAGCCAGCTCCATGAAATCGGGGAAACGCTCCGCCCGGTCCACGCTACAGTCCCAGGGAGAGAGGAGTACCTAGAATGATTGTGTACATGAGATTGATTATGGTAAGTTGTAAGGGCAGAATAAATTGAAATGCACATAGCAAGGTTTTCCTAAGGAGATAGGCACTGATGATAGCACCAAACCTTACCTTATCGGCGTCTACCAGACGCTTCCTTTCCGGGTAGGTAATGTACTCAGGAAAGTTGTCCATGAACTTCTCATTGATGTTGCCCAGGCCCTCCATACCCTCCTCTTGGACCCGTTCCTTTATGCGGGCCCTGTTAACGGCAATAAGAAATGATCAGCGCGTGATTGGAACCAGAAGCCTCCCACAAGCACATTGAACCACCCAAAAGAGGACGTACTCGATAACTTCCCATTGCGCATTGAAGATAGCGTCATCGCCCTCAGCAAAATTTCGGTGCCACCACAAGGAGCCCGCCGTATCAGACGGCAGCGCCGGCTGCTGGTGGGACAACGGAGCGATAAATATACGAGAAAAGATGGAAAACGCATGCAGCTCATCATCATTCTCCGGTTGTACGCACCTGCCCACTCTTCGTTTGCCTTGGGCCACCACCCACAAAGTCTTCCTCTTCCGCCGCTAAGGCCTGATTCCGCGCCAAGAAAACATTGGAAAGGGGCTCCATCTTGCCCAGCGTTACGCGGATATCCGGATCTTCCTCCACCTGCACAATTGCGGATGTGCGGTGTAGGCCAAGAATGAGTAAATAAACAGGTCGAGCCCCCCTTTCCACATAACTCTCCTCCTCCACCGATGACAACACATATTCCCAAGTTCCAATTTCCACCGTACCTCCTCCTCCACAAAAGCCTCCATGGCCGCTTCCTCCTTGGCATCGAATACCGTTGCATCCACTTCCTGCCTTGAAGCTCCCCATGCATTATCGTCGTTATGGTCATTCCACCTATCGTCGTCCTCGAAGCCCGTCATGACGCCTGAGGCACGCTTCATCAACCTAGAACACGTGCGGGTAGGGAATAATGAATGGAGAAACGTAAAATCGCGAGCAAAAGTATGAAGATGCTGCTCTTGTGCTGTGCCTTATATTTGTCCACTTCCCGTTACCCTTCTAATCTGCCGTACTTTTTACGGTTTTCGTCGTTCTTGGCCCATTTGGCCCAGAGTTCATGATAGGGCGGGGGATTGAGGTGGGTGTCCAGCTTGTAGAACATAGCAGCGTGCTCGCTCATCACGTCCTCCACCATGAAGTCCGGCTCGAATGTCAAGTCCGCTAGGCGATTATGCAGCTGCCCCGCCATGCTGTCCTCCATGTGGTGCGTCGACAGTCCCGTGGCCAGCATGTCCAAGCCCGACAGCGACGCGCCCGTCAGGCTCAAGTATCGGGCGAACGCCGGGCTGCCTGCTGGGCCGACGCGCAGGCGGGGCAACAGGTAGGACAGTCCACCGTCCAAAATCCAGCCGTCCTTGGGACCTACCACCTGAAAGGTGGACTTCTCGGTCGAGACGCGGTAGCGGGCCAGGCCCAGCCCCATACCCCCTCCAACCACATCGCCCGTGTACCAGGCAATGGTGGGCTTCCTGAGCGTGGCCAGCAAATAAGACAGCTGACAATGCCGACGGAAATTTGCGGTCAAATCGCTCGGCCCAATCCCTTCCTCGCGCACCCAGCCTGCACTGAAGTCCTTCCCTGGCCTGCCTTGGAGTACGACGGCCTATACGTGAGGAGGAATCAAAAGGATAAGAAAGGATGAGCGGCATGTCGTCTTCGTTTCCTCCTTCCAGCCTTATACTGTACCTGAATAAGGTAATTGGTCTCCCATGATTGCAGCTGTGCGGTATTTGAGTGGGGAAATGTATAAGGTAAGCGGGCGGGCGCGTGCTGTAGGGACCCGCCGAGCATCTCCTCTCATCATGATCGACCGACATACCTTCCAAAGCAACGACTCGGCCGTACGGGCGTCCACGCGACCTTCGGGCCCAGCCAGCACCACGCGTCGACATCCCGGGGACTCCAAGATGCGGTATTGAGTGTCCAGCTTGACATTCTTGCCCGCCCCTACCCGGGCCGTTGCTGGTGCGACCTTGATTTTCTTGGCTTCAGCGGCCAGCTTGGCCAGCCGCGAGCGCATCATGCTGGGCTCCTCCCGCTGCCCTCAAGACGAAGCTAGTCACTCTGCTGCGTAGCGTGTGTGCCGTTACCGTCTTTCACAGCAAGATACCTCCTACCCCTGTGCGATGACGGTGCGGTGATGGGAGGCAGGGAGCAGGGGTACTATTGTAGGAATGGAGCGAGGGATCGAGGGGATTACATGAGCATTGTGACCCACTGAGGCAATCGAAGCCAAGAAGGTCAAACTGTTAGTTGCTAGCCATTAATGCATCCACACCACTGGTTTCGTGGCAAGACTGTGATAATACAATTGTGGGCATCGTGATATTGCTATAGCTTGACCGGCCGTCGCTGAAAGGAACTCAGAGCCGATGAGGCTATCTGTCTGACGTGCTGTTTCCTTGGCCTCTCACGCCTTTGCACCTATAGGACCACAGATACATAAGGGCTGCCCAGCTACTATGTCGGGGGCCTTGTCGTCCTTTTTTATCCTTTCCCCAAGGGGTGACACCATCATCAGTCGGGTAAGCGATTGTGACGCGTACAGAGGAGGGAGGGGGCAGAGGCACAGAGACCCTCAAGCAACAGCAAGACGCGGACAGTCAATCAATGCTCTGTCTGTGGCACCGCATCTATTACCAACAGGATTTTCGAGGGGACTCCTTGCCCAACGCAGCGGAGATTCTTTTTCGCAAAGTCAAGTTCTGGGAGAAGGGAGACGCTCCACCCGTCTTCCACCTCGACGGCCTCAATTTCCTGTATGTGCGCAAGAATGGATTGCTGTTTGGAGCCACCACGCGTTTCAATGTGTCGCCTTCCACCACCATTGAGCTGCTGAATCGAACGGCCAAGGTTTTTAAGGACTATTGTGGGGTCTTGAGTGAGGTGCGTTTAAGTTGTGTCTTCCCCACCCTTCTTTCAATTTCGTCAGCCCTTCCAGCTTTCAGCTCGAATCCTTACGTCCTATCCCACCTTTCTGTTCCCGACGCATATAGGAATCTATCCGCAAGAATTTTATCCTGGTGTATGAGCTGCTGGATGAGATGATGGACTACGGTTACGCCCAAGCGACTTCTACGGAGAGCCTCAAAAACCACGTGTACAACGAACCCATTTTGGTCGAATCCGCCAAGCCCAACTTGCGCATTCCCAACATTAACCCCAAGACCACACCCTCCACTGCTGTGCATAAACCCATCACCGTTTCTGGTACGTAGGGGAGGGACTCAATGATGATGAAGAAGCGGCAGCAATACATCGTTCACTCAGCACTTGCTCTCCACCCCTACCCTTACAGCGCAATCTGGCGGCAAGCAGAAGAACGAGATTTTCGTGGATATCTTGGAGCGCTTAAACGTACTCTTCTCGGGCACTGGATATATCATCAACTCCACTCTTGACGGCTGCATCCAGATGAAGAGCTACTTGTCGGGCAACCCGGAGCTGAAGCTTGCCCTCAACAGTGACCTTGTCATCGGCAAAGGTGCGCTAGTAGGCGTTAGAAAGAGATGAGGGAGGACAAGGGGCTCCGAATTTTGGAGAGAAATTTACTCACAAATTCAAATCTGTTTCTCCCAAGTACATACAGGTGGCGGCAGTGGGTACGGCGCAGTGGTCCTGGACGATTGCAATTTCCACGAGTGCGTGCGACTCGACGAGTTTGAGAGCTCAAGGACGCTGTCCTTCTTCCCGCCGGACGGGGAGTTTATCCTTCTCAACTATCGTATCACGGGCGAGTTCCGGGCGCCTTTCCGTATCTTCCCTACAGTTGAAGAAATATCGCCTTACAGGGTGCGTGAGAATATGAATAAAGGGCGGGTTTTTGGCAGGCAGGCCGCCGGCGAAGAGGGCAAAAGATGGCACTTGCTTTTACAGCTATGAGTTGATAGACCCTCGCGATCCATCCTCCCATCTATCTCTGTTTTACCCCTATTTTAGTTGGAGATGTCGCTGATGATCCGGGCCGACATTCCCGAGTCTAACTACGGCGCCAATGTGCAAGTGCGGATCCCCATGCCCCGTTCCGCCGTCTCAGTCACCACCGAGCTGGTGGGGACGGCGGGAACCGGACGACCGGTAGCGGCAGGGCTGACGACCTCAGGCCAGGTAAGAATGGAAATCAAATTTGCAATGAGTGGGTGGATGCGTGTCTGAGTGGATACATGGTCGTGGCGCATGTCTTGCTTACCAGGATCACGTCCCTTTTCTCTTCCGTCCCGTGCAGACGTCGGAGTACAACGCTAACGAGAAGCGGGTTATATGGAACATCAAGAAGTTCCTTGGCGCCACGGAGCAAATGCTGCGCATCAAGGTATGCATCCATTTTTGAAGGGACTCGCACTTCCGTGCAATCTCTCACTCTCTTTTTCTACTGTCACCCACACTTCTACAGATTACCTTGGCGGGAGGCAGTGGCAGTGGCAGCAGCAGCAGTACTACCAACAGCAGCAGTGTGTCGAGTAGTAATGCTTGCGGGGGAGGCGGCGGGATTGGGGCCACGCCGGGGGCGGGAGTGGGGAATGCACGCAAGGAGATAGGGCCCGTGAGTATGAGCTTCGAGATTCCAATGTACAACGTCTCTAACCTCCAAGTCCGCTACCTCCGCATCTCCGAGCAGCAGAAGTCCTACAACCCATATCGATGGGTCCGATATGTCACACAAGCGTCCAGCTTTGTGTGTCGGGTGGGTACGGGGACAGAAAGATGAGACACACAAATAGTTGTGAAGTAATAAAACAAAAGTAAAGCATGTGTCAGATTAAGAGGTGCCTCTTTGATCATTCTCTTTCTTTTTCCATCTTACAAGCCGTCCAAATCTATCTCTGCATCATCTTTCACGGGCACCGCCACCACGCTCATCGGTTCTTGGACTGCTTCCTGTACGTGCTGCGCCACCCGTAGCTGTAAGTCCTTCGAGGGGCCATGGACAGGGATGTGCTGCTGGTGCCGCTCATCCTCCCGCAGCAAGGGCAGCCAAGGATCCTCTAAAAAGCTGGGCTTGAAAAAATCTGCCGCTAGTTGCCCTTCACTGCCATGGTCGTGGTGATGGCGGGCGTTTCCTCGCCCGTCACGGGTTCGTTTTCGCCCTCTCCCGTCCCGTTCATGCCCCCCCCCCCGTACGCGACTCCCTCCAGTCCTCCTTCCGTAGCTTCCACCACGTCCACCATCACTGCCAAATTGATAGCCCCCACCACCACCCCTTGATTCGCCCCCCCTTGATGCCCCCCACTCTGGCTGACATTGTCCGTTGCCAAACGACACGTTCTGCTGCTGCTGCTGCTGCTGCTGCTGCTGCTGCTGCTGCTGCTGCTGCTGCTGATGATGATAATGGTGCCCCTGGGGTATCATCATGCCATTCGCATGGTAAGCCGGAGGCATGGGCGGACAGGGAAGTACCCTTTCCGATGGAGGGTGCCGAGGGTAGTAGGGGGGTCGCGCAATGGATTGTCCGTTAAAGAAGCTATTGCGCGCCGGCCGACGAGGGTCCGTCTTCATTGGGGTGGTAAAAGGTTTGGGGTGTGTATGCCGCCTAAAGAAGACAGATCAAGCAGTGGCACGCCGGCGTACAAGGATGCAAGAAGAGCTCCTGCAGTGTGTTGTACGGGTAGAGTGTTGTTACTTCGGAAAGGTAACGTATCGTTGCCTTGGCTGAGACGTGAAAGCTGATTGATGATGATCATTTTGCCGTTAGTGATGCCCAGTTGCCTAATGCTGAGAAACGAGGGCAGTACTTTGAGCTTGCGAATACCATAGCAAATCTTTCGAGCCTTAAATATTTCCTCATTAATTTACCGGCCACACGCACTGCCCGCTATCTAGCCAGGTCTTGCCCATGGCAAAAAGCGCCACTCCAAGGAACAAGCTGCTCGTTGTCGGGAGCAGTGCCGACTCGGACTGCAGAGGCAGCAGAAGTAGTAGCGGTAGCAGTGGTGAACACAATATAACGCATCCAGCCCGCTTTGTGGCCTCCTTGATGGCTGGTGGGAAGCAGCGGGAGGCGGAGGAAGAGGAGCAGCTCAACCAAGGTACGCCCCGGGAGAGTGATGGTGCATACATCCCTTTTCCTCGCTCGCATCACCTCTCTTGTCTTGTTGGCCCACGTCAAAATGTTTCCCTTACCCTTAGATCCTGACGATGACAGTGTGGTATTTTGGACAATCGAGACCAAGTACTACAAGGCCGAGCTTGCGCTCCACCTTGCTGCGAAGGCGGGATCTCCTAGTGGCGGGCAACCGAAGCAGGAAAAGGAATCTTTCCCCTTTTTTGCGCCTGGGAAAGACTTTCAAGGTATAATTGTTGTTTGGAAGGGCGGCGGTTCCCCCGGTGAGAACGAGATATCGGGGTTGAAAGAGATTGAACCATGGTACGTAAATGCTTAGAAGATGAGAGAACGGTTCGTCGACACCTAGAGATTTCTTACTTATTTTTGCACCACAGGCTACGGGCCGCAAGTGCTCAAGACAGTTTAAAGCTTTGCCTGGTCGTTGGCATACTCGACAGCAATAGCAAGGATGCAGAGAGGCCGTCTGGGCGGGCGCTCGAGGATGATGACGACGACTCAATGCAGCGGCGGCGCTCCGTCTGGTAACTGAAAGATTCTTAAAACTCATGTATTATCCAAATAATACAATTGGCTACCAGAATACAAGCCTATCATCATTGACCCCATCCCTTGTACCCTGCAGGTGCCTGAAGTATGGCTTCGAGTACGTGGAGGTGGACTACACGCGGCAGGTTCGGATGTTGCCGAAGGAGTTGCGGGAGAAGGAAGGGCTGGAGCGTGTCTGCGAGTGCATCGAGGCGACATCTTGGCAGTACATTGATTGTTGTTCGAGTGGCAGGTCTCTTTGCTGCAGGCCTGGGGAGCCGGACGAAAAGGTCTGTGAGCAGCCGCAAGATAAAGCGGGCTCCTTGGCCTCAGATCAGAATGACGTGAACTTGACCTGCCGGACACGCCTTGGCCATAGCAACGTTGCCGAGGGGACTCAAGATAAGCATGGAGAAGAGTGGGAAGATGACGCGGGATTAGAACGGCTATTTGCGAAGTTTCATGCTGAGAGGGAGAGAGCTCACAGTGGTCAGTACGATGACGAGCAGCGAAGAGCGAGGGCAGCGGAGATGGCCCTTCAATTCGCTCTAAAGCTTGGCATCTTTGAAGATGATGAGTAGCGTAAGATGGTCAGTAAGTGTTGTGGTAGAGAAAAAATATACTGGGCCTTGGCACGTACAGTTCTGGAACGAAGCCGATAAGGAACCCGGGGTGGGCATTGGGGGGGGGGCCGGGGGAACCCGAGGGCGAGCTTCAAAAAAATAAAAAAGAGCGTTTTTCGAATGATCAAGAAGTGATTCATGTCTACGATCCCTCAGTCCTTCTCCCGGTTGCTTGCATTAAGGTCTAATTCTTACACTACCACTAACCTCCCCCCTCCCTCCCTGCCCTGCTTAGTCTGCTTAGTGGCTTCTGCACAGCGGACCAGACCACCTCACACCCCTTTTCCTTTCTCACTCGCCTGTCACGCCCTACGCTTAGCCAGCAAACCACAGCGACTGACATATGTACAAATACTTTCGAATTGGGGTGAGAAAATTTTCATCTCACGTTGCACATTGATGATGATTCTGAGGAGTCATAGAATGAATAGACTTTTCTTCGTCCTATTACTACAAGCTCTACCCAGCTGCGAGGTTATAGCACATTTTGGGTACCTTGGAGTTCTGGATCGCTGAGTGTTTCCACTGATACGTCGTTTCCATCTCCCTTTCGTGGCACGGCCACATAGTAGGGAGGGTCGTACCAGTCATTCCCTCCAAGCCTCACCGCCGTACTGCTGTCGCAACAGTCGTACTCACAGTCGGTGACTCACTCCCCAAGCGCCACTTTATCAGGATAAGTAAGCCAATCATGTCGGACAACGCGCCTGTCCCCGAGCAGAAGGAGGACGAGATGCAAGAAGAGGAGGACATTGACGACGAGGCTTTGGAGGAGGAGGGCAGCGCAGGGGAAGACAGCAGTGCCAACGGCGAAGAGGAGGAAGACGAAGAAGAAGAAAGAGAGGAGAAAGAGGAGGAGGAGGAGAAGGAAGGCGACGAGGCGAGCGAGGAACTGCGGGCCGCGATGATTGGGGACATGCCGGAAGAAGAGAAATTACGCCTGAAAGAGGTTGTGTGGGCCAAGAGCGCTGGCTTTGCCCATTGGCCTGGTTTTATCTACCATCCTGCGTAAGTAAGATTGGGCTCGTTCTGTTGATGACCACCTGTTATTGTTTCCCCAATGTGACGACCTCACCTCCAATTTCTTCCATTCCCTCGCTCACCGACCACTTTGTTTTTCCCAGGGACGTGAAGGAAGACTTGCGCAAGAGCTGCTACTCAACTGCCAAGGCGAAGCATGGACCCAAGACACATCACATTTGCTTCTATTTTGGCTATGGCGCCAACTCTTTTGGTAATAGTCATAAATAATAATAGTAATATAATTAAGATAGTAGTGATTGTAAGCAGACAAAGAAGAACAAGAAAAAGGAGATGAAGAAAGGGGAAAGCGAAAGACGATGGAGTGAGTGGCCAGCCTCCTGTGTATCCTTCCATAGTGCTGCTTCTGTCTTGCATTTCGCACAACGGGTCTGACCTAGCATTCATCTTCTCCCTTTCTACCTATGCTTTGTCCCTACACAGCTGCCGTACCGTTCAAAAATATCGAGCTGTTTACCAAGGCAAATGAGGCGGTCATGATCAAGGCTTTGAAACGGGACAAAGCCAAGATTGCGGACGCCATCAAAGAGGCGTTGGAGGAGGCGGACAAGCCCAAAGAGGAGCGCTCTCCGGGGCCGCCGGACACAAAGAGCATCAAGAAGCAGGAGCAAGAGGAAAAGAAAAAGGCCAAAATGCTGGAGCGACAGAGAAAAAATGAGGAGAAGAAGACCAAAAGAATGGAGGACCAGGGAGCTACAGGAAAGAAAAAAAGGAAGAAGTATGAGGAAGATGGAGGTGAGTGACACGGTGTTCGAAAAAGAGCAGGCAGTCGTCGGCATCATAATGTAAAGTAAAGAGGGTGTCAGATTTCCTTCAGCTTCAATCACTCATCCATCTTTCTCCTCAAATGGTTTGAATCACAGATGCCGGCGAAGAGAAGAAAAAGAAAAAGAAGCGACCAAATACATCTCTCGAGAGAGTCGGGGGGTCTGGCGCATGGTCAACCAAGGGGCCGAAGAAGATGAAAAAAGACTTCGAAAAAGAGAGCGAGGAAGAACGGTTCAACCGTCTGTCACGTAACCTACAGATTCTGCTCGACGACCAAAACCTGAACGTGCCAAAAATCTGCAGTACCTTGGTGAGGAAAGGAGACAGACAACGAAAGCACCACCACAGACCATTTAACATGATTTATCGCGCGTCTCACATTCACCCCGTCTCTTCTCACCCTCCCTATTTAACAGGAAAAAGTTTCGTCCATGGCTGTGACCATTGAGCAACTGACGGAGAGCGGTACGTATGTATGGTGCTTATACTATCCCCCCGCCTCCCTTTTATCCCCTTTGACTTCCTTCTCCCTTTCTCTACTATGCTGCCTTAATCATAAGGGGTGGGCCAGGTGGTTAAAGGCCTCCGGAAACACGCAGAGGCCGAAATCCAGACTAAGGCTAAGGCGGCCTTCACCCGCTGGAAGGAGAGTTTTAAGCAGGACATCCAGCCAGCAGCGCTCGAACAAGTCGCCGCCACAGATTCGAAGATGGAGAAGAAAGAGAAGGAGAGCAAGACGGATGCGAAGGATGAGGGGCCGGCCACATCGTCAATTCCTCAGCCAGCGGTGCCACCCTCTCCACAAGAGAAGGAGGCAGCGTTTTGTGGTGAGGAAGGGCAGAGGTACGTGAGCCTAACATGAGGGAGAGAGAGAGAGAGAAGTAGGGAGTCTGAGAAGAAGAGTTAGCGAGTGCATGTTATTTTGTGACTCCCTTTCGTCTGGGCTCGCCCATGCCAGACGAAAGCAACGCTCGCAGTCGCAATCAGACACTGTCTGACCCCTGGACGGTATCTCTTCCCATCCTACCTCGCTGACAGATCGGCGATTCAGGCAGGCGATGGTACGGTAGTCCCCATCGTTGGAGATGGTTGGTACGGACGGGTGATTGGAACGAAGGATAGAAATGAAACAGAGGTGGGAGTTACTTCATGCTGGGGCTGTTTCAGAGCCTTAGCACGACCAAAATATTCGCAAGTACACCCACACCCATTCATACATTAACCCACGTGCTTGTGCCCTAATTACCACGTTCTCATCATAGGGACAGGAATGGCGCAAAATGAAGAAGCAAGGGCGGCAGCAGCTGCAGCGACAGCAGCGACAGGCTGTGAGGATTAAGAAGGGGGGGAAGGAGCAGGAAGGAGAAGTGAGGAGGGATGTCAAGAAATTGGAAATGCATGTAGGGTGTCTGGGACCGCAGGTGTTTGCGAAAGAAGTCCAGTCGGGCACGTCTCTCCATCATCATGTTGGCTGATGGACGGACTTGCCTTCTTGCACGTTTTTTAGGATGTGCGGGGTATGACGAGGAGCTCTAAAGCGACTTATCGTATATAATATTGATTGTTAGGCAGATGGAGGAACACATAATGCTGGGAAGTGAGGTCAAGGTAAAGAGAAGATACTACACGAAGATAACCAAGAGTGACCAGAAAGCAGTAGAAAGGCAGTGACCGATAATGACTTACTCATAATATGCCTACCTGCACGAAGAAAACAATCTCAAGACACGTAACGTGTTCGACTTATTCTTGTGAAGAAGTTCCCTATGGAAACACTTAAAGCAAAATGAAATAAAGGTGGTAAGCTCACCGCTCATTTGCTGGCCAATGTTGATTCTGCTGCATACTTTCTTTGCTATGCCTCACTGGCTTTGCATGTAACTGACTTCTATCTGCCGTCTCTCATCGTCGGGATTTGGCCTTCGTGGATCGTCCTGTGCGGTCGATAGAATCCGGCGCGGGGTATCCAAAGGGACTTGTTGTCAATGTATCCGTGCCCGCGACAGCACTGCGATGATAATTTACAAATGTCCAGCGAGAGAGAGTGAGCGATCAAAGAAAGACTGTGATAAGGCCAAATTAATGAGCACTTACGTAGTTGGCCCATCGATAGAGTAAGTAAAAGGAGAAGGAGCTGCAATGTTGGCCGAGGCACGCTGGACGAAAGACGCCGGGATCAAGGAAGCAGAATTACCGACCTGAAAGGAAGTCAAGCTTTCTTGTGTTAGAGATTCCTGGGAAGAACGTATCACCATGCGGGTCATCTTGCGCTTCTGCTCCTCATTCTCGGCATTGACGCGATCCAATTCCTGACGGTAAGTATAGGTCAAGGTGATGTGGGGAAGGTAATCGGGGTTTCACGTTCCCTTCTTTCTGACCTCTAACTAGACATGTGCAGCTCTTACCTCGAAGGGGTCTTGGCCCGTGCGAGAGTTCCACTCACTTCTCAGCCGCTCCACCATCTCGTGCATGCCCGCCACCTGGGCCGCTACCTTGAGGAGTGCATCGTTTTGAAGCCGGATAAGAGTCGCCAGCTGATCCGGCGTAACTTGCCTGTTGGCCGCACCAGAAAATAAAAAGCGGGTCCGTGTGTGAGAAGGTGACCAAAAAATGCCGCGTTTCCTCGTGAGGTCGCACCACCATTTCGGGAGGCCTATTATCACCAGCCCCACCGCTTTCATTCCGTCTATCCTTTACCTGGAAAACTCGTCACGCCCTTCTCGGGCCTCGTCCCCGGTGCCGCGGCTGGGCACAACCTTACGGTATAGCTCCTGGATGTGGACGCCGTATTCCTGCAGGCGCGCCTCGCATTGGCCCACCATTTCTCGCAAAATGTCGGTATGGCTATCTTGTCGCTGCTGCCAGTGTTCAATCCCGGCAGCCCGAGGGATAGAGTACTGCAAAGCTCCGTTCTCTGCCGCCTGGAGCTTCTGGATAAAACCGCGCAAACGCTCAACCTGCGTGCGCAACTCATCAGATAGCAGTGAGATTTCAGCGTGCGCATTCCGCACTCGCAAAATGTGCAGCTTCAGTTTCTGTCAAGAGAGGGGTGTGTGGGAAGGGGGAGAGAGGGCATTGGAAGAGAGCAGCCATGACAATACGAGAAAAAAAAAAGTAATTAGCGATGAAAAATTTAATTGAGACGTCTTCCTTTGAACAGACCAATCTAAAAGACAAACTTAGGAAGACAAACAGCTGTCCATAACCTACAATATGAACATGCAAAAATATGCCTTAGTTTGAACGCGACCGGCCGAAAGCTTTCAGCAGTACACCAAGCCATTCTATTCTCCTCTCTTCGTCCCCCCTCTTGTGAGCTGCTCTTTCACGCACTTCTCTTCCTTCACCTTACCTTCGTGTGCTGATCCAGCGCGTAGCTCTGGGTGCTGAATTTGTTGACGGTCTCAGCATGCTCTCTGTGTTCCTTGACCAGCTTGTGCAACTCCCAGACCTTCATCTGCATGTATTGAGGTAATGCCGAGAAATTTGTGTCCCCCGTAAAAGGCTGTTCCTGCTGCTGCTGCTGCTGCTGCTGCTGTGGGAATAACCCGCCGCCTGCCCCAAATGGTCCACCCCCATGGCTAGTGCCTCCAAAGAGCGAAGACGACGGCGCTACAGCCGGACTGGCACCAAATGGAGAAGCGGAAGCCGCTGGTTTGAGACCCCCAAACGCAAAGGCATTGGTTGTTGTGCCGAAGGACATGGAATGAGGGCTGATGATGCGCTAGCGATGATGATGGGTCAATACAATGTGCGGGGGATGAAGCGGGTGCCAACGAGCAAGATCGAATCCAACGCAGAGATGATCCTATACGTTTGTGAGTACATTGTGAGTGTGAGCTTGCGTAGGGCTTGAGAAGGGCATTCACACGGTGAAATGGATGATATGGTGAATTGGACGGAACCTGCGACACGGAATTCCGAGCTGCAGGTTTCGTCGTCGTCGTATGATATGAGCTGGGGATTGGATCTTCTTGATGTAGTTCTTTTCTGTCGTAGCTATTCTACAATCCTAGAACTATCGCATGCAGCCTGACGTCCTCTAGGAATTGCGTACGAGGGGAAGCCTTCCAACAATAAAATGTTGCATATTCGTCCCCTTATTCTTGCGGGAGTTGGTAAGTGACTTTACCTTGAAAGCTTTTTCACGTAGCAAGCAAAGTAGGGCAGTATATACACGCCCGGAACTCCACAGTTTCACGGTGTCGACTCTTGGTCAGTTGGATTGCAATCAAGGCCTCGTCACACTTTTTTGGTGTCCTAAAAGACGAGTGAGTGGTGCGGTGGTGAGGAGTGCTGGATGTAGCAGGGTGCCCCATGCATGCAGTATACTCATTTGCTTCCCTCTGTCTAGCTGGCACAACCCCACACCACACAGAAAATCCCCATCAAGAAGCCGTCATGCGTATATTCGCTCTTGCGGCGTTGGTTTGCGGCTGCAGCCTCAGCGTCTCGAAAGCCTTCATCCTTCCCTTGTCCGGCACCAGAGGGGTCCATTGCCGAAGGTAAGTCTTCCGACTGCAGGGCGGGGGTGTCCTTGTCCCATGCGAGCCACGCAAGCTAACATTCCTCTCTCCCACCCTGAACAGAACTTCGGCTGTCAAAGTTGTACCGCTTGAGCTCGAAGGCCAACTTGACCCCACCAAGTAAGTCGTATACTGACTCGTGAATAATATCTCGGACAGCCTACGGCAAGAGCGAGTTTTATATGGCTCCTTCAAAGAACATGCAAATGAAGGAAGGCAAAAAATGTGACTATGTCGATATTCATTGTTATCCTGCAGTGCTATGTATCTTCCCCCTTGACAGTCGCATGTGCCAACCCATCCCACCTCTTGGACCGTCTTTTGTCCTTGTCCAGCGCCTTGTCTCACACGACCTTTTCTATTTAAACCAAAAACCCGCTCTGGACACAGATCGTGGGAGGTGAAGATGACGTATCTCGGAGAGACCAAGGTGCTGACCGTTTGTGAGGACACCCCAATCTTGGAGGCTGCCCTAAAGGTAGGTGTTGCCCAAATGAGACTCTCCCGATGACACTCTGGAGGGGGCCTTAATCAGAGAGGGCGATAAGGGAGGAAGCGGGCACATTGTTTGGTTTACTGCAAAGATTGGAGGATACAGCATAAAATGTCTTATAATTCTAACTATACATATTCCCCTTGACCAAAAGGAGTGGGACGTGCCTTGCTCTTGCCGCAACGGAATTTGCACCACGTGCGCAGGCCGTATCATTGCCATGCCGGGCTCGAAAAAGGTAAGCACTAGCTTTACGTTAATTTGAAAGGGGGGAAGCCCTGTTGCGTGAGGGGCAGGCACGCCGCTTGTGGCACCGTTGCTTTTTCCTATCGACACAATAACCATTCCCCTCCCCCTTCTCCCTTGCCCACACCGTTTCTACCCCATCACAGGAGGCTATCCACGGGCTTTCAGCCGAGCAGTCCAAGAATGGTTTCGTGCTCACCTGCCAGACGCACCCCATCGGGCCGGGCTTGGAGGTGGAGTTGGGCATGTATGACACCGTCTACGAGTCACAGTACGGCCAGTACGAAAAGAAGGTGGGTGATGCGTAATTAAGGAAAGGTGGGGGGGTACACTTTGCGTGGAAGCGTGAACAGCACCTATGCTTGGAGAGACGTGTTTCGTCAGGCATCTCCATTGTCATCATTCTCGCTGGCGAATTTTACACGCCACCATTTCAATTGCCCCGATTAAATTCACAGGCTACCACGGAGCAAAAGAGCAAGTTCAATGTCTTCGGCTAAGTGCATGACAAGGCAAAGAGGCTCGGACCTCTGTTGCTGACTGAAACGAGTGATATGCGTGAATGCATTTATGGTGGCATGCAGAGGACACACAGGTGCGGGGATGATCCCCAACGGAGTTTTGTACCGCTTCGACGCTTAAGAAAAGGGGATACGCCTGAAGTACCGCAGACGACCTTTCAAAAAATTAATCCAAGGAAGCAAAGGGAAAAAACAAGTGGTAACTCCTCGTTTGCTCTCCCTGCACCTCATTCTATGTTGGTAGAGGTACACGTTCCTTTTGCAGACATGTTGCAGTTTGTCGCCTCTGTGCTCATGCGGGCACTTTTTTCCCGCGCAGAGTTTGTGCGTGATGTGGTAAGAAAAAAATAAATCTTACTTTGCTTTTGGTCAATGATATCAAAGAGGGATGTCTCACGTCCTCATCTTGTTGGGATTTTCATAGATGAATGTGAGCCTTCAAATGAACGAGAAATCCTACTCCTGCAATGCCGTACGTCCATGCCGGTAGACCGCGGACATATGGGCTACGCGCGTTGTGCGCGCTCAGCCAACGCTCAGCTTTTCCGCGCCACTTTCCTCATCTTCCCCCAACCAAGTTTTAAGGTTCGTGACTTGGACCCTTTGTCGGCCGTGCCGAGGTCCCGATTGCGCTAAGTTGTCCCATATTTGTCGCAGACAGCACTTCCACGTGCAGGGAGCCCATTTGGACACCTGTCGGTTTGCCGCCGACTCGCCAAGATCCATAAAAGCTCCCACCCCCCCCTCCAGGTTTTCCCTCCAGTTTCCGCTTCCGCGGGCAACCGTGGAGACCGTGATTTGACATGTCAAGATGACCAGACCGCCGCGTCGACGGCGGTGACATTTAACCTTTGCGATCAGAGAAGATTGAGCGGCGGTGGTAGTCTCGGCGAGGCCCTTGGGGGGCTTACTCTTGGCTCCCCGCCCTTTTCTGCATGTACTGGCTCCTCCTTCATCACACGAGGGAGTATGCCTTGTCCATCTCTTTCCTTGCCTCGGCTCTGATTGATTTTTTTTTCTTCCACCCACCCCACCAATCCCCCACAGGTGTCAGTGGACAAGCACGGCACGGAAAGGAAAGGCTGTCACCATCGCTCTGATGGTGTGGTCGTCCTAAGTAACTCCCCTTTCTACTAGGCCTTCATTCCTTTTTCCTCGATAGACAACAGCCCCTTACGTCGTGTGTTGCTGCTCGGTACGTCTTAAAATGCGCACCCATGTGCTATGGTTTGCCTCGGGTTGCTGTGCGCGTTTTTGTCCCATCCACACAGGGTTTCCACGCCCTATCCATGTCCCACCCTCCTCTCAGATCGAATTACTAGGCCGCCAGACAAGAACTTGTAAAACCAGCAGCAACTCTCGCGTACACGCAAATAGCAGGAGAATGTCGTGGTACTACGACAGCACGCGAAGGGAACGGCGAGCAGCTGGTAGCAGCGGAATGCTCCTTGGCGCGACATTCGCATGCCTTCTGTACCTCCTGGCTCTCCCATTAGCTTCCTCTTTGAGTCTCCGACCGCCTTCTTCCGCGTCGTCCATGACGGACGACATCTATAGCTTTGCGGGCACTACTAAGGTAAGATAAGATGCGATTTAAGTTTGTAAAAGGCAGCGCGCATGCACTCTTGTTTGATGCTCCATCAGCCACCATGTCCCCATGCGGCGTCCAACATCATCACCCCGCCTTTCCCCTTCCCCATCCCTACCAAAGCCTTACCACCGCAGCAGCAAGGCAAACCGCAAGCAGCAGAAGGAACAGCTTTACGAGGCTTATAATCTGCTGCATAGCCTGGCGCAGGATTTCCAGAAGCCCTTCGATGCGACGGCCATCCTGATAGTAGGCCAGCAGACAGGCGGCAAGAGCGCTCTCATCGAGGCTCTCATGGGCTTCCAGTTCAACCAGGTGGGGGGAGGCACTAAAACGCGGCGGCCTATTGCGCTGCGTATGCAGTACAACCCGCGTTGCAGCCAGCCCCATTGCTTCCTGACCCTAGACAACGGCAAGGAGGAGGCGCGCTCGCTCAAGGAGATCCAGGTAGGGCTTCTCCCGCTCACGGACAGGGAGAAGCTGGGACGGAGTGCTTTGTGAGGGCTTAATTCGGCGTGAGATTAAATGTACCCCTCGACTCATCTGCTTTTCTCCGCACTCGTCCACCCCCGACAGCAATACATCGAAGGTGAGAATAAGCGCCTGGAGAACGACGAGCTGCGGTGCTTCGACCCCCGCGAGATCATGGTCCGTGTGGAGTACCGCTTCTGCCCCAATATGATCGTCATCGACACCCCGGGCCTCTTGAGCGCCCCTGCCAAGCTCCGTCACATGAACGAGCAGCAAAGGCAGCTGCAACAGGTACGTTCCCAGCAGCCAGCCGGCCTCAAGGAGCCAGGGCCTTCCTGGGCATGCGTGCCCTTGCGGAGAGGCTAGATCGAGCACCCCTGATTGATTCGACTGACCCATCGACCTTTCTATTTTGATTTACTATCGCAGGCGGCCAAAGAGGCAGAACATCTGGTGCTAGAGAAGATGAAGTGCCAAGACTACCTGATTCTCTGCGTCGAGGACACCACGGACTGGAAGCACTCCACCACCCGCAACATCGTCATGCAGGCCGATCCGGACCTTCGCCGCACCGTACTTGTCACCACTAAGGTAAAGAGACCGGTCGATTGGTAGGACGACGGTGATGAGAGCCAGGGTGAAAGAAAGGGAAGAATGCAGAATATTAGAGGCGGTTATGACACGTAGTCCTCTATCATCTCATCGTATTCCTCCTCCCGCCTGTTCTCTCGGAAGTTCGACACGAAGCTCCCACAGTTTGGGACCAGCGAGGACCTGGAGGACTTTTTGCGCGCGCCGCTGATTCAGAAGTTGTACCCGCAGATGCTGGGCGGCCCTTTCTACACCAGCGTGCCCTGCGGCCGCGTGGGTATGGGCAAGGACTCGGCCTTCATCAGCAACGAGGTCTTCGTGGAGGCCGTCAAGAAGGTGGAGAAGTATGACCACGCTCGTATTGAGGCTCGCCTCGGCAGTGTCGTTGCGGCCCCCCTCATCCAACGCGTTGGTGAGTGCATGCGGTTGTATCATATGGAGACCTTTTCTGTCGCCGTTCCCCATGGAGATAGGTTTAAGATGGGCTATAGGAAGATTGATTGGGTTAAGGGCTAGGAAGATGGCAGAACGGCTGACAATGTGCTAAGCATGGCTTCTGCTTCTCTCCATTTCTCAAATACTCTCCGTCAACAGGTGTGAGCCGGCTACGGCGATTTCTTGAGAAGCGTGTGGAGGAGTGCTACCGTCGGAATGTCGCCAAGATCGTCCCTCTCTTGCAGGTAAGAAGGCAGTAAGGCCATCTCCTCGCTCCTGGAGTTGCTGTCAGTCCAGACTCAAACGTGCGCGATCAAATAGCCAACTGACTTATGATCTCACTCCGCCCCTTATTTCCTCTCAGGGCGAGCTGCGGTCGGCTGAGATGAAGCTGGGCCAGACGAATCAGGAGCTTGAGGCGCTATCTATGGACTTCCTGAAAAAGACGGCCAACCACTTCCGGGAGTTTTTCCTCCGCTCACTAGGCTCGGTCATCCAGGGCACTATCCAGGCTTCGCCAGCCCAGTATGGCGAGACGCTGGAGACAGAGCAGCTGCGTGGCGGCTCATTCCTTGATGCCAAGGACGTTCCGGCCGAGCGGTGGGAGCGTATCATGGACGATGAGGTTGGGAACGCACACCACCGGCTCTTCGGCGGTGCCCAGTACCACCGCGCTTTGCGCGAGTTTACGCTGGCTGTGCGCCTGATGAAGACGCCTGTCATTACCGAGGACGAGATTGCCAACGCCGCCGGTGTGGGAGACATGCACGACGGCGTTAATTTCATGCGCGCGGCCTGCGTCATCGCCGTTGAAAAGGTAGGTGGGTTGCACGCGGATGGGTGAGGATTGGGCCTCAGGTCTTTCCCCTTTCTCTAAGTCTTGGGTGCCACGAGGATTGTCGTAAGCTCACCTATATGTATCTTGCTCCGTCCTCTTCATTTCTCCCTTTCATTCAGGCACGGTGTTCGTTCGAGCCGATGCTAGAGGCGCTGCGGCACCGTACGACGCACATCATGAAGCGGCTGTACCCCATTACAGAGTTCATGCTGCAGCGGAATGGGAAGGGGCTAGAGGAGACCCACCACCGGCCCTTCCAGGAGATAGTGCGCCGCATCTACGAGAATTTTGTGCACCAGACAGTGGATGACTGCCTGGTGCGCTGCCGCGATGACCTCAAGGCCCTCACGCGCTTCGTCACCTGGGACCTGCACGAACGCAGCGCGGGCGCACTCCAACGCTCCCTGCCCCAATCTCATTCGATCTCCGTCTACACCATGCAGACCGTGGCTGCCGCCTCGCCTTCGTCGCGGCGCTCGGACAAAGCGCAGAAAGCCGCCCAGCAACATCAGGGGCTAGGCCTTGGTGCCGGCAAGCAGGGGGTGGATCACTGGGACGAGGCAACGGCGCTGTCGCCCAGCGGCTCGGACGGCTTCAACCAGGACAACCGCGACCTGCTGCAGCTGATGGAGGAGGCGGCCTGCGTGCGCAACTCCAACCGCACCAATGCCGTGGTGTCGGCGCTGGTTCAGCACATCATCCGTTCCTGGCGAGAGCACTTCGCGCGCTCGGTAGCAATGAAATTCAACTGCTTCTTCCTGATGCCCTTCATCGACGAGTTTCCCTTCTACCTGCGCCAGGAGCTAGACCGCGTCTACGAGGGCGATATGGCCAACCTCTTCGATATCTCCGAACTCAAGTCTGCGCTCAAGCGTAAGCGCGACGACCTCATCGCTGAATGCAAGGCCAACGAGCGCCTGCAGGGCAAGTTCGACGTCATCGACAGCCAGCTGCGCGCTTCCAAGGTGGCTCTGGAGGACATCGACGGCGATGAGGACCAAGAAATCGGCAACGGCAACGACCCGCTTCTGGGCGTGCCCGGGCCCCCTGCGGGCGGTGGTGGCACCTCTTCCGGATCATATTGCGCCTACGAGCAGGACATGGAGGAAGAGGACCTTATGGCGGCTGACCTGGATGATTTGGAGTCAGAGATGGGCTTGGAGGGGGGTGATGGCCTCAATTTCGGCATGCCCAGCGGGGGCGGCGGGAGCAGTGTGGGGAGCAGCAGCTCGAGGAGATTCGAGGATGAAATGGAGGATTTGTTGGGGCCCGTGCCACCACCCACAAGTAACTCCAATCGAAAGCTATAAAGACAGGTGGGAGCTGAGAGAAGGAAGCGGAGGTTCCAGAACATTTCTTGCCACGCAAATCCTGATGCTTTATCCCCCCCCCCTAGACCCACAGAAATAGAATAAAAAGTAGCAAAGCAAGATGTTATCTGGCCCGCCCGGTCGGTTTCTCCGCCTACGGGTCCCAATGAGAGAACTGAAGAACAACTGTACAAATGCCCCCGTCTGAAAAGCAAGACCGACACCAGGACGGTATGGGCAAATGATTGGTAATTGTGTATGTTTCTGTGTGGTGTTAGTGAGCTTCCATTGTTTATTGGGCAAGGCGGCTTCATCAGTTCCTCTCGCCCGCGTCCATAATCCGCTCTGTTCCCCTCAACTGTGCGCTAAAGTGATAGGTTGTTGAATGCCTTTTCCTTTTTGCCCCCCTCTTTTGATACTTTCAATCGTGGCAGGAGTAAGCAGGGTTGGTGACGGAAAGAGTGGAGAGAGCGGAAGAGAGGCCGCCAGCTGATTTGAGAAAGGAAGGGAAGGAAGGAGTTCGCGCGCGTTTTTTCTAAGACATACGTGACGGACATTGTCCGCCTGTCCTTCGCGCCGCACTTTTACATTAATTTATTTTATTCGATGCTGCCCCGCACGCATCTTTTTTCCCATTCTCACTCCTTTCTTATTCCTTCGCCTCCCGAAAAATATTTTCAAGTCTTCGAACAGAGAGTGAATCACAGCTAAAAGAAACCAAAGCAACGACCCCCCAAGATGAAACAAAAGCGAAAGAAAACTTGCCTATGATTGATAGTGGCTGTTTTTTTTCTTTTTATTTAATTTATTTAATCTTGTCATTGCCGATGAAAAGTTTTGGTTGGGGAACCGAGGTGTGAAAAACGGTGGTTGGTGAAGGTCCACCTTTTTTTTTCTGGTGTTGCTACAATCCTAAACTTATCGCGTGCAACCTATCCCCAAATAAACGCAAACAAGTGTTTACACAAGCGTGCCTCCTCTCAGGACTACACACGAGGGACAGTCTTCCAAAAATTGTTGCACATTATTCCCTGATTTTTGCCCAGTTTTAAATGGCTTCGACAGGGTTTTCATCAGCAAAGTCCTCGGATGGCCCATACAGGGCTGGGAGGAGGGAAAAGAGGAGGTCAAAGGGGAGGCAACTTATCCAGCGTCCGCATCATCTGCCGCGGTTGACCAAACCGGAGATAATGGGGACGGCCTTCCCCACGGACCATACTCCTGTACACCCGCAGGATGTTGCGTGCCCCATTGCCATCTCGAGATACCAAGTGTTTTCAAGTTTCACACCGGCAAAGTCCTCGAATGGCCGGCACGCAAAAGCCCGTCCCCCTCCTCTTCTTCCTCTTCCTCCTCTTTGTCCTCCTCCTGCTTCTGCTTTTGTTGCTTCCCCTCCCACCCATTCTCTACCTCCCATCCGTCCTCCCCTCCCTCTCGCTCCTGCTTCTGCTCCCACACTTTTCCTCCCTCCCGCTCCTGCTCCCATACCTCCTCTCCCTCTCGCTCCTGCTTCTGCTCCCACAATTTTCCTTTCTCCCGCTCCTGCTCCCATATCTCCTCTCCCTCTCGCTCCTGCTCCCACACCACCTCTCCCTCCTGCTCCTGCTCCTGCTCCAACACCACCTCTCCCTCCTGCTCCTGCTCCTGCTCCCACAGCTCTTGCTCCAATACGTCCCTTCTCCCCTGCTCCTGCTCCCATATCTCCTCCCCTTGCTCCCCCTCCCCTTCCTGCTGCTGCTCGTGCAATTCATGTCAGAGGTCTACCATGGGGCTGAGGAGGGAGGAAATAACATCCAACTATCGCCTCCTTCCATTTCTAACCATCGAACCCTTTTCTCTGCCACTCTCGCATAACGCGTGTAGGTGATTTTGCCTTCTGCGCGGTGTGTATGTACTCTGTGTTTGTCCTTTCGCCCCTGTCCCTCCCTCCCTCCCTTCTCAATCTCTGTTCTATGTTCAGTATCGGATGAAGACACACATGTGGACATGTATTCACACTTCCTCTTGTTGTTCACAAGAGCACACATTCACGTCTATACACCCTCTTTTTCTCTCTTCCTCTTCTCTTTGTCAGGCAATTTTCCCTTTCTTCCCCCAGCCCCTTCTCCTGCATCTAGCACACCAAATCAGCGATGGGACTACTAGTAGCCGGGTATGTGCGTGAACGTGTCTCCTTCCCTCCTTCTTCTCCTCCATGCCTCCCTCCCTTTCCCGTCATTCCTCCATTCTGCCGTTATCATGATCGGCAGTGAATCCAGACAAATGACCTATCCTCTTTCCCTTCCCCTCCCCACCTCCCAGACTTAAAAGGAAGTGGAGAGGGTTGAGGAGAGGGAAGAGGAGGGGGACGGAAATGAGGGGGTGGAGCAGGAGTAGGAGCAGGAGCAATAGCAAGAGGAGGAGGAGTAAGTTATTTAGGGTTGGTGATAAAGCAGTTGCGGCTGCACTGCAGCGGAAGAGATCACCTTCTTAGTAGAATTCGAGCGGCGTTTGCCCGCCTTCGCCTCCCTGCATGAGCGATGATTGATGCAAGAGACCGTTGCATGAGACTCCCGAAAACATGCGCATTCATGCAGCTCGTCTGGCCGGCGAACCTGACCACCAGCTCGAGTCGTTCGCCGACATCCTCCTCGCTTTTGGGGAAGGGCGGCCCCCTGCCCTTCCAGACCCGCTTCACACCCCACATGCAACGCCATCGCCTCCCTCTCGCCACAAATATTTGCTCATTCTGGCCTTCACGCTCCCTCCGCCCGAGTTGGCCAAAGACCCGAAACGCCTCATAAACCATATCTACGGCTCCTCCGACAACCCCGCCAACCCGACAGCGAAAACCACAGCAACAACAAATCTTCCAACTGTGAAAGCCCCCACAACTTTGTAGTTGTTGTAACACGCTGTACATATGTAGCAACAAAAAAAAGAAGAACAAATCAAAATAAGTGATTTTGATTGCATGTAAAACAAAAACACTCTTCTCCCTCTCCATCTTCTCTTTTCGATTCTTTTACTTACCCGGAAATCTCTCCTTTCCCAACCACTCTCATGCGCTCCAGCTTCCCCGGCCATAAATATACACACCTCCATCACAATATCCACGTTCACTTCCACAGACGTCTCCCCGCTTCTCACCTGTTCTGCACTCCTGTAACAACTTCTTTCACTACTGGAACTTCTTTCGAGCACCCGCCCGCAAAAGTGCGGGCTTTCCAGCTAGTTATTAATTACTATAATACAGAGCCATCAACGCAACGCTTTTTCGATTGCATTATTCGGTGGCAGGTGGTTTTTAGGTGCCTGTCTAACGAATAGTGAGAATGACCACTTGACATGAAGTGGTAAGAAAAGGTAAATAACGGACCTCATTATATAATAATATTGAGAGGCGAAGGCGGGCAAACGCCGCCCGAATTCTTCTCTTAGGGAGTCTCATGCAACGGTCTCTTGCATCAATCATCGCTCATGCAGGGAGGCGAAGGCGGGCACGCCGCTCGAATTCTACTAAGAAGGTGATCTCTTCTGCTGCAGCGCAGCCGCAACTGCTTTATCACCAACCCTAAATAACTTACGCAGTCGTATGTTGGTCCTGGCCACTCCTTGGTAGGTGTGGTACGCAGCAAGGAAGCATTCTTGCGTTTTCAAATGTGTAGAACAACACGGAAAATGCTCCATGCGCGGATGCATGAATCATAAATTTGACGCAAAATTATTTCTTCCATCCAAACAACACACACTAGAAAGAAAAAGCATGGCGGTATGGAAGTATGCCGCGTTGTCTCAGGAAGAGGCACAGCAAGCGGGTGGCGGTTTGCCAGAAACGGTGCCAGCCATGGGCGGTGGCACGGCCTCCTACGCGGAGGACGACGTCGCTCTCAAAAGGCGCATGCCTTTCTGCATTGGACTGTAAGTCGATATATATGGAGCAGGTTTGCGTGGCTAGCATTTAGTGAGAGAATATACAATTTGGGTTCTGTACATTTCTTCTTATCACTGCGGTCGGCCCCCCTCCACCATAGGACGGTGCTTCTGGCCATCATTTACGTCCTGTCGAGGACCGAGAACATGCAGTGCCCTACAATGGACTTGACCAATGTTGACCTGGGCGACTTGCGCGCCCAGAGACTGTCGTTGACACCGCCTCATATAATTGAGTGTGCCGCTGCGGGCGAAGGCGGGTCTCAAGAGGCCTGTCATCTTCCACGAAAGAAGCGTTACGCGGCGGTGGGGCAAAAGGGCATCACTCTGTGGATGACGGGACTCTCCGGCAGCGGCAAGAGTACTATCGCCAAGGCTCTGGAGGAAGAGCTTGTTTTGAGGCACGGGAAGCACGTCTATCGCTTGGACGGCGACAATATCCGCACGGGCCTAAACCGGGTATGTACGACCCTCCTTACAGATCGCTAAGCTCTCTCCCCGCTCTAATCTTGGTCGCCTGTGCGCTTCGTATAATGCGCGCGTGGATATCTCACTCCCCATTTATTTCTCCAGGACCTGGGCTTCAGCGCATCGGACCGGGCCGAGAGCGTCCGTCGTGTGGGAGAGCTGGCGTGTCTCATGAATGACGCAGGAACCGTCACGATCGTCAGCCTGGTGTCACCGTACCGTGAGGACCGTGATATAGCCCGCAAACGTCACGAGAACCAAGGCTTGAGCTTCATGGAGGTGTTTATGGACGTGCCTCTGGACGTTGTGCAAGACCGCGATCCCAAAGGCCTCTATAAAAAGGTGGGTTTGATAGTCAGTCAGTCGCCTTTGGTCGGCGAAATCAATCTGCCGCGGAATCCTAATCTGTTGTCTCCTTGTGTCTTATACCTCTTCCAGGTTGCTGCCGGGGAGATCAAGGGTTTTACGGGGGTTGACGCGCCCTATGAGCCTCCCTTGGAGCCCGAGATCATACTGCCCAACTACAAAATGAGTATCGAGGAGTGCGTCGCGGTCTTCATGCAGAAACTCCGGGCGGAGGGCGTGCTGGAAGGCGGCGACGTCTACCCGAAGGGCTTACCTCTTCCGGATGGAGGCGAGGTCGTGGATCTGCACGTGTCTTCGTCGCAGGTAAATGAAATTAAGTGGCCGGAAAGGGAAGGGAAAGTCTGGCTTTGAATTCAAAACCGTCCCCCATACAAACACAGTTGAATGCCAAGAAAGCCGAGGCCGCGACGCTTCCCCGTGTCCTCTTGACCGACATCGACTTGAATTGGCTGCAGACAATTGGAGAGGGATGGGCTGCGCCGCTCAAGGGCTTCATGCGTGAGGGCGCGCTGGTGCAGACACTGCACCACAACAGCTTGTTGGTGGATCCCTACAATGTGACTGGACATAAAGGACAGTTGGAAGCGCCCACGGAATGGAATGGTAAGAACCTTCGCTTGATTGATGGAGGCCTAGTCGTTTGCCTTCCTTTTACTTCCGTGCGTCTTCTCACCCTCCATCGCCTCGACGCTACACAAACAAAAACAGGCTACACTACGCGCAACCGCGTGTCTATGTCTATTCCCATTGTCCTGCCCATCAGCGACTTTACCAAGTTTTGCGTGGAAAAGTCCGGGAAGTCCTCAGTGGCGCTCAGTACCAAGGATGGCGTGGTGGTGGCCATTTTGCGTAACCCAGAAATCTACAAGAATCGGAAGGAAGAAATCGTGACACGTACATTCGGGGTCATTGACCCTGGCCACCCTTACATAAAACACATTTACTCGGGTGGCGACTGGCTGTTGGGTGGTGAAATCGAGCTCCTTGGGCGTATCAAGTACAACGACGGTCTGGACCAGTATCGATTAACGGCTAAGGAATTGGTGGATGAGTTTGTGCGAAGGGGTGCTGATGCCGTCTTTGCTTTCCAAACGCGGAATCCCACGCACGCCGGCCATGCTTACTTGATGAAGACTGCTCGCGAGAAGCTCATTGCCAAAGGTACGTAAATTTTGTCGAGCACCTGTCAGTGGAGGCACGAAGGGGAAACGGGATTTACTGCAATCTCATCGACATGTCATGCATTTCCTTCCGTTTTCTCCCTTCCTTTTCTTCCCGCCCATCGTAGGTTATCAAAATCCCATCTTATGGCTTTCTCCGCTAGGCGGTTGGACGAAAAAAGATGATGTGCCCTTGGATGTCCGGGTAAAACAGCATGTGGCCGTCTTGAACGAAGGCATGCTTGATCCCAAGACCACGGTGATGGCCATCTGGCCTGCACCCATGATTTATGCCGGGCCAACAGAAGTCATTTTCCACGCCAAGTCCCGCCGCAATGCTGGTGCGGGCTTTTTCGTCGTAGGACGAGATCCTGCAGGCATGAAAGGCTCTACTGAGGCTGCCACATTGATGGAGGACGATCTGTATCATCCAGACCATGGACGCTACGTCCTGCAAACTTCCCCTGGACTGGGCGAGATGGAGCTTGTGGCTTTTCAACAAGTCAAATATGATAAACGTGACCACATTATGAAGACGCCTGACCCAAAGCGCCCGGTACATATGGATGGGGGTGTTTGTTCTTACATTCATAAGTTCACGTGTACCCATGGGCTCACATCCTTTCATCATTCCCCACTTGTGTTGCGCAATTCACAATAGGACGACTTCATCTCCATCTCGGGAAGCAAGATGCGCCTGCTAGCCCGCAATGGTGCCGTGCCGTGCAGCTTGCCCATGCCTACTGACGTAGTGGCGGCCAATTGCGTTCCTCCTGGATTTATGGTGCCGACTGGGTGGGCGATCGTAGTGGATTACTACCAAAACTCTGAGACAAAGCGGTGGGTGCCTTGGAGCCAGCCAATCGTTAGAGCGCCTCTCGCTGCCGACACCGGTGTTGAGGGTCAGTATGGCACCAAGGACTTTACTGTCTACCTGAAACAGCAAGGGCAAACTATTTCACCCTGGCACGACCTTCCACTGAAGGCGTCCCAGGATGTGTACACGGGAGTAATTGAGATCCCTATGTTCACCACCGCCAAGCTGGAAGTACAAAAGAATATTCAAGGTGAGCGAGAGGATCCTCGATGGCCTGAATGTTAGAACTATCTATCTCTTCACTGTCACTTTGTACACATTTTCTTCTCAGGCAATCCCATCAAGCAAGACACGCACGACGATGGCTCATTGCGCTTCTATATGTATGGGAGTCCACCTTTTAACTATGGCATGTTGCCTCAGACATGGGAAGATCCTGCTGCTATGGAGGGAGGTTATGGAGGGGACAATGACCCTTTGGACATAATTGAGGTCGGCTCTAGTCCCCTGCCGATTGGTACCGTTGTAAAAGTAAAGGTAATGCTTTTGATCAATTAGCGTTGATGGCAACATTTTGTTTAAACAGATGATAGTAACTCATGAGCGTTTCTATTATGTACTTTAAGGTTCTGGGTGCATTGCGCTTGATCGACAGCGGTGAGTCAGATTCGAAAATTATTGTCATCCGTCAGGAAGAGGCGGGCTCAATCCAGGATATTTCTTCTCTGGAAAATATGAAGCCAGGTAAGAAAAAAGCGCACAGAAGGTGTTTTTTCGCAGGGTGGTCAGTGATGCTAATCCCTTGATTCCCACATTTGCTCGTCTGATACCACTATCCTTCATCAAAATCTTTCCGCAGGCACAATCACGCGGCTAGTTCAGTGGCTTAAGTACTACAAGACGGCAGAGGGGAAGGGTGTGAATTCACTGGTCTCTGAGATTCCCACATCTGCCATGGAGGCCGTTCAAATTATTGAATCTTGCCACACTCGTTGGCAGACATTGAAAAATGGAACATCGGCGGAGGGCAAAGACTTCTTCTTGGGACGAAGGAAAGTGTGACGAAGTGACAGAGAACTCGGATAGAGTATGGGGCAAGTTGACAGAGAAACGTAGAAAATGTTGGCATGGCGGTGGATGGAAACGGTACGACAAGAACCAGAAAAGGTGCTTTGATTGACCTGAAACAAAGAAAAAACTTCGACCACAGACACCAATTATAGTAGACAGGAAAACATGTAACTAGATGTATATCACCCTTCCTGTGGGGAACCAACGCCCTCGAGTAGTGCGCATCTCTAAGTACACTCACTATTTCTTTCTGAAATATTAAAGCATTGAACTTCATACAGTATTACCGCCTTTCTATTTCTTGTTCGGCATGCGCGTCTCCTAGCAGTGCATTTAGCCGAAGTCCCTCCTGACGCTATTCTATAAATATAAACCCAGCATCGAACTAGATTTCGCAAGTTATAACCCCCGCATCATTTCCACCTTCAATCTCCTAATGTGGTCGGTGGCAGCAGCCGAGTAAAGCGTTTCACGATATCGAGGTTCCTGGTGTACGCTTTGTACTTCCTTCGAAGGAAGCGTATCCTTGCAGCTAATTTTACCGCATTGGCAATCAGAACATTATTCGGCACACACGAAACAAACAAACTATGTCTTGGTACCGCAGGTTTGGTCTTTGAGTACCCTCAGCTCCGTGGTCGTGAGGTTCCCCCGCTCCGCTTCTCCGATGCCTCAATTTTACTGGAATTAACCAGCATTAATAAGCTGAAAAGGTACACGTGGGCAAAGCGGGAAGGCCCATGAGACCGAAAATGACGCGACGAGGACGTCCAGGTCCGGCGTTCGCGAGAACTGCCAAGGGCGTGAAACACGTGACAGGTAGCGTAGCTCCGTGTTTAACCTTCGCTTTCATGGCGCCCCGATGGTTGAGTGCTTGCCACTATTGGCAGCAGGTAAGCTAGCGATGAAATGTTGTATCGCTCCACCAATTGTTGCTTCCGCAAACACAATAAATGGCACACAATAAATGTGATTAGGACGATGTACTGGAGGACAAGCCAGAGAGGTGTGATCGGCGCAAAAAATGCATCTTTCGATAAACATAACCATGATCCGCTTCGATACCACGAAAAAAGAATGAGCTTAGATCAGCCATTCGAAAGTAGAGTCCCTCTAGGTTACAGTAGATTAGCCATTCGAAAGTAAATTCCCTCTAGGGCACAGGAGAGGATGAGTTTGCCCACCGCCGCCGGAAAATGCAAGTCGGTGAGAGCTTGCAGTGCGCGGGTTCAGGCCTTTCATTGAAGCCTACAGTGAGTTTACTGCTGTCGTGGTGTTTGATGACTGGCGCGTTCCGGTCTTGAACGACTTCGTGCACGAACACACTGGCAGAACGCGAAAACGACTTTCACAAGTGAGAGCAGCCCTGTCAGCTGACCCCTGAAACCTCGGAAACCCCGTTCCCATTGGACAACACGGTGACTTTAAGAGATAATCAAGAAGTTACGGGACACCTGAGAGACATGAATTGATTAAGAGTAATGAGAGGGAAAAAATGACCTTTTCGCATATCAAAATCCACCCGGGGAAAACTCTATCTCGCGGCGGCGAAATCCAGCCCCTCCCTCGGCCTTGGGACACTCAACTTCACTCTTTCCTCAAACAAAAATTTCCAAAGCATACATTTTACAGCACCTATGGATTCCAAGTCTCCGATAAATCGACATCGACCAAGACAATGCCGACAGCAAAGGTACCGCTTGATAATTTCCAGGTGAGTCGTGGCTTTCGCCTGGCGTCCTACCCTGTGCTTCCTGGCTCGCAAGCCTTGGGACAATAGCGTGAATATATGATTTCGTCCGCAGACTCCAGAGGACGCGGTCCCCAACATGTCTACAAGGAGGTTGAATTCACAATACTGCCGCGCTCGATATCTTATCTTGACAAATCTTGGATCGTGGCGACCATTTTCTCTTTTTGACTGGCGTTCTGGTGCTTTCTTTGATATCCCCTATCTTGATCTCACCGATGTTTTACAATCTTGTCCCCCCGACTTTCTCCCAACTCCTCCACAGCATGCTCAGCCTTTTCAGCGCTATCTCTCAGGCTTTCATCCTACCTCCACCATGTCATTCTTCTTTCGCCACCCCCTCCACCGACTATCACCAAAGCCGACGATCCAATCTACAACCTCTACCCAATACTGCCGCTGCCGAAGCTACGGTTGTCGAAGGGGGCGCCGCGAATCAAGAGTCAGATCGACAGTTCACAGTCAAAATAAAAAGGCGTTTGAAAGAGCAACAACATTATCGGGTCACCTTTGTGAAAGAGATCAAGGAGCTCGGGGAACTTACAGATGCCTTAATTGAGCAAGGCGCGCTGGAAGTGTCCTATTTTACGGCAGAGCCGCTCTCCTTCAGTCTCACACTGCCCGTCGAGGGAACAATTGAAGTAGAAGCAATCATGCATCTGGCTTGGACCATGATTGAGCGCCAACAAGCGCATGAACGAAGCGGCGGCAGCAGCAGCAGCAGCAGCAGCAGCAGCAGCAGCACTCTACTCGGGTGGAAATACGAAAAAGAAATTGTTCTTAATGCCATGAATTGGTTCAAAGCTGCTGCAGAGCCTGGATTCAGCCCCGTCAGTGTTGGTCGTTTCCAAGTCGTGCCCGTCCAAAGCTACCACGATCCTCCACCACTTTCCGCTAAGCCCGAAGAGCAGCAGCAGCAGTTGTGCATTCTGCCAGGCGAGGGTTGGGGGGACGGCTCCCATCCATCTACACATTTGTGCCTTGATTTTTTGAGTCAGGAGGGTGTGATTTGTGGAGGGGAGAGGGTTATAGACTATGGCACCGGGAGCGGCATTTTATCAATTGCTGCTGTGCAGATCGGGGCGAGGGAAGCGGTGGGAATTGATGTGTGTTACGATGCTTTGGCCTCTGCCAAAGCAAACGTGCTGCTTAATGGTGTGGATCAAGAAGTAGAGCTGATTCATCCTCGGGAGGTGGTACCCGGAGAGTTTATTCCTGGCGATGTGGTAATTGCGAATATTTTAGTGGGGACATTGCTGGCGATGAGAAACACGATTATGGGGGCGGTAAAGCCTGGGGGATGGTTGGTCTTGTCGGGTTTGAGGCCTGAGCAGGTGGAGGTAATCAAGAAGAAGTATGGAAAGAATGTGCAGTGGGAGGAGGGGCTAGAGAAGGTGGAGGAGGTGAGGAACCCGACGTTTGGGACGGGGGCGGGCCTCTGGGTTAGACTGGTGGGACGGAGGGTCCATGCCGAACGCTGGGTCGATATGTTAAGTGAAGCAGCGGTGTCGTAACTAAATGGAGGATGAAATAATGATAAAAGATGATGAGATGAGAGTAGACGCAACATAAAAAGAGATCGAGTAGGAAAATTGTTTGTGTGATTCTCTTTATCAGTCGTGTACTACAGAAGCTAAGTTTGTTCTAAATTCTTCCTGTATTGACTCAAAATGGCACCGACGGCCGTTGCTGTTCCTTCAACAACTTCAAAAAAGGTCCTTTCCCCACCCCTTTAGCACCCATCGCTTCCTCCATCAGCGCCTCCCCCTCCACCTCGTCAACTCCCAAATACCTTAAATGTTCCAAAGACACCCAGGACGAGGAGGAGGGCGACGACAACATTGGAAGCTCTAGCTTTACATCGCAAGCAAGGGCGACAACAGAACGGTATATCCACACGTCCTCTTTTTGTTTGCGTAATTTCTCTGCTAGGGTCTTCGCCCCCCTTAAATTGGGCACGGCCGCGACGGCATCCAGATTTGCGTATAGATTATCGAGTGAGCCGAATGCTCTTAAGAGCCTCACAGCTGTTTGTGGCCCTACACCTTTCACACCGGGGATGCCATCAACGGGGTCACCGGCTAAGCAGAGAAGGTCAGCAACAAGGGAGGGAGGCACCCCCATCTTGCTTTCGACAGCGGCTTCATCGAATATTTGAAGAGTTCGTGGATGCATGACAAACGTCTTTCCTTGATCGCTCACGAGGCACATCATGTCCTTATCTTCGGTCACAAGGATGGTGGTTACATTCGGGGACAGGGTGCAGGCAAGATGCGAAAGTGTGCCCATCAGATCGTCTCCTTCGTGGATGGGGGACCGAAAGGACACGCATCCTAAGGCCCTCAGATATGTCATTGCCCGGGGGACCAATGCAAGAAGCTCGGCTGGTTGTGCGTCTCGGTTTTGTTTGTATCCAGGGAAGAGTGCCCTGCGAAAAACGTCGTCTCTGCGCCCGTCGAAACAAGCCGCTACGTACGCTGGGTTATGACGGGATACGAGCTGGGCGAACTCCTTACCTAGGACAGTATGTAGAGGGATGGATTGTGAAGGCGAGTCAGAGACTTCCAGTCAGCTGATCAATCAAGAGCCACAATATTATTTCTTCTATTGCGGTTTTAACAAAGGAACCAAGTAGCAAAAAGGAGACCGATGTAAAGTCGGGCCTATACTTCTACTCCTCTCACCCTCTATCCCTTTCTTCCAGCCTACCCAGTAATAGCAGTGGTTTGTCGATTTTCCCATCGTAGTCGTTGAGCTGATACTTGGAGAAGTATGAACGGTAAAGAAGGCTTGTGGCGTCCAGGATGAAAAAGAATTCTGATGAGGGCGCGGGCTGGATGGCTATTGGTGGAGGGATGCGCGAGGACCAGGGAGAGGATGAGGAGCTGGAAGAGGACAGAACAGAGGAAGTGAGGGAGGCCACTCTCGATAACAACGGGCGAGTGATGAAGGTGCTTGTAGCAGTCGTGACCGCGCATACGGTTTGGCAAAGCTTCGAAGCGGCTAATGTCAGGGCGAGGGCCATGAATAGGCGAATTAGTGGTCTCCAGATGGGAATCAGGACATTGTTGCGATAGTAGTGGGCGCTAGATTTGCTGCTATTGACGCCACCGACCTTTTGAGAGCGACGAGCATATGACCGACTCCGCTTCATCTTCCCACGACTCTCACGTTTCTTACAACGGCACTTCACACCCGGCATACCCCTCCTCTGCGTGACATCATCTGATTCTGGGCGGTTTGTGGTGACGCAGAAAGGGGCATCGTCAGATTATGGTGAGTGGCTGAGACTGCACAAACCGTCACCATTACTCCCTATTCCCTGTGAAGGGAAAGGTTTGTGATGTTCTACGGCGATATTTGATACAGGCCGGCTGGGTTACCCCATCTTTTTTTCTTTTTCTTTTTTGAACCAAAAAAACTATCTAATTCATTTCCAAGAAATCGTAATCGGTAGGCCAACAAGACATCATTTGGATCAATTCACATTTCGTGCATCTCGTCATGAACAACGCACACGAAAGGACATGGCCCTCTTCATCGAGAAACCGAGAAGAGCGTGCATCTCAAGACAGAACACCCCCACACCCTCCCCCCACTCCCCTTATCGCAAACCACTACATTCGCCCCCGCGAGGCTGGCAAGCCTCAATTATGCCCAGCTGGGAGCGATGATAACCCTCCTCCTTCAAGGAAGTTTCTGCCCCACCACGCACCCCCCAGCCTTCCCCCATCCTGTCTATCTAGCTCATGCACGCATATGCCACCCTTCTCAAACACATATCCAAAACATAGCTGTGCTGGAAAGCTGTCCCAAGCGGGAAGCCGCCGGCCTACCATGGCAATGACGCCGGACCCATTGCCTTTGCGTGTACGTTGGGCAGGAGGTGGCCCGCCGCTTCTGCTTCCAGACCTGACCACGGCCTCCACCGTTACTGAGCTCGAATGCGCCATCCGCTTCGGCCTAAACTTGCCCGAGTCTAATGTTATTGTCATGCTGGCCGGCTTTCCCCCGCGCCCGCTTGCTTTACACGGGAAAGATCGAAGCAGCATTACCTTGGGAGGGTTGCTGCGTCCTAACGAGGTCGTGACGGTACGGGAACACACGGAAGGGGAGGCTACAGTGCTGCAAGGCAAAGGTACTATGAATCAGAAGAAAAGGACTGCTCGTGTCACGTCCTCGTCTTTATCTTCGACTGCCCGAGGAAAACGTGGGAAGACAAAGGAAGCTGGGACGCCTGATGCAATTTCGGTCAATGCGGGTCCCAACATACGTACACTCCATGGTGTTAGTGGCCGTGGTGGTGGTGGTGGTGGAGGTGGAGAAAGCGCACCTCATAAGCGACAGCCTATACATATGGGCGTGTCGAGCGAAGAGGACATTGGAGGTTTGTTGCTTTCTTCTGTAGGAGGAGGGACAAAGGGAGGGAGGGTTGGGCAGTGCATGCGCGCTGTGTTCCGAAAGGCCATGGACAAGCAGTTCGACGAAGTCAAAGCAAATGCCCGGGTGGCTGCGGCAGAAGGAGGGCGATATGTCCTGGAAGAGAACATTAAAGGGCGGCGGGGGGATGGATCATGTGCGCGGTTGAAGGTGACTTACCACAAGGGGCTCGGGTTTCAGAGTAATTTCGAGGATGATGTGGAGCTGCTGACTAAGACGCAGTTGCGGGGGGTGATAGTGTCAGTGCTGGCGGACCATGACGCAAGGGAGATGCTGAAGCCGGGGGGAATGGCGGGTTGTAGTCCCAGGGTTTTCTGGTCATTGCTGTTCCACTGTGGTCCTAAAGCTGGTGCTGGCGGTGCTGGTGGGGTCGAGGCAGCGTTGCGTCGGTTACTTCCCGGGCAAGATTGGGGGTTTCTGCATGTGCGATACTCGAGAAAGTTGAGTGAGAAGGCAATGGAGAACCAAGCCCAGGCAGAAGAGTTAAGACGGGAGAGAGAGGAGGTGGCGCGACAGAAGAAGGAGCGAAGGGAGGCGACGATATCGAGGAAGAAAACACGAGAAGCATCTGGGGCAGCGGCGATGGCGGCAGCGGCAGCAGCAGCAGCAGCAGCAGCAGCAGCAACAACAACAACAACAACAACAACAACAACAACAACAACAACAACAACATCAACAGCAGCGGTGGAAGGAGGTGATTTTGAGGAACGGGAGGAGAATAAGAAGGAGAAGAGGGGTTTGACTTCAGCACTAGCGGCGACGGGGGACGGGAAGAAGGAAGCGGAGGAGGTCGCGCTTGTTGTACCGGATGACCGGGAACTGCGAGCACAAGCGGCATTGGCTCGGTTTTGTAAAGAGGGAAGAGGGGGAGGAGAAAAGGGGGGAAGAGAAGATGCAGCAAGAGCAGAACCAGCAGGTGCCTCCATCAAGGACGATGACGAGGACGAGGACGAGTTAGACTGCGATTTCCCCGAAGAGGTATCTGATGCCTGGGTTAGAGTGCTGCGAAGCGATTCCTTCAAGCTACTTACCTGTGCAGCTTTAGCAGAAGCAGACGCCGAAGAATTGGCCCCAAGACTGGAGGAGCACTTGGCGCGTAAAACCAAGCCAGCGGCACCGAGTAAGCCGACAGTTGAGGAAGTCCAAAAGTGGGTGACAGCGTGCCAGAGCGAAGAGATGGACAGCATGATGATGTCTCTGGCGAATGGGGACGAGGATTTGCTCGAAGCCTTGGAGCGTGTGCACGTGGCGACGCCGAAGGATTTGAGGTTGTGGGCCGGGAGTGTCCCCGGGGCGCTGCTCGACATGCTGGAGCAGGAATTGACAGACGATAGGTTGAAGGCGAAGGCGAGGGAATGTTTGCCGGACCTGGAGACCGTGAGGGAAATGGGCCGGAAGGCGGGGAAAATGATGCTGGAGCATGCGTGGTTGGACTTGTGGGGTAGTGAGTAGGTAGGCAGGGAAGGAGGGACGGAGGGAGGGAGAACAAGGTGTGTGAATATGCAAATTTACCGGTAGGCAGAGGTAAAATAGACTGGAAATGTAGACAGGCATGCGGTAAGGAAGGCAGGCAAAGAGTAGATAAGGGAAGAAGAGAGAGAGGTTGTGTGTGTGAAAGAAACAGAGTGAAAGAGAAAAAGAGATATAGAAGGAGAGATATAATGCGGAAAAGCAGAAATAAAACTAAAAAGATGAGTGGAACGACGGAGGTGAATCAAAAGCGTCCTCTCCTTTCACCACCTCTGTCTTTTTCTCTAATTCTTTTTCTTTTCTGTTCAAAATCTCTGTCATCCGCATTTTACTCAGATAGTCAGTTTGATACTTATTTGCTTTGTCTCTGACATCTCTTCTTTCATCGTCTTTCACGTCTGCTCATTCTTTGTACGTTGGATATGGTTGGAGCATGCATGAGCCCCCCCACGTCCGTCCTTCATCTTTCTCCGCTCTAACTTCAGGGCCGCTCGTATCCTCTTTGGTGTGTGCGCTTATGATATTCATTCTCTCTTTGTTTGGCGCTATTCCTCTTTTCATGTAAATATATATATTTGCAGTTCTCCTACTACCAGCAAGCATCAGTGGCTCTTGCTTCGTGTTGAGGCTGAGTTGTCTTAACACTTCGGCTGATTGTTCAATGGATATTGTGAACATTTACTAAGACTTTTGAAAAAGGGCGATCTACCGAGTGTGGTTTCACCAAAAATAAACCAAAGATACATAAATCAATGTCGTCCTCTATTGCATACGTGCAGCATCAACAGATGCCAAGGATATGCTCGTCCTTAGGTTACGCATCCGCCTGCCTTCGTCTCTCTCTTCCTCTTTCATTTTCTCCCTCCACAAAATTTCTAATCTCTTCCTCCACTCAAGTTTGTACACATCGGTGCTTTCGCTCCACAACAAGTAAAGTTTGCATGTTGTGTTCGTCATTCTCCTGTCAACTCGCCCCACCTTAATACTTTATATTCCTCCATTGACAATACCATCTCTTCACGCCATGTTCAATTCCTTCTCCTTTAACCCCAAGTTATTTTCTCCTTCCCCCAATGGTCTCATCACTCCGCCTCCTCTTATTTTTTAAATGTAAAGCCCAAAAACCTTGTCTCCACCCCGTCCTCCCCACGACGACCGGATCCCCTCCCGGGCCTGAGACGAAAAACTTGTACATCGCATCGACAAGGTTGCCAAGCTTCTACTTTCCGGCAAGGCCCCTGTGATGCACACAGCACCCTCGTCCATCAACGGGTTATCGGACAAGGAAAGCGAACGAAGCTTGGGACTTGAGGAGATTAAATCAGCCACGCACCGCGCACCATTTGGACCAATCTTGTTCTGAGCCAGAAAGAGAGTATCCACCTCATGGTGGTGTCGCTTCAGGGCCTGCACCACCGCTTGAGCCCCTCGGTCGCTCAAATTGTTGCCCCCCAGGTTGAGGAGCAACACCCGATAAGCCCGCGCCACCCGCAGGGCCAGCGCGAGGCGTTCTGCGCCAGCGTCGCCAATATTCAAACCGTACAGGTTGAGATGCTGCAAAGGTGCAGGAAAGTGAGTGGCCGTTGCCGTTGATGCTCCTTCAATGCCGCCTGCTGCTCCTGCTCCTGCATACATTTGTCGCAGCACCATCTTGAGCCGATCATCCCCCACGCCCGCGACTTCGAAGGCACACAGGTAGCGAAACCGCCAGCTACTGACGCTGCGATGAGCGCCAAAACCACTCGTCGTCTCCTCCCCGGTCTCTGGGGGCTTCAAAAAGCTGCGGCACAGGAGAGCGGCGCTCAGCTCGCTCCCGAGGAGTAGATCACGTGTGCACATGGCGAGGCGAGCCAGGTCCATAGGATGCAACAATTGAGCTACCAGATTCAATACATCCTGACCCAACGCTAGCATGGTCACCGCAACAGGCCGCTCGATCGGTATTGGGCCTTTGACCAAAGAGGGTATCGAGGGCGCGGCGGCGAACGCATGTGAAGTTGAAGGAGCGGCAGTGGGGTAGGGCGGCGCGCGAGTCAAGATCCCCTCCGTCAAGCGCTTCTTGGTCGACGGCATTCTGCCGCGCCTATCATTTTGTTTGGACGGTTGAGTGTGCAGCGTTTTTGTGTATATTGTTTGAGTGAGGCGCGACGGAAAATTATTAACGAGACGATTCAGTCGCTTCTCGGGACCGATGCCAGGCTGAGCGAGGGGGAGAGCGGGAGAAGGGGAGAAAGGAGGATGAGAACCACTGTGATCGCACTGATGCAATGGCCAATGGTTGAAGTGGCTGCTAGAGAATTTAATATGTCACAAGCACAATTGAGACGCAGTTTCCATGCCGATGCACGACACACAATGGCATGTCGAGTGGGGAAACATACGTCGCTTGAACTTGACGCGCGTGCGCACGCGAAGAAAGTGGGGGGGGCAGTCACCATGAGCCTCAAGCTGGTAAGACGAGCGATTTCCCGTTTTCCCTTTTTCCCTTATCGTCCTTTTATTTTTATTTTTCAATTCGTTTCATATTTTGCGGTACCTATCGACGGTCGATCAGAGGCATGTCACACACTTTCCGGAGACATCCACGGGTCTTTTCTTGCGTACGCACTCCTCAAGACGACCTCCCACTCGACAAAAAGGCCGCCATTTATGCGTTTTATTTTCATCGCCACCCTCACTTTCATTCTCATACAGAATCGTCACACGGCTGCATGTGCAGACCGTTATTGTCGACGTTTTGGGTTGGGAAAACGGGTCAATGTTTCTCCTTCGTCCTTCTCAGTTTGGGCATGAGGGGCCAAACTTCCTCCCAACCAACCCCTCCTATTTCTTTTTCTCCGCTCTTCCCGTCACACCTCTCTTATTGTTTTCATCTGACCAATTGAACAATCGGTCACCATTAAACTAAACTTATACATAATTACTACATCACCTTGATCCTCTCCCGACTCGTCCTCAACAACAAAATTAAATACGCCAACAACCTGAATACGATCGCCGCACCCGCCAAAGCCCACAAACTTGTGCTCAAACTTAACACATTCAAATTTTCCAATACATGCTCAGGGTTTGGCATCTCCGGCGTAAACCTCGTAGTTGACGGTCGATATTCATTAGACATCATTGCCCCGATGGAAAACCGCAAGATACTGATATAAGAAAGAAATTCGCGGATGCCCTTGACCAGATTCAAATCGTACATGATCCCTGAAAAGACTATATTAGGCAAGACCAGGACCGGGGCAATTGCCAAAGCTATCTGAGGGTCATTCGTGAGTGCTGCCAGGCAATAGCCAAATGAGCCAAAACACAAGGCATTCAAAATCATCACGCCAGCGAAGATAAAGAAGGCATCAGCCGAGCGTTGTAGCCCAGCCATGGCCCATATGAGGACCGCAAATACGAAAGGCATCACAATCTCATTCGCCCACCCCGTCAGCGTCTTGGATAGATAATATGCCCCCACCCGATTAGCTCCTGCTTGATTTTCCCGCATAAAGACCTTCGTTTCAGCGGCAAAGGCTATGACTGTCGCGTATAACACAATCAAAAACGTTTGCAAATTCGCCAGGAAAAACAACCCTTGCGTATTCTTTACCTGCTGGGCCGTCACTGGTGCATTTGGGGGGGAGGCATAAGCAAGGCCAAGAATCAGCCCGGTGATCAGACCACTCCCCAGGGAAGCGCCAAAGGACATGGGGTCGCGGTAAAGCGCGCGGACATTTCGCTTCAAACACAGCCAAAACTGCGTCCTGCCCGACGATTGGAAGTGCCGCATTTTGAAGCTGCGGTGATATAGCAACAAATCAGGGTCCTCCACATCCTCCTGCCAGTCAGACATAGCCTCGAATTCAGCAGAGGCTTGATACGCACTCACCAAGCCATCGATCCTCCTCTGACTTGCATCGACGTCTTGGGGGTGCAACGCCACGAGCACCACGAAGAAATCCGCCGGATTGTAATTCTTCGGGCAGAAGAGAGTGTGGTCACCGAGCTTTTCAAAGTATGTGGCAAGGGTCTTCCTGGGGCCCATGTAGACGAGGCGGCCTTGCGTCATGAGCATAACGTGGGTGAAGAGGGCGAAAGTATCGGAGGAGGGTTGGTGGATTGTGCCGATAACAAGACGCCCCCCTGCGGCGATGCTACGCAAAGCAATGCAGACGCTCTTGGCCATGGCAGCATCTAGACCTGGGGACATTGAGCGTGTGGAAGGGTGAGGGCGAAGGAGTGATAGAAGCAGAAATAAGTTACGGGGCAAATCCTACTCCATCCCTGGGGCCGATCCTATTTCAACGCCCCTTGATCGCGTCCTCCCTCTTGCCTTTCGTCCATCCAAGGCTCAAAACGCACCCGTAGTAAATTCATCAGCGTAGATAATGACCGGATCAGACAACAGTTCAGTAGCGAAGGAGACCCGCCGGCGCTCCCCCCCCGAAAGGCCACGGACAAAGCTACCAGGGCCCCCCAACATGCTGTCGGCAACATGCTCCAGATTCACGGCCTTGAGCAGCTCGTCCACACGTTCAAGTCGGAGGTCCGTGCGGACGCAAGGGTCGCATCGGAGCAAGGCGTGGAAGGTAAGGTGCTCGCGAATGGTCTCTGTGGGGATAAAGAGGTCGTCTTGGTGCACGAACCCAACCAAACTGAAGTACCGGCCGTCTATCTCTTTGTTATTCCTGAGAGACAGGGGGGGAAATAGAGAACGAGGTTGACTATAAATATCTCTTTACGCGGGAGAATACATACTGAAAAGGAAAATCAATATTATCGAAATCAAAATCACTCACACAAAAATGTTTCCAACAAAGCTCTGATTCCGCATCGAAAGACAGTCCAGGAAAGAAGTCTTGCCACAGCCCGAACTCCCCATCACCGCTACCAGCTGGCCCTTTTCCGCGTGGCCCACGATGCCGTCCAAAATCGTTTTTTGGCTCATAGTCGCGGGTGCTGTCGTCTCGTCCCGTCTTCTCAAAATCATGCCGAAGCCCTTGCTCCCGCCCTTGATGCTGCTGCTGGTAGTGGTAGTGCTGCTGCCGGTACTGCTAGGTTTCATGGGTACCTGCAACTTAATCTTCCAACTTAATGAAAAATGCTCACCCTCGTACGATTTGCCACGACTTACACGCAGCCGAGTCTGTGTTTTTGTGGAGAATGCTTTTCCCAATGGCGGGCGCACGACCACAAAGCTCGGGTTCGATTCGCCCAGCGCCGAATAGCTGTTACTCAAGCTGCTTTTGCGTCTATCGACACTATCTCCCTCTATTCCTCCATCATCAGATTCCTCAGCCGCCTTTTTAATTGCCGTTACGACGCCACGGTCTCCACACACCTCGTAAGCAAGGCCCACAGTCACTGCTCTCGTTGGAGAAGCCTTCTCGGGAACATCGATGGCCGCCACATCTAACCCTTCAGCACCTGCGTCCAGCTGGATTTGGGGACGGGTTGAAAGGTACAAAGACGTGCGAGAGTTGAGGAGTTGGAGATGATACGAGGGGAATATGAATGGCATGGTGGCAAGAGGTAAGGACGGACGGTAAATCAGCAGGCAACCGGATGATAGAAGCGACCTTGCCCGAAACCTTAACCTCGTATCTACACACAAATATGAGCAATCAATGCGGGACGTTCGACTAGCTGGCGATCTGCACTATTATCCGCTGGAGCATGCGCTGAAAAGGAGCAACAAACGAGCTTTCCTACGATACACACTCACGTACCTTTGGTGCTTCGTCCATGGCCTTGCTTTCGTTAGCAGCTGGGCACTTGCCTCAGAGTCTACCAGTCCCCGCAATCCAGCAGAAATTTCTGTGAGAGTATGGATATGGGGTATGTTGAGATCAATCAGGGGCCAGACCAGCAAGGCACTCGCGAAGTATGGCAATAATGCGATGCAAAGAGAAGGAGCAAATCAGCAAAAGAACTTCCTTGAAGGAGATCGATAGTGACTCTCGAGCATAGTAAGTTGTGTAATCATCTGTGTCCGAAACTATTGTTGCGCATCAATATATACCGCCTTGGCTGGCAGCCTGTAAACATCCCAAGCCCCATGACCATGCTATCCAACTAGTCGCCCTCTCGCCTTAGCCGGCCTTAGCCCCCCTTCGCCGACCGAGAAACACAGCAATGAAAAAGTACGGGAGAGAGGGCTACCCACAGACACACACATGCGTGCTTACCCGGTCCTGCCCACCCTCTTGCCTTCATACATCGACAGAGAGACTACCGTACTTCGAGGCCTGGAATCCTAGCCCTCTTTCCTACTTGCACGCCCTCGCTCCTGCTCCAAGCTCACGATTCCAACCCCGCCCCCTCATTTCCTCATTACACCTGACAACATTCCCTTTCTCCCGGGAAATTTCCTCCAGCCCTTCGCGCCGGAGTATGCCGCCTCCACCGTCGCTCTCCTCCCCGCGACCACCATCGTCGTCAGCAGCTCACCAAGCTGACGTCTCGTCGCCTTTGCAGACGCTGGTGGAGGACCAGGCCATGCTAAGCGTCTTCTGGAGCGAATGGCGGGCGGCCGAGCACAAGTTTCTTTGTCGTGCCGAAGGTATGTCACGGGGGAGGAAGTCTACCGGTTTTTGATGTGAGAGGGAGAGGGAGGGGAGTATGCGTCTGGATGTGTGCTTGCACGCATGAGGGGAAAAGAGGGATGGTGCCCTGAATAAGGCCACGAGTTGCTGCATAGCGGAAGAGTGGAAAACAGCGTGCTTCTTAGGCTAGTCTATTAATTTCTCACTTGTACTCATAATCCTGGAAATCTACTTCTTTCGCATCCTCAACAGCTAAACACATTTCACCCGAATACAATCACTTGCCGGCCGAGACGACGCCCACAAGAAGAAGCAGCAGAAGGCGCCCACGAGCCACGACGGTCATTACTGACCCCTTCTCCTCCTCTCGATGTGCAAGTCCAGGACGAGCGGCAACTGCTTGTGAGGAGAACAAAGAAGGAGAGGAGGAAGAGGTGGAAGACCTGGAATCGTTGTTGCTGTCCTCTATGCTACTTTTCGAGAAGGGCACCATTTTCAACAGCAGCAGAATGCAGCAACAGCACCAGCACCAACGACGACACCTTTCCTCGCTCGTTCAACAAGAAAATGCTGTCTGTATGACAGAAGAGGATCGAGACGCCAAGCAAGCCGAATGTAGTGGGGTCGGGGGAGGCAAAAAAGACGAGGGGGAGGACGTGGCGGCAAGAGGGGAGGGAGCCACTGATGCTGGTGCCGCACTCGCGAGGCAGGCGGCATACGAAGCGAAGATTCAGAAGTTGGAGGCCCAGATGGTGGAGACAGAGGTGTTGTTAGGTTCGGACACGGGGACGATTATATTGAGGTTGGAGGTGAGTGAAAGGCGTGGATAGGAGTGGGGAGAGGGATGGGGTGGGAGGGCGATGGAGTTTTCTTGGTAATTTTTGAAAAGGAATTGAACTCGCGATCCACTGGGGGCGTTTTACTTCAAACGGCTGCTTACAGATACACCACACGTAACTTCTTACAGCGGGAGCTTGCCCAAACCCGTCTGGAGCTTGCGGAAATGGAGGCCGCGAAGGACGACTTGGAGGTGCAGCTGGTCAACCTGCTTCACAAAACTAGTGAGAAACGGAAGTAGGAAAGCAAGTTAAAAAAAATGAACCAACGACAGGGGCTGTATTTGTGGTGGAATAAGGAGGAGGGTAGGGTGGTACGTGTGTCTTCGCGGGGATGCGGAGGGAGGAGGTTTGCCTGAGGGAGCGGACGCATGCTGTCTTCTAGACCATTTTATTTGTAGCTCTGTGCCATAAACTTGCAATTTGAAGAAGAAAATAAGAAAAGGACACATATACACCCTGTTGGTCTGCTTGCCTCGTCGTCACACATCCAATGATCTCCACACAATAGCTGGGCCCTTGCCCAGGCTTCCTGTCGCTGTGGTGCACGATGAGAAAGCACAGCCAGTAGTGTGAGGACATCATACTTTCTCATAGTCCACCACATCGACAGGAAACCCGGACAAGGGCCCCTCTAAACATGCCTGGCGAGCATGACCATAGCTTGACACTCAGTCCAAAAGCGCTCGGCTGCTTCGCGCAACTCGCTTTTCCTCGAACCCCCTTGCGTCCTTTCCGTGTTCGTCATCCAAAGTAACCCCAATCCACACACACAATACTCCCCACAGGCAAGGAGCGGTTTCAAATAGCATCAACGACGGGAAAGGATGCAGGTTCGTGTGCTTGTCGGTGGCTTTTGCACTCTCCAATTTGTAGATTGTATGCCCCCTCTCATCATCATCGCTGTTCCTCCCCGGGGAGGGCTTCCACGTGCCAATAATATCAGCTCTCACATTCGCCTCCATCTCTTCCCCACCCCGCACGTTATCACAACACTCTACATCGGGTACTGTCCACACCGCCGCACCAGATCCTAATCAAGGCAAGTTTCCTCCCTCCTTCTCACCCCCCCCCCCCCTTACGCCGATTCCCATCTCTCACTCCGCTCTCCTCTCCATTCATACTCCACGCAGACATTGACGGGCCGTAAGCAGTCGTTCAATTTTGAGCCAGAAGAGAAGGTGTGTATCCGTGTTGTGTGGGTAACGATGACCGATTCTCCTGCGCCCAAAGTCATCTCAATCGTCTCTCGTTTCCTCCTATCCGTTTCTTCGCGTAGGTCGAAGCGGTAAAGCAGGCGTTGCAAGAGAAGGAAGGCATCCAAGTTGACCAGATTCGATTGATTTACGCGGGAAAGCAGCTGTACGTATGATTACCAGTAGTCGTTCGTCTGGGTGGTATGTGTATGTGTGGTACCTCTGTTAGATATTCATGTCGATAGGGAAATGGGGCGGGGAAGACAATGAGTTATCTCGCACCCTCTCCCGTTTATTTTTTACTCGCTGATATTTTATTTCCTGCTATCAATTCGAGTTTACAATGCCTCGCCTCGCTCTCCTCAACCCTCACCGACTCTTCTGTCTCTTCCTCCTTTCCCCCCCTCCCTTATCCTCCACAACAGTGCGGATGACAAGACCCTTTCTTTTTACAATGTAGTGGCCGGTGGTACGATACACATGGTCCTGCAGCTTCGCGGCGGATTTAAATAGGAGAAGACGGGGAAGGAAGGAAGAAGAGGGGAAAGGTGAGAGGGTGCGGTGAGGATGGGATGCATGTAGACGTACATATGGATGGAGCAAGGCGGAGAAAAAACTTTTAGTGGGCAAAATTAATCTAAAAAAGAAAATGACTGCATATGCCAGTATGAAGATTGCTTTCAGGCCTTGAATTACGTTAGCCTCTCTCTGCTGGAGTAATCCCGTTCGCTAAACATGGATGGGTGCGTGAGCTTCTTGGCCGACCAACAGGCAGGAAGGGGCAACGACAGGAACGTCAAAAGAGTGATGGCAGCACAACAACCAAGTCAGGCGTTATGGAACCTCTCTCGCTCGGCCAAAATCACTCTTACCAAAATGGGATTTTTGATCCATTCCGTTTCCTGGTAGTCCGTCTTCTCTGTACTCCACCCTCAGACTCTCTGGCTTCCAGCTTGAAGATGAGAAGCACTTGGAAGCACACAACCGGCTGCATACCCTACCTCCCCTCTCCCCCAACCGCAAACACAAGGAACGCGCGTTTTCCACCTCCGTGCTTCCACTCTACTCTAGCCACGTACCTACTCCACAAACAAACATTTCATCCACCTCTCCACCTCTCCCCCTCTCTGCCCTACTCTTCCTCCTCTCCTCCATCCTCTCCCCCGCCTTCCAGCGTCGCAATAACCTTCTCCACCTTTTCCAGAATCTCGGCGTTCTCGGGCGAGCTTGACGCACCGGACGCGTCCAGCTTTTCTAAGCCCTTCAATATTGATGTCGTTCATCAGGGGAGGGATGAGGGGAGCTGAGTCAGAAATGAACAGTTTTGGGCCATGGATTCATAATGCTTCTTGGCTCGATCCATCCATTCCTTGTGGTGAGCAGGGTGTGGTGCAGCCACTGGTCCTTTTTGGACTACTGCTCGGTTAAGAGTGCCCCCCCCTCTCCCACCGTTTGACAAATGAATACATACCTTGTAGTAAGTCTTGTAGGTACGTGTGGTGGGTGCGGCGATGGCGGCCTTCCAGAAGACGCCGCCTGTGGGTTAGATGAGCACGGGATTGGCGGGGTGTGAATGAAACTAAGAATCCAAGAGTACAATCAAGCAAACGCCCGTCATCCGCTCTGCCTACTCCCCACTATCATTTCCCAGCACGACACGCATGCACCGTGCCATCAGCACTCCGCGTGTACGCAGCACGACACGCATGCACCGTGCCATCAGAACTCCGCGCATGTGCAATAGGACAATAACCCTCTCCGTTCCGAGAGGCAAGCCTCCTTCCTTTCTCCCGTCCCGCTGCCCCTCCGCCCAGCCTACTCATACGACTTACCGACAATACCCAGACCCGTCCCAATCATGGCCTCGCGGATCAGGAGCTTGACGGCAGACATGGCGTTATGCTGAACGAACGTGAGATGTGGTCGTCGTGATGGAGAGGAAAAGGAGAAGGGATGAGTCTGACTTAGCCTCGAGCCTTTTGGGGCCTTCGCCTTGATTGCACACAACAGCACACGCCCGAACCGCCCTAGCCACCCAAAGAAAATTTGTATCTATCTGGCTGCAGGTCATTTTCGTCCAGAGTGCATGAGAGACCATGGAGGTACAAAAGACATACGGCCTCGATTGTTGATGTGCGCTCGTTCTTCGGTCCACATCATTTGCTCGCTGTCGCCGGGGTGATCAACAGGTCGACGACGACGACGACGCCGCTGACTTGTGTCGCTGCCGCTGACCATCCCATTTCCCTAGCTTTCACTCCCTAGCTCAACTCCTTGCCTTCCGTCCGGTCTCACGCTCACGTTCACAGGTGATCTCGTCAACCTGCAGCACCAGAAAACTTACTCTTCCGCTGGGACGCCCTTGTCACCTGTCCGCCTCTTCCATCACCATGAGTCACCTCCTACCCCTTCTCGTCCTGGCCCTGGCAGTTTTGTGCTGCATCACCACCGCTTTTGTCGTGCCCGTGCCATCATTAACACATTCTAACGCTGTGCTATTTAGCTGCACATCGTTGCGGAGGACCTCGGGTGTCCTCAGCATGGCCAAAGGACGCAAAGCGGCGAAGAAGCGTAAGACAGTCCCTCCCCCGTTTCCCCGCGATGACGAGCAGGACTCTAGCAGCAGCACCATCTCAACCACCACCAAGGCAAAGGATAACGAGACCCAGTCATTTGGCATCTTAGGCTCGGATGGTAGCAGCAGTGACAAGGTAGGCGTGGGATTTGGTGCCACCAAGCCCTCGTCGTCTGTGGGTTCCGGAAAACTCTCTGCCATGGACGTTGACGCCGCATTTGAGAAGACTATGAGCAAGATCAAGGGTCAAGACCGCATGTCCGCCTCGCCTTTAGGTGGTGTGGTCGTGCCAGGTGGGCCCGGACAAGCGCCAGTGAGGGCAGATGGCAAGGTGCCCGTGCGAAACATTGGCATCTTTGATGTGGTGCCCCAGTCGGTACAGAGTGGCTTCGAGCTCACTCTCTTTGCCTTGTTAACATTGAATTTGTTAGTTATCATTGTGATTGGCACGGGGTTCGCAGTTGAAGCGTTGCCCACATCGAATTTGGACTTGCCAGACTTTTTGGTGAAATTGTCGAAGCTGGTTCAGCCTTTTATCCAGAAGACTGATGCCCTCTTCACTCCTGCCTTGGGTGTTTTTTTCCTTTTGTCGTCTTTGTTGGGATCTTTTAAGATCGCTCAGTTGTCTCAGGGTACAACAACATATGTAGAAAAGAAGGAGATTGACAAACAAATGAAGGGACGCAGAAAGAGATAAGAAAAAAGATGAGATTTCCTATTCGTGCTGTGTGTTCGAAAATAGGTAGGCTCTAGGAAGAGACGTTGCGTGTACTCCCCGGATTTCTTTCTCCATTGTAAGATATTCATCCTCAAGTGCTTGTATTGTGTTTTTGGAGTACAGCAACTTCAAGGAAACAGCGAAAGAAAACTTTACATCTGCTCTCGACATCAATATCCGCATCAAGCTGTTTCTTCTTTTCCTACTCTTTTATTTGTTACTGGGAGAGGGGACAACTTTTATGGCTTTGTCAATCCATTGGTAAGACAGCTGTGCCCTTTCATTTCACCCTTCCTAGGACGCCTTGTCCCGATGCCGCCAACATCGAGACAAGAGACACATGAGGGGAAAATGGGCAAGGAGAAGACCCGCCGGAGACTGTGGCTGCTGATCTATGCACCCATTACACTCTCATCATTCCTCATCCTCTCAATCCACCCTACTTTACTTCCCCTCCCCCATTAAAAAGTCTCTTCTGCTCGGTATTCTATTTTCTCCCTTGCGTCGTAGTACTCTCCTCCAAGAAGCACAAGGCTTCGACTCCAAGAAATAAGCCCATACGTATACGTGCGCCACTACGTGTCTCAAAATGCTTTTGCCTCTCCCGCCAAGAACAGACGCAATCATTTCTGAATTACTAAACACATACACGCACAGGTAAGCGCGACCTCACTCCTCCTATTGGAAAAAAGACTAAAAGAGAAGAACGAGGAAGACCGACACCCGAGGAGAGAAAGAACTTGCTGACATGAGCGACACAGCTTCCTTAACAAACATGGAAATAAATAACCCACAGACATGTATGTCTGCGTATCCCTTCCGTCCTCTCTCCTCGCACCCGCGCCACCTAACAGAGCCCCAACAAGCCAACAAACGTGTCAGGCATATCGCTCGTGTTGCGAGACTCAATTGGGCGCCATCACATACTGCATCCACTTCCACCATCGTCTATATCGTTTTAACTCCAGTTCTGGGCCCCACCGCTCATGCCTCCCGCCCCTCCACGAGCATACCCCTGAAACTGCTGCTGCTGCTGCTGCTGCTGCTGCATCATATTCGGATTCCCATGCGAGTGTGAACCGGACATCCCCCCCGACTGTTGATTAAAGCCCATAGCATGACTTGCCGCCTGGGGCGGACCGTGCGACATCCAGGTATGCGCCCCCCCGGGAGCCTGGTACTGCCCCCCTCCTCCCGCCCACCCACCTTGCCCACCCGCCTCCAGTCCAGCATTCCGTCCTTGGTACCCTCCACCACCGCCCAAATGCGACCCAACCGAATGGTTCGCACCATATCCGCCACCTCCCGCGAAAGGAGGACCCCCCGACGTCCCTCCCTGAGCCTTGCTCCCCTGCGGCACCACGCCATGCGGCCCCCCGGACAGGTGGTCATGCCCCGTGCCCACCCCTCCGTGAGCGTGCGCATGCGAATGCCCCCCTGTATGCCCGGTACTCGTCTTGCCCTCCCCCCCACGTCCACCCCCCCCTGGTACCCCTACTCCAGCCCCACCGTGACTCCCTTGTCCTACTCCTCCACCGATAAATTGGTCTTGTTGGTTGAATGGCGCACCCGCTCCAACACCTGCCCCGTAGTCCATCGCCCCTCCTCCATAATGCATCGACGCCGCCTGGGAAGGCGGGGCCGAAAATTGATCCATCCCATAAACACCCTGCCCCCCTCCACGTGCTCCGGGGTTTCCATACCCTCCCACGGCACCTCGGCCACCGTACCCAAATTGATTCCCACCCAGACCAGCAGCCGCAGCCTGAGCAACATATGCTTGGTTGGGGTAAAAGTATGGAGTTTGATAGTAGCCATACCCATACGCTTGCATACCAGGAGGCGGCTGCCCGTAAGGGGAAGGCTGCTGCTGTTGGGTTTGTTGCTGTTGTTGCTGCTGCTGCTGCTGTTGCTGCTGAATGGCGGGTGACAAGTGCGGGGGTGCTCCTACGCTCGACTGCTGCTGTGACTGTTGTTGGTGGTGGTACGACGCGGCACCAGCAGAGCCAGCGCCTGTGCTAGAAGGGGCGCCACTGAGAGTCGATGCGCCCATCCCGCTGGAAGCACTTACTCCAACCCCTGGTGGCTGCTGTTGCTGCTGGCCAGGGTACCCCGTCTGGGCACTCTCTGACCCGGCGTCTACCCCTCCTACAGCGCCGACAACCCCGCCGGGTATTCCAACGCCTCCGAGGTTATATGCTCCATTTCCGTACGGAGGATATCCACTGTAGGCCCCCATCAGCTGCTCCGCTGCCCCATGCTGCACATGCCCTCCGTGGGGGTGCATTGCGTGTTGCGGCACGCCCGGTACTGTCTTCACAGGAGACTGGTGCGGGGAAGGGCGAGCCTTGACTGCATCCGCGGGCTTCGATACCGAGCCACCAGCACTAGCAGCAGCCGCGCGTTGAGCTGCCGCGTTCTCGATGGACTTGACTGACGTGGCACTCACCAGGGAGGGACCCCCCAACCCAGGAGGAGCAGCGGGTCGCGCGGAGGACGAGGAAGGAGGAGCAGAACCGGGAGCCGAAGGAGCAGTGGCACCGACAGTCGCTTCCTTGGGCGATAGAGTTCTGTCTGGCGGGGAAGACGTGACAGACTTTGCCGCACCAGCCACAACAGGAGAGGTGCTTGCGGCTTTGCCTCCCCAGATATCAGCTGCAGATGTTGTGGCCGTCTTCTTATTAGCCCCTGACTCCTCGACCCCAAAGGCGCCGAAAAGTATGTTGCCACCTCCACCATCACCAACGGCGCTGATCGCTTCCCACTGTCCCAGCTTAACACGACCCAAGCTGTCGGCAGTCGCATCCACACCTCCTTCCTTAATCTCCGGCTTGAGACCAGCAGCACATCTGTCAGCTTCAATCGGAGCCCGCCGCTGCTGTTGCTCCTGCTGTTGCTGAGTGTCTGGCGAGGCGGCAGTGGAAGGAACCTTGGGGCCGATGGCCTTATCGGCGTTATTTTTGTTGCTCATCTTCAGGATGTCCGCCTCGGTGAGGGTGACCCCATCAGGAGGCCCCACAGGCCGTGACGGCTGCTGCTGCGACGGTTGTTTTTGTTGTTGCCGTTGTTGCTGCTGTAGCTGTCGTGGTTGTTGTTGTTGTTGTTGGTGTGGTTGTGATTGATGTTGTGGTGGTTGTTGTGGTTGTTGTTGATGTTTTTGTTGTTGTGATTGCCGCTCTGATTGTTGTTGCTGTCTTTGTTGTTGTGTTTGATGTGATTGTTGTCGATCCGGCGGGAGAGTGGTAATTGTGGCGGGGGACGCAGCGGCGGCGGACTTCGGGACAATTTGGGGCGCCTGCGCCTTGGGGGGGGGGGGGGGGGACAGGGTCAGGCGGTGGAGGGGGAAGCTTTGGTTTTGGCTTAAGCAAAGCAGCCCACGTGCCCGTGGCGGCGGGCGGTGGCATGGCAGTTGCAGCAATAGGTTGGGGACCAGGGCCGACGGGCTTCGAGATCCGTGCATCGGTAGGTATTGGAGCAATAGCACCCGATGAGACCGCGGACGAAGATGACGAGGAGGCGGCAACGGAAGAAGACAGGGGGGCGGCCAACGCGGGAGCTACCGGCTTGCTGCTGGATACGGGTTGGTCCCATTGAGCCTCTTCCACCACTCCGTCACTGCTGCGTCCCACCTCAGGTTCGACGATGGGCGCGGGGAAGGTCGGCTCGACAGGAGGGGAAGGCCCCTCCGTGATCACCGCGGCAGCGCTTCGCCCCCCCGGCGTCCAGGCAGATCCATTACTGGAGCTCGACCTGAGACCCGGCCCGTCGTGTGAAGGTACCACAGACATGGACCTGCTGGTGCTGCTACTGCTGAATGTTGGCCCAGGCCCTCCAACCATCACGATGGCACCTCCACGGCCGCTGCTCCGCCCCGCCACCCCTCCACCTCGCTGGCCCGGAGGAGCACTTCGACCTCGTCCACCGCTGCCGTTTATGACTCCAAAGGAAGGAGTGCTGCGATGGCCCATACTCTGAGGAGGGGCGCCTCTGTTGTCGTTGAAGGAAGGGGAGGTCATGGTGCCTCCAGTGGGAGCACCTCGTCTGGTGTCCATGTGTCCGATGCGTCCCCCGCGACCGCCGCGCGAGCTGATTACGGGAGCAATTTCCTTCTTCTTCTTGTTTCCAATCTCTTGCCATTCATCTTCCGCCGGGTTGGCTATCGGAGCTGTGGGAGCGTGTGTTGGAATGCCAGATAAGAGATAGGGAGACACGAGGGGAAAGTCACAATTGATTCACACGAGTAAGAATTGGAGTTCCAACAGGCGAAAGGCAGTCCTCCAAAGACGGATTTATGTGTTGTGTATCAGTTAAAAATTAGAGTATGAAGTTAACCCCCAGGCTTTCCGCAAACGGGAAAAGTCAAGAGACTTTGTGTGAAAATCGTCATCAATCCAACAATTTTTCCTCCTCTTCCTCCTCCTCCTCCTCCTCCTCCGCCTCCGCCACCACCTCCTCTCCTCCTGCTTTTTCACTTATACAGCAGGATTCAGATATCCTCCTCTTTCGAATCATGTCTGTGGAAAAACAGTCATCTTCTCGCTAAAGGACAAGTCCCGACAACAAAAGTACGTACCATCCCACAGCTTGCAAATTTCCTCCTTCAGCTGCTCCCGGTCGCTAAACTTTGTGTGCATCTCCAGCACCTGTTCTTTGGTCGTACCGGGCGGCGCAAACTCCATCAGCTGCACGGTAATTGAGTCATGCCGTTTGGAGTGTATGCATGGAAAGGTCAGAAGTAAGCAAGGAAGAGGGACGAGGGAAACGCAGTACGGAAGCCCACCACTAAGTTCTACCTTGTCTCGCCTCCATTAAAGACGTACCTGCTTAAGGTCCACGGCGGAAGGCTGCGAAGGTAGACCGCCACCGCCCCTTTCTGCAGTGACACCGCCGCGGCCGCCGCGCTTTTTCACGCCTTCACTACTCCGGGACATGGCACCCGAGGGTGATGGCTTGTTGGCGGTGTTGGAAGGTACGGAATGTAACTCTCTGTTGTAGACCAACAAACGAACAAAGAAAGATTCCTTTCCTGTATTGGTGAAGGGGTGGGTGATGGCAATGAGTGTGTCTGACAGCGTGGCTTCATCATATCAGCCAGGCAATTTGTTCTTTGGGCGACGGAGCAAGGTGCCCCTCAGCCGAGAGCCGCACCCACAAACACTATAAGCCTGGACAACACAGCTCAGCAGGATAATCAGGCCGCGGGGGAAAAGGGACATGGCACTTGGTGGGGACACCGCTGACCAAGGCTCCGAGGGCCGTACGCAGAAGGAGGGGATCATCGCTTCACATGACCATCAACTCCGCATATCTTTGCAATTGGCATGAGATGCCCTGCAGACATTGGAAGACGACCCTGCGTAAAGCCAGTTGACGGGCGTGAGTGACAATGTCGTTGAGTGTGTTGGTGGCGTCTGAGTCTGTGGTGGTGGTGGAGGAAGGAAGTAACGAAGGAGACGGAACAAGGGGTGCTTGTGAGGAGCATGTAAGCCATGCCAGGACAAGACCAGCCAGTGCCGGCTTTCTGACAAATTCAAGTGAATGATACTCCTCTCTCTTGAAAGAGGTCGTGTGTCTGTGGAGCCACGGTGACTAGAACAGTCCTCACTCATCAAGCGAAGGAAAAACGCAGAATCGAGATGGGTGGTGGTTGGTTGGCATTCTGTGATCGAGGGAGGCAGGAGGTTGGTTGAAAGCGGGGCGTTGATACCCCTCGATCAATCGAAAAATAGCAATAAAAATGGTGGATTGGCGCTCTACCATATGAAACTATCGATCAAAGGATATATCATCAAGCAAAAAGTGTTTCGGGAATAAGCGCCCGTGTGCCTTGTGTTTGCATTTGTCACTCGTGTCTTGAACATCTGCAGAGGTTGCACGCGATAAATAGATGTATAAATATTAAATATAATTAATATTGTCAATATCATTATTATTTTTCCTACTTTAAAATGTTTCTTCAAAACTTGTGAGCCAGAAACGTGTGGAATTTCTGTTGTGCCTTGTCATATTCTAACGTTTTATAGTTTAGAACACAGTAAGGACAAGTTATCGTTGGCGGGACTTAAAACAGGCAATTCACCTACCATCCAAAACTTACTTATTCCTAGCACCACCACCATTAGCACGCCCACTCGACGACGATGATGACGACGAGGAAGATGACATAAAAAAAGGGTGGTGCAACGCATCCCGTACTGTAATTCGTTTGCTGCTATCCAGCACAAAGATCTTCTCCAACAAGTCGCCCAAATTGAGGACCAGCGCTTTATCATCTGAAGCCGCCTTGGCCTTGAGCAAAACCCCCGTCAAATCTCTTGTCGGCTGCGGCGGCACATGTACAATTCGCAACACAGGCATCTTAGTTACCGGGTCCATCTCCTGCTGTCTGAAACGTCCGTCCGGCTCGAACATGGGCTCCAACTTTAACGTCTCGTACGCGGCCCGATGCCTCCTCACCACCTTCTGCGTCAAGCCTCCCTTCACCTCCATCATCAACCTGAGCATTTCATTATTGGTGCTCCCAGGGAAGGCCACCCGTCCCGTAAACAGCTCGTACAAGCAACAGCCGACACTCCACAAATCTACCCCTCGGCCATACTCAAACCCCAACACAACCTCGGGCGCGCGATAAAAGCGACTCACCAAATACGGTGTCGGGTCATTGTCCCCGGCCTCTTCCCGGAAGGAACTCCCAAAATCACACAACTTCAACTGTCCAAACCCCTCGGACACCAATATGTTGTCAGGCTTGATGTCCGCGTGCACGATACCCTGATGCCCAATATGCCTCAGGGCAATCAACAACTGCTTGGCATAGGTCCGTACCGCCGCTATATTCAACCCAACATGCTTTCCGAATTTTCGAAGAGTCTCTCTTAAATTCATTTGCAGACTTTCAAATACCATCACTACATGCTGTCGATGCTCGAGATGGGTTACAAGCCGCACGCAATGCTTCCTATTCTCCGGATCAGCGGCCGCTAATGCCTTCAATACGTCCAATTCCCTCTGCGCCGCCTTCCGCATCACGTCATTGTTCCTAATAATCTTTACCGCCACCACCGCCGGCCCCCCCTCCCCTGGTTTCAAATCCCGACACCGTAGCACAGTGCTGAACACCCCCCTTCCAATCGATCCTAGGACAAGGTACCTATCGGCTATCACCTCGCCGACCAAAGTCTTGTAATACCCCTCGTGATCGTCCCAATTATCCTCCAACGTGTCTGCTGCATCCTTTCCCCCCCTTGCCGCCGCCCCTGCCGACGCCAAAGCTATCCTCCCCTTCCCACCCCCAGCCCCACCAGCCAGTAACACCCCGCCTGCCCCCAGCGCGGCTTTGCCCGGAGAAAGAGAAAACATGTCAAGCAAAAACTCTTCCTTTTCCGGCGCCTCTACCTGCCCCCCACGGACCGTGTCAATATGTCCTTCATCCATCTCATGTTGCTCCCCTTCCGTCAAGGGCTTGTTGTGCACGCACACGTCAATTGGGCCTTCGTCCTCTTCGCCGTCCTCGTCGTCGTTATCCGGAGTAAGAGCAATCCCACTGGGCCCTCCTTGGCGCATTACCGGCGACGCAGGCGGGTCCTCCTCCGCTGGTCCACTGCCGCCGTTACTCTTCTGGTCATCCCGCCCGCCTTTCCTCCCGCCTTCTCCCCCTTCCTTGTTCCGGTACAAGGCCTCGATGTCTTCCCGCTTCCGTTTCCGCTCCGCCAGCAATCTTTCCTCCTCATTTTTCTCGTCTTCCACCCCCAAGCCACCACTCGCCATCATCATCAAACGCATGCTCTCTTCGTCCAAATTCAAAGGAACCTCCTCCTCCTCCTCCTCCTCCTCCTCCTTCTTGCTTCCACTGCTTCGCCTCAATTTTTGGCTGCTGCCGTTCCACTCGCTATGACCCTTCACACGCTTACTCCCAACTCCACCACCGCCTCCCTTCCTGTCCTTTCCATCTTCTTTCTCCTTCCTGCCCTTTCCATCTTCTCTCTCCAAATGGTGCCGCTTCTCATTCCTCTTTTCCTTCTCCCTTCTTCTCTCCCGATCCCAGTCCACATTCACATCAGGTGCCCCAACGTCTACAGGCCATCGATGTTCCTCTCTACCTCCTTTGCTCTCTTTGTGCTGAGGATGACGATGGTGGTGCGAAGAGTGATGAAGCTCAGGATGATAACCACGACTGCTTCCCCCTCTTTCTCTCTCCATGCTTCGGCTTCGACTGCGTTTGTTCATTCCTTCGCCACTACCCCGTCGTCGTTCTCGGTTTCGTTCTCTTGCTTCACGACTTCTCGAACGTCTCCCTCGTTCTCGGTAGTGGTGGTGGTGCTGGTGGGAAGGAGGAGGCAGACGACGGTTAGGGATGACTTCATTCCCTCGTCGGCTGGGACTCCGAGAATGTGAGCGGGAACGATCCCTCCCCACGCCCATGATAAGCTGTATTATTATCAATTAAAGGGGAAAAGGAAAGAAGTAGAGTGGAGTGAGTGAGATTTATGGTGAATGTGATGTCTAAAGTTGTAGTCCAGTACAACCACCACCATCGTCGCCATCATCGCTCACACAGCTCCTACTTTTGACGCCCGCGGCGAATACACAACGCGTGCAGCAGTTGAGCAAGGATAACGTGTTGATGTTATACCTAAAGGACGTCTCCGCCTTTCAAACTCCTCCATCCTCTGTCGTTGATGTGCCTACTGCCCTCCCCCGGAGGCGCATTGCTGTTATAGGCGCCTGGGCCCTCCTTCCCAGCGACATTTGTTTAAAAAAAGAAGGGAAACTTTTTTCTGCAATGATACACAATGGGAGTGGGGGGGGAAGAAGGGGAGGCGTATGAGTACGATGTCTGTGAAGGACTTGTGCATGCCAGGTGAAGCTCATCATAAAGCATCCCCTCGTCTCTATCTCCTTGCTGTCGCAGTCCTTACCACCCATGGGTAGGGGCGTGGGAAGGCCGGTTGATGCTGATGCGGCAGCAGGAGATGACGATGGTGGTGGTGGTGGTATCATAAAGGAGTCTTGCGAGCGAGGTCATGGAGAGGAGCGAGTGGAGAAATCTGGGGAAAGGATCCCGTCCGAGAAGATGGGGCGCCGCAGACGGATTGAAAGGGCTCGTGAGCTTGTCAATCCAGTAATTGTCTATGTCGTGGGCGAAGAAGTGGAAGAAAGGAGGCGGAGGAGGAGGAGGAGGAGAAGGAGGAGGAGGAGAAGGAGGAGGAGGAGAGAAGACGGAGGAGAAAGGCGGCGATGCCACTGGCTCGGGAGACAGTCAGTGACGAAGCTTCCTGTGGCATTCCTTTCCTCACATTAATTCACGTTTGTCGTACAGGCACAAGCATCACCAGCTTTTTCTCATCGTCCTTGCGGGAACTGCAGCGGGGACTGGTCGTGTCCTCTGCTGCGGATGAGGGAAGCTGCGAAGCGCTCAGAAGCAACTTGCCAAACTCGAAAGCCACCCTGATAGGCCTCCTCTCACTTCATCAGCTCGTGACATCGCGGCTGCCGGCAGCGTCACTCACTCCCGCACCACACGCCAAACGCACAATTTACAGACGTCTCTACACCATCTTTGTTGCATCGAACATCCAGTAGTTTCACGCGCGGCCGAGTCACCACCACTGGCAAAACGATGGCGACCCTCGGCTTGTCCCGGCTGCTGCCCAAGCCGATACAGAACTATCAAGTCCACAAAGACGACCCCTCCCCAGCCGCCTTGGCACGCCTCGAGGTAAGGACATGAGAGATTTGGGGTGTTGTGGTGTACAGGGGACTCATGCCTTGTTCTCTGTAAGTGCAAATGTCGGGCATCCCCTTCTCCCTCCCTCCCCATCATATCATTACACCTTCTCACCCGCACATGGAGTGGAAGGCTAGCGGCTTCATAAAATTGCAAATAGCAAAACTTGTGGTTCTACATCCTACCAGTCTGTATCGTGTCAATGCGAAGCACCAATCTCACCCGCCCTTCCCCCCACCGAACATGCAGATCGCCGGCAAGCAACCCATCCCGCCCTACGGCCAACGCAGGAAAGGCTTCGTGCCCCGTGCCGTGGGCGATTTTGGAGATGGAGGAGCGTTTCCCGAAGTACATATTATACAATATCCTCTGAAAATGGGTAAAAAAGAGGCGGAGGCTGCACCTGCCTCCTCCCAAGCCATCGTCTCTGTCGATGTCTCCGCCGACGGCGAGGTCAATTTTGACGCCATTGTTAAACAAGGCACGAACCGCAACAAAATCGTCTTCTCCAAGCTTTCGGACATGAAAGGAGGGGATGTAAATCAAGATGTGCTCTCGAAGCCCACCCCCGAAGAAGAGGCAGCCCAGGCTGCAAAAACCAAAAACGCCCTCGAGCTCCTCATTGGAGGGAAAATCGCTGCGGCCCGCCCTGTGCAACTGGCAAAGAACCCCGGTGCGGACGAGCCAACTTATGTCCGTTACACGCCTAATCCTAACGCCCCTGGTTTCAATTCCAACGCAAAACAACGCGTCATCGAGCTGGTAGAAGCCCAAGTCGACCCCATGGAGCCCGCCCGGCACAAGCACAAGAAAGTCCCCCGTGGCCCCCCTGACGACCCCGTGCCCGTCCTCCACTCTCCCCCTCGCAAAGTCAGTGTGGAGGACCAAGAAGCCTGGAAGATTCCCCCTTGCATCTCTAACTGGAAGAACGCCAAGGGCTACACAATTCCCCTCGACAAGCGCCTGGCTGCTGATGGCCGCGGCCTGCAAGAAACGACCATCAACCCCAAATTCGCGGCCTTGCCTCAAGCATTGTACATCGCGGAGGATAAAGCGCGAGAACAGATTGCGGCTCGGGCGAAGATTGACCAGAAAATCAAAAAGTTGGAGAGGGAGCAGAAGGAGCAGGAGCTGCGGGAGTTGGCGGCCATGTCACGGATGGCCAGGGCGGGCATCAATGTGGCAGCGGGTGAAGGAGGAGATGGGGGGCAAAGAAGGGAGAGGGAGGAGAGCTACTACGGGCGGGGGGCAGCAGGAGGAGGGGGAGGGGGGCGAGGGGGTTTAGCCGAGCGGTTGGTGGGGGAGGAAAGGGGCGGTGACGAGGAGGAAAGAGAGGAGCGTCGCGGGCCCAGTGAGCGCGGTGGCGAGGGTGAAGGAGGGGGCTTGCACACGTCAGAGGAAGAGCGAATGGCGGCTGTGCAGCGTGACAAGCTGAGGTTGGAAAGAAGGAAGGAGTTGGAGAGGGACATGCGGAAGGATAATATGAGGGGGGCCATGCGCAAGGGGAAGATGGACAGGGATGGCGAGCGCGATATTTCCGAAAAAATCGCCCTGGGCATGCATGTGGGCAATGCGAAGCTGACGGGAGATGAGGTCTATGACTCCCGATTGTTCAACCAGGGAGGTGGGGTGGAGGCGGGATTTGGAGGGGAGGATGAGTACAACGTTTATAGCAGGGCCTTGTTCGACAAGGGCGCCGGGGGGAACATTTATCGCCCGAGGGGTGACTTGGGGGTGGGGGGATTGGATGAGGACGGGGGACAGGAGGCGGATGCTCAGTATAGGAAGATTGCGAACAGCGACAAGTTCAAGCCGGATAGGGGCTTTGCGGGCGCGGATTACCAGTCGGGGGGGCAGGGACGTGATAAACCTGTGCAATTTGAAAAGGATGGGGGCAGAGAGGGAGGGAAGATTGGAGAGGGAAAGGAAGACGAAGAGGAGGGGGACTTTTTCGGGGTGGGGGAGTTTGTGGAGAAGGGAGGGAAGAGGAAGGACCCGCTCGGGCACATTGGCGGGGGAGGGAGGGGGATCATGAGTGCCAGCTCGGCTGGATCGAAGGAGGAGTTGGAGGAAGAAGGTGGAGGGAAGAGGCAGAAGATTGTATTTACGGAGGCGAGGAATGGACGACGGCGGGATTGATCGCCCTGAACGTTGTGTGGCGGAGTTGTGTGTGTCGAGGGATGATGGCGTGGTGGATGTGATAGTGAGAACGAGAAAAAGCTATGTAAGAAAGACGAAGAGATGGAAATCAAATCAAGAAGATAGGGAATAAAGGAATTGAACGGATAAACCTAAGTGTACATTTTGTTCTTCGTACATTTATTTAATCTCTCTGTAGTACTGACAAAATTTCGTGAACAAAATCGACGCTGCTTTCCTGTGGCAGCGCACGTGACCTTCCCACACCGCTTCATTTATCGACAATGCAAGAGCTTTATTGTGACTCTTAAATCATATTCCGCGTCTCAAGAATCATCATATGCCGGCTTGAGGGTGGTGGATGAGTCCAGTCATTTTCGTGAAAAAGAAATGAGAGCTCCGCCCCCTCCCCGAATACTTGGAGTGCTGGGAAAACTAAGCCTCGCACGCGATTGACAGCCTTACCCTCCAATTCCTTCCCATTCTGATAAAAACACAGCATGGGAAAGGAAGATTGATCGAACACACACGAAAACACATGACCGTCTTGCGCAGTCACCATGTTATCAGCTGCGGCATCTTTTTCTGCAGCCTCCTCCCGCTTCGTTATCTCGTTACCACTGCCGCCAGCCACAATCACAGCCCATTCTAGCGACCCCTTCTCGTCGTTTTCTTCTAATACCTTAGCGTCCACAGCCCTTGACACGCCCATACTGAAGCGACCTGCTTTAAGGACTTTCACTTGCCAAAATGAGCAGTCTTGCTCGAGTGCCAGCGAGGCGATGGCAAGCCCTTTTCCAGCAACGACATAGCATCCGTTGGCCGCCGTCTTGACCTGCACTTGGCTCCCCTTCATGTCCAAGTCGTGCTTGACACGGGGCGTGGTAGGGAACGCTCTGTTGTCAGCCGAGCCTGAGCTTCCTTTTTTTCCTCGGGTCATTTCCACTGCTGGTCCTGGTCTCATTGAGTCGTCCTTACCTTCCCCATCGCCACCACCGCCGCCCATTAAGCTGGCCAAGCATGAACAGAAGAATGTGGCCATGATGATAAAGATGCTGTGAAGGGGTGTGCGTGGACGTTGTGTGGGGTGAGAGTCTGAAATGTATCGCTGATGATGGATAAATATGAAAGAGCGGGGTTTTGTCTCAACTATGCTTCTGAGCCCTCCTCATGAATCGGGACAGGTACAAGCTTTGCATATGCATCCCAGGCATTGGTCAAACGCGCCAACGTCTACGACACCCTAGTCTACCCTTTTAGTGCGCCAGTCCTGGCATCCCTGCACCAAAACCTGCCTCAGGCTGTCTGTAAACCACACTGCATCGTGCCCATTTCTCCTCGTCTTTCTACACAGCAACGTGCCCATTTCTCCTCGTCTTTCTACACAGGCATGAAGCCCATCACAAGCCTGCGGCGGCGACCGCTACTTTGGTTGCTGATAGTTCTCCAGCGATCTTTGATTTTAACAGCTGCCCAGCAGGGCGGTCTCAGATCGCACTGGGCGGTGCCTTCTGTCACTGATCCACATGCACCACCGCGACCTGGGGTGGCGGACTGCGACGAGCTTTATTTTGAGCAGCCCATCGACCACTTCTCCTATCACGCTGAATCTAAGTTGGACGGTTTGACATTCCAACAGCGCTACTTTGCTTGCGGAAAGCAGTGGTGGGGAGGCCCTGACGCGCCCATCTTTTTCTACACGTGAGAAAATGGGCAGCGGAGGGTGGGTTTCTGGGTGTGGGCATTCTCGCTTCCTTTCACTTCCTCGTTCCCAATGTCAATGGCATCGTGAAAAGTCAACGCTCCCTAAATTATTTTCTTACATTGGTTTTCCTTGACATCACAAAAAGGGGTAATGAGGCAGATGTAACGCTTTATTTGAACGCCTCGGGTTTGATGTGGGAAAACGCTCCCAAGTTTGGGGCCCTCCTGGTCTTTGCGGAGCATCGTTACTACGGCAAGAGCCAACCGCTTCAGCCATTTACAGCACGCAAGATGGACTTTTTGAGGTACTTACACTGCACGCTGCAGAGTCAGATTTGAACGACCACCAACCCCCGTCTTCCCCCCTTTCTCCACGCCAAACAGCTCCCAGCAAGCCCTCGCGGACTATTCTGTCCTTATAACCGCCCTTAAGATTGAGCTCGAATCGCCAAATTCTCCCGTTATTGCATTTGGTGGGAGCTACGGCGGGATGCTCGCGAGCTGGTGGCGCATCCTCTACCCTCACCTCGTCAATGGAGCCATTGCTGGCTCGGCCCCCGTGCTAGATTTCGAGCCTCTGATAGACGACGACGGGATAAAGTCATTTTCGTATATAGTGACGAGGGACGCGTCACCTGAGGGTGGGTCAAATGAATTTTGTGCGGATAATGTGCGGGCGGCGTGGCCAGTAATTGGGGAGATGGCGAAGACCGTGGAGGGACGGCAGGAGTTGATGCAGAGGTTTCGAATTTGCCCCGGGGAGGGGGTTATGGCGACAGAGAAGGATGTAGGCGGGCTGTTGGGATGGCTGCAGAGTAAGTCGATAGGAGGGATGGCCATAGAGGGGTTCGGACGAGAAGGTATAGAAAAAGGCAGGCGGACACTGACCTTCCTCGTTTCTTCGATCTATGCAAAGAGAGCATCAACACTGCTCGAGTAGCACTTTCCCTTCTCTCCCCACACAGTCTCCCCCCCCTTGACCTTCTTATCAACAGGCGCCTGGGCCTATTTGGCTATGGGGAACTACCCTTTCCCCTCCACCTACATCTTAAACGGACAAGGTACCTTGCCCGCTTGGCCCGTCCGCGTCGCCTGCGAATCGCTCAATTTCCCTCTTACAGACGCTAGCAATGCTTCTCTGTTGGAAGGATTGAGAGAGGCAGTGTCCATTTATTATAACTACACGATGGTGGGGGAGGAGGGGGAGGAAGAAAGGTTGGAGTGCTTTGATTTGGCTGCAGGCGTGAATGAAGAGAGCCTGACAGTGGAGAACCATTGGACTTACCAGTTTTGCACGGAGATGTTTATGCCGAGTGGGAGTGATGGGGTGCGAGGTAAGATTTTGTCTGGAAATATATTATGCTACCATCTGTGTTGTCGTGCGAGGAGCTTTCATACTTGGACGCAAAAAGAGGGGGAGGATGTTTCCATATCTTATATATACATAGCCCCAGAATTGAGCGACTCGCACAGCAAGTCTTTCAACTCTCCAAACCACCCTCCTGGATACCAACAGACATGTTCTGGTCCGCCCCATGGAACGCGGACGCCCAATCTGACTACTGTTTTGGACGCTTCGGCATCCATCCGCGCCGTACCTGGGCCGCGACCATGTACGGAGGTCGCAAGGCTCTGGAGACAGCATCAAATATTGTATTTTCGAATGGCCTGTTGGATCCATGGTCGGGAACGGGGGTCTTGCAAAGTGTGTCAGATTCGGTTGTTGCTTTGACTTTGAACGAGGGGGCGCACCATTTGGACTTAATGTTTTCCACACCCGACGACCCGGAGGAGCTGAAGGTGATACGCAAGACGGAGCTCATGTATATTGAGCGATGGATTACGGAGGCGGGAGAAGCTGTCAAGACGGGGAAGAAGGGGGAGAATGAGAATGTGCAGAGGCGGCTGCGACATCAGGTTTGAGAATTGGTTGGGAGTGATGGATCATGAGAGCAAAGGAAAATAGGTAGTAAAAGGGCATGACACCGTTTCGAGGGAGGGAAAGGCTGTAAAAATGATAAAGAACAAAAGAGCTGCCTTGGTAAGTCGCGTATGGTCAAGTTCATGGAACAATTGAGAAAGGGAGGGGCAGCTCGGCCCATCAACCTCCCCAGTCAGTGGCTGGCGATTGCTGTTGCTTCTTTTTTGGAACAGTCTCTCCAAGTTTCTGGAACACAACACTAACAATACTAAACAGGCACCATTTTTGGATTCCGATTTCTGACTTGTCGGTCAACAACTTTTGCCTCTTTCGTCTCGCTTTGAGTAGATGTGGCCTGCGCTCCAAACGCGCTCGCGTGCCATATGTTTTATCAAATGATCCGTCTGCGATCTCTCACACGTCTCTTACCACCTCACATTTCCCCCCCCTATACACTAAGCACGCAACAACAAAATGCTGAAGCGAGGAGGTCTGATGAACAGGTGTGCAGGCGCCCTGGTGGTACTGCTGGCAGCGACGCTGCGCGTGGAGGGCTTTATTCCGCATTTAGGCAAGGCCGCCGGATCCCGACCCGTGGTGCAACAGCAGCAGTTGCAGCAGCAGCAGCAGCAGCATCAAAGTGGCGCATCTCCCTTCTGTGCGGGTGCCAGCCCCTTGTGGATGAGCGCGACTACTACCGAGGCTCCCGCTAAGGCAGAGGGTGAGACTTTCGAATTTCAGGCGGAGGTGGCCCGCGTGATGGACATCATCATCAACTCCCTGTACTCAGACCGAGACGTTTTTTTGCGGGAGCTGGTCTCGAACGCCGCGGACGCTTGCGACAAGAAGCGCTTCCTCTCCATAACCGAGGAGGGGGAGGCGACCGCGGCGGCTGAATTTGGCATTCGTCTGAAGCCTGACCGGGCGGCCCGCACGCTGACTATTGAGGACTCCGGAATCGGGATGACCAAGACGGAGCTCGTGGAGAACTTGGGCCGCATCGCCCAGTCGGGCACCAAGAAATTTGCCGAGGCTCTGGCTAAGGGCGATGCAGATTTGAACTTGATTGGTCAATTTGGCGTGGGTTTTTACTCCGGATTCTTGGCCGCGGATCGTATGACAGTGGTGACGAGGCCTTTCCAGGGAGAGGACAAGCGACAGTACCGGTGGGAGTCGTCGGCTGGGTCTAGTTTTACCGTGTCGGAGGACGCGGACGGCGAGCCTATTGAGGGATCGGGTACGCGTATAATTCTGCACTTGAAGGAGGATTGCGAGGAGTACCTCGACACAGTCAAGCTCAAGACGCTGTTGCAGCGTTACAGTGAATTTGTCCAATTTCCTATCGAACTCTTTACCGAGAAGACGGAGTACGACCAGGTTCCTGACGACACTGCCCCTCCACCGGCCGAGGGCGAGAAGCCGAAAATGAAGACGGTGTCCAAGAAGACGAATGTCTGGGAGAGGATCAATCAGACGAAGCCCATTTGGCTCCGATCTCCCAAGCAGGTAACGGTGGATGAATACCAGGAGTTTTATCGTACTACGTTCCGTATGTTCGACGAGCCGCTGAACTATACCCACTTCTCGCTAGAGGGACAGGTAGAGTTCAAGGCTGTGCTCTATGTCCCTTCTGTCTTGCCTTATGAGTTGAGCCGAAGCATGTTCGATGAGAATTCGCGGGCGGTCAAGCTGTATGTGAAGCGAGTTTTTATCAACGATAAGTTTGAAGAACTCCTTCCTCGGTACCTTACTTTCTTGCGTGGTGTGGTGGACTCGGAGGACTTACCCCTGAATGTAGGGCGTGAGATTTTGCAGAAATCCAAGATGCTGAATGTGATTAATAAGAGGCTGGTGCGAAAGTCCCTGGATATGTTCAAGGAGATAGAGAAGAACGCCACGGCCTACACCACGTTCTGGAATGGCTTTGGACGGTACCTGAAAGTTGGTCTTATTGAAGATAATGATAATAGACAGGAGCTTGCAAAATTGTCTCGGTGGACGACGACGGAGACGGGGGATGATGTGGCGTCGTTTGACGAGTATGTTGCACGAATGAAGCCCGACCAAAAGCAGATTTTTTACGTGACAGGCGAGACGAAGAAGCGGGCATTGGCCTCTCCTGCGCTAGAGAAGCTGAGGAAGCAGGGGTTCGAAGTTATCATTCTGCAAGATCCGTTGGATGAAATGTCGATGCAGTCTTTGGGGAAGTACGCGGAAAAGGATATCGTGGATGCGGGGAAGGAGCAACAAGCCGAGACGGACGAGGAGAAGGCTTTTTTGGAGGAGAAAGGGACAGAGATGCAGGGTCTGCGGGATTGGTATCGCAAGTTGTTGGGCAAGCGTGTGACTAAGGTGGATGTCACAAATCGATTGATTGATTCCCCGGCGGCTCTGGTACAGAGTGCGTATGGCATGTCCCCGCAGATGCAGAAGTACTACCGGGCACAGTCTGTGATGCAAGGCGAGGAGGATGCCGGTGCCATGGACTCGCAGTTCAACCAAGCCATTTTAGAGTTGAACCCTACCCATCCAATTGTGCTTTCGCTGCGTGATATGGTCGCTGAGTCGCCGGAAGCGCTGGAGACGATGGAATTGGGGAGGTTGGTTTACGATGTGGCAGCGGTGGCGGGTGGGTATGACGTTGAGGACCCAGGTGCCTTTACAGCGCGCATCACCAAGCTCATGTCTCGGCAGGTTCTGGCAGATGGTGGGGAGGGGTTGGTGGCTGACGGCTTGTCTACTCGTGATATGGAGGACCCGACCAAGCTGGAGGCGGACGTTGTAGGCGGTGGAGGCATGCCGGAGGGGTTCAACTTTGATGACCTGCAAAATGAGCTCAAGGATGCTGCCGATGATGTTGTGGATGAATCGATCTAAGCAAGAAGGAGGAGGATAAACAAATGAGCGCATTTGATTTGGTACAATTTTGAGAGGAATGTGAGAGAAAGCAGGGAGTGGTGGGGGGATCACGAACACGGGAGAGCGTTAAAACCCTGAAGTCCCACTTTGTGGAAGAGAGCCATAACAATGATGACGATATAACCCAAAAAATCTAGACATATAACGTGAGACTACAAAAGAAGGAAAGATGAGAACCGTGGACACAAAATACGTTGGGGCGTATTCTTTTGGTTATCTCAGATTGTCAAGACTCAAGGCCGGGTCAGCAAAGTCCCGGGTACGTCCCTCCACTTCCACTCGCCAGCGTGTGCTGATTGAAGTGGATATTTCTGGGCAATCAACCCCTCTGTCCACTCGCGTATGCTCGCTCACGGTCCATCCACCCACCTATACAGAAGAGGAAAAAATACTACACGTAAATCAAGAGGCCGCATCGTTGCTCACTGAACAAACCAGCTTTGTCGTGTCCAGCCAACTCCAACCTGTCAGCAGCGGCATCAGCAACATCATCAGTCCTTGCAAGGGGAATGCTGGGCGGAGGTAGGTGGCGGCGGATGACACGACTACCAGCCTCATTGCTGATGCAGCGTGCGGCCGCCAGCAGTAGCGGGGCCTCGGTTGCAATTACGGGAAGTAGCGCGACGGAGGATTTCAACCGCGACCACACGGACTACTTGGCCCGTATCCTTAATGCCCGTGTCTACGAGATTGCCATCGAGACGCCCTTACAACCAGCGCCCTGCATGTCCAAGGCGATTCATAACAATGTGTTGCTAAAGGTATGCGGAATTGATGCGAGATCGTGTCCTCTTAGACTTATCTTGATGGCGTATCATCGCGCATAACCTGTCTTTCTCTCTCACAGCCGCACATCACATAAACTCGCACGCTCTCCCAATCCCTACACAGAGAGAAGATTTGCAGCCCGTCTTCTCTTTCAAGCTTCGAGGTGCTTATAATAAAATCGTCAGCACGCCTGCCGCAGACCTGGAACGGGGCGTCGTGGCCTGCTCGGCAGGCAACCACGCCCAAGGCGTTGCACTCTCCGCTTCGCGCAAAAATATCAAGGCCGTCATTGTCATGCCGTTGGCCACACCCCAGATTAAAGTGAATGCGGTCCGACGATTTGGAGGACCTACGGTGACGGTGAAGTTGCACGGAAAGAACTACGATGAAGCGTCGGAGGAAGCATTGCGGTTGGCAAGGGAGGAGGGCTTGACGATGATCCATCCTTTTGATGACCCCGACGTTATTGCGGGGCAAGGCACAATAGGCATGGAGATCTTGAAAGCTACAAACGGGCAGCCATTAGATGCCATCTTTGTGTGCGTGGGTGGTGGGGGTTTGCTTTCTGGAATAGCTTCCTATGTCAAGGCGGTGCGGCCGTCAGTAAAAGTGATTGGGGTCGAGGCGGAGGACGCTGCGGGCATGACTACCTCTTTGGAGGCGGGTCACGTTATAACCTTGGATAGAGTCGGGTTGTTTGCCGACGGGGCAGCAGTACGGGTTGTGGGGAAGGAAACGTTTCGCGTGTGTAGTCAGTTGGTAGATGAGATGGTGACAGTGACAACGGACGAGATCTGCGCAGCGATCAAGGCGGGGTTTCAGGACACGCGCAGTGTGTTGGAGCCGGCAGGGGCGCTGGCGATAGCTGGGGCAAAGAAATATTGCGCGGCGGAACAGTGGAGAGACAAGACGATCGTGGCGATTGCCTCGGGCGCGAACATGGACTTCGACCGGTTGCGGTTTGTGAGTGAACGGTCGGATTCGACTGAGTCGCTGCTTTCGGTGAGAATAAGTGAGCGGCCCGGGAGCTTCAGACAATTGTACACGGGAATTTTCCCAAGAAATGTGACAGAGTTTTCATACCGATTCAATAGTCCGGATACGGCTGATGTGATCATCAGCTTTCAATCCATGCCTAACATGAATCGGGAGGAAGATAAGCAGCAGGTGCTGGAAAACATTCGTCACCTCGGTACGTCTTTATGTCTGCAGAGTCGTTTGATGTGGTTTCCGACCTTATATTTGTTGAGTGTACCTCTCCATTCCCTCTCATCTCCAACAACCCACGTACACACAGAGTTCGAGGTCGTCGACCTGAGCGCCAACGAAATGGCCAAGGCTCACGCCCGATACCTCGCTGGCGGGCGGGCCCCACACGTCAAAAATGAGCAGCTTTATCGATTTGAGTTCCCCGAGCGACCAGGTGCTTTGCATGCCTTCTTGACGGACCTGAGCAAGGGTTGGAACGTCAGTCTCTTCCATTACCGTAACCAGGGCGGGGACATTGGTCGTGTCCTTGTTGGGCTGCAGGTTCCCCCTGAGGAATTTGCAGAGTTTCAGAAGTGGTTGGAAACATTGTCGCATTTGGGCTACGTCTATTTCGCTGAGACGAAGAATCCTGTTTATTTTCAATTTCTGTACTGACCAGAGACGAGGTGAGAAGAGACGGAAGGAGAGGAGAGGGGGGCTGCGTGATGCATGTGTGGCTGCATTTAGAATTGACTGGACCCTAACTGTGTGCCGCATGTTTCTAGGATGTAGGATAAGTTCCTTGCCTTTTTAAAGAGCACAATAAGATTTCTATTTCAATTAAAAAAGAAAAAAGAAAAAAGAATGACCTATGCGGGGGAATATTGCGGGGGGCAAGGTCACGAATAATTCCCCACTTTGGTGATCTCAGGACGCTTGACTTCACTAATCACATCATCCTGCTTTATAAATTTATGAAGGAAATCCATAACGCAATTCTTGAGCAGATGGCATCCATCATCGGTCCATCCACTCCATCCATCGCACCAATCGCTTTGTTTCTTCCTCACCCAAAAGCCATAAATATCCGGCAACACTGGCTCGCAAAGCCACCCTTCAAAGGGCAGACGCACGCAACAGTACACATCCAACACGCGCACAACGTGCAAGCCAACCCACAAGAGGAATTCCGTAACGCCGCCGCAACGTTCTTTCTCGTCGTGTTTATGCTCCCAGAAACCTGCGCGGAACAAATTTGTGCGGCGAATCCCGGAAGTGTCAGGTGAGACAGAACATTTGCCAAGCTATTTGTTTACAATACTTACTTTGTGGTGCTCCACACAACGTCTCTTTTACCGCCTGGTCCGCCATCACACAGCAAGCAAGCTAACTCAACACACAAGTCAGCTCTACATTAGAACCATGTCGGCACGCCACGGACAAGGAAGTCGGGTAAGTTGCGGACGGGGATTCACTTAGCGTTTAAAACTTGCCGCTACCTCTCCATGTCCTCAGCATTCACTCTCTCTCCGGTTGGATGAATTTCCCTTAAATTGAATTGCAAAGTTTTTTATGCTCCACGTCTTTACGTTTCTTCACTTCATATCAACTCACTCCCCGTAGGATGAGGAGATGAAGGAAGCAGTAAATGAGACAATTCAATCCAGCATTCAGCAAGGGAAGGAAGCCTTTGAGCACTTGAAGGAAGACCCTGGGGACAATTTGTTGAGCGTCGCGCTCCTCATCCATGCTGCGGTCAACATGTGGCAGTCGGTCATGTTAATCTGGCGCCCGCAGCAAATGGTGTCCGGTCTTCTGGGTGGCATCGAGACGAAATGGCACGGCAGCAGCCAGTGGTCACTTTTGCGTTGCCTCGCGTTCCAGACGCTCGCCATGGGCCTGGCGACCGGCGGCGCGGCGATCAAGTACTCTTCTAAGGACAAGGCGATCCTCAATTCGATCTTGCTGGCCTTCCATGCCGTTACTATGAGCGATATGTTATATTACAAGTGGTATAAGGAAAGTAGCTTTTCCTACACGCCATTATTTTTTCACTTGCCTATGCTTGCCCTCCACACGCTTGCCCTCCTCGGGTACAATAAGAGCGAGGCTATGAGCACGGGGATGCAGACGCGCAGCAAAACCAAGCGCACGTAAGGGGAGGGGGAAACATGCTGGAAGACGTCGACAGGCAACAATTGCCGGCGGGAAAGCATAGGCGGGATTGTCAATGAGTAATTTTGAGGGTATGGCCACGAGATAGAGCTGGCTTATGATCTCTGAATGTAAAAGAGAGAGATGAGGTACGACATGGGGAATATCAAAGAGAAAGAAAAAGCATGGAAAAGACACGCCTTAAATGAAGTTGCTTAGGCTGGACTTGTGCATGTAGCAAAGAGAAAGAGAGAAGAGTCCCTAGGAGAGCGTATTGATATAAGGAGGGTGCACTGAGGCTAATGCTTCAAAGCTGATTCCTGGGACGAAGCACACGGCAGATTTAAAAAAAAGACACTTGTCGGGATGTGAACAAAAAGGCAAAGAGAGAGAGAAGTGAGAGGAAAATGGAAAGGATATACAGATCTAGATTTTTTGTCGAAAATATTTATTCACAAAGTCTCCATCGCTTTGACTCACACAAACCCCAAGTCGCTCTCGATATAAGACTCTCCCGAAATGTTCGCTTTCAAGGCCGCAAGCTGGGGACGAAACACCTGGAACGACTCACTACTTCGATGTACACGCAGATACGCATCATCCTTGTCTACGTAGCGCTCGAATATTAGGACCATGAGAGGGTCCTTGTCACTTATGGCCAAACCATATGACAATGTGCCGGCTTCGTTTTCTTTTACGACGACGGCAAGCGGTGCAAAGGCGGCCTTAAAGATCTCCACGTCCTCAGATCTTCGGAAAGTCACGGATACAACCAACCAGAAGGCACCTACGGATTTGAAAAAGAGCGAAAGGGGAGTTTAGGGGGACAAATAATGGGAAGGTGGGTGGCAAACGAGGAGTAAGCAAGGAAGAGGAGCCTTTGGATCGCCTCGCAAAGTGCGAGTCACTGAACAAGTTGTGAAAATCAGAACTTTTGCAAGGGGCCTCTGCTGTCCTCCAAACACGAACCTGGGACTGGTCTGCGTGGGTGACTGGCAGTGGCGACGACAGGTTTCTGTGGCATCGTTTGATGGTTTGGACGGCTCAAAAGAAATGTCAAAGTACAGCCCGCGAACAGGCCAACTAAGAATAATGGGAAAGGGGAATAGCGGTCGATCTTTCGCAGCCACTTGTCCATTGTACCTGTTGGTGTGGTTTGCATTGTTTAAATAGTTAAAGTAGAAGACGAAGGCACGTACTCCCAGCAACCGACGCCGTTGCAAAGCTTCCCTTCCCCTGCCTCGTTATCGGCCCCTAACAATATACAACACATTCTCACCCGCAGGGACTAGATCTAGATTCTTGTTGGCAGAGCGTAACCACCTATTTCCCCGTTGTAAATCAAGCCAAGACTGAGCCAGTCCAGCTTCCGCAGCAGGCTTTAGTCATCTGGAGCATCACGATGGTAAGACCTCCCCCTCGCAAGCTCATGGCCATACCAAAAGTGTGCGAAACATGACATTAGACCCTATTATATGCATCTACAGTTCGGCTGGTTGGCCATTCAGGACGGGGGAGAGGGGAATGCGCAGCATCCTGCCCCAGACGAGGAGATGGCGGAGACGCGGGAAGCACAGGAGACGCAACTGGAGGAGCGGTACAACGAAGCAATGCAAGCGCATGAAGATGGACGAAATGAGCTAGCCAAGCACACATACCAGCAGATTCTGCAAGGCCGGTTGCTCCAAAATGCAACCGCGGCCGACGACCTGCTCCTCAATGTCCGGTACCTGAGCACGAAAAATACGGCCGAGCTCCTGCAGGCTGAGGGTAAAGCCACCGAGGCACTTCATGCGTTTGCTCGCGCCACGGAAATGGACCGCGGCGATGTCATGGTGTGGTTGCATTTGGGTTCCCTGTGTGAGGCCCAGGGACTTACCCGGGCGGCGCGATATGCCTATGAACGTGGGCTGGAATCGGAGGCTGGAGAGACTTGGGAGTGTTTGGAAGGCCTAGCCCGCGTATTGGAGGCCCTGGGCGACTGGGCTGCTTGCCTGTCGATCATACAGCGGGCATTGCGGGTAGATAGGAACCACCCGGGTCTATTGAATCAGAGGAATCGTGTGCGAAGGGCTTGGAATCAGGGCGCAGCCCCTTCAGCAGCTGCGGGCATGGGGGTAGCGGGGGGGGAAAACCAGGGGGAGGATGGGGAGATGGGGATGACGGTGGATGACGATGAGCAGATGATTGGAGGTAGATGGTTCTTGACAGCAACAGCCCATCGATGGGGAAAGGGGAGGTTTCGGGAACGGGCGCCGGCGACGATTATTTCTTTGACTTTAGACGCGGAGAGCAAATCGCATGCATGGGCTGAACTTGGTCGGACACTACTTGCATCGAAAGAGCCTGGTTTGTCGATGCCTGTAATTCTGGAGGCCAAGATGGCTCGGGGCGGTGTGAATGTTTCGTCGCCGCGTTCTTCTGTTGGAGGACGAGGAGGAGCAGGAGAAGGAGGAGAAGGAGAAGGAGGAGGTGGCCATAGCCAAGGCCGACGGACTCCGCGTATCACCGAGGCCGAGCGCTTGCGACTAGCGGCCGAGGCAGCAGCAGTAGCAGCAGCATCAGCAGCATCAACAGCAGCAACATCTTGCGGCGTTGGTGGAGTAGATGAATCCAAGGAGGGCCATCAGGAATTGTCTGTGTCGTCAATGGCCGAGAAAGAGGACGACGATGCTAGCACCTCTCAAACGAGTGAATCACATGCCCGTCGTGCATCGAGACGAGGTAGTCGCCCTTACAAGGACAAGGATCGGGACGGAGGGAATGAGATGAATCAGGAGAAAAACAAGAGGGCGGCGACAGACGCTGTCTGTGAGTGGGTGGATTCCCACCTGTTGGGGAAGAGGAAAGAGACGTCGTTCAGAGATGGAAGGCATGGCGGTAACTGCAACTCTAGCAATGGCAACGCGGACAAGGAGGACCACGATGATGATCTGGGATGGTGGTCTGCCAACTATTCAAGAAGAAATTCAGCCCACTCACAAAGGGATGACAGGGAGGAGGGAGGGGGTGGGGGGGTGTCTTCTCCCTCCGCCGGTGTACGGGGGGGAATGTTCCACGCTGCCGCTAGTGATGAAGGCGCTGAATTGGTAAGTCAGCAATTTCGACCTTTCAAGGGCACGCATAATAGTTTGTGTGACGTGTGTATGGATGGGGGGGAGCTTACGTGCTGTGAAACTTGTTCGTTGGTTTACCATACGGGGTGTCTATTTGCGCCGCCTGGGTTGAGTGAAGTTTTTTATTGCGATAGATGCAGGGAGGAGGCGTATAGAATAGCTAAGCGGAAGCCTGTACGTGTGTCGGATCATGCGTTGTTTAGCTCGCAGATCGAGGAAATTTCTAATGATTTCTTGCCGTCGGTGAGGATAAACTTGGGGGCTTTGGACGTGATGCATCGGTTGGTCTTGAGGTTGGCACGGGTGAAGGAGGGCAGGATATGGGAGGATGGGAGTCTGCGGAGGGTCGTTTTGGCCCTTGAGGAGGCGTCTAGGCCATTTTCAAGGGATCTGGAGTGGCATCTATATCGTGAACCAGCGTTGAGCGCATTGAGGGAGTTGGATTTTGGGCCGGAGGGAGAGCTCTTTCTCGCGGAGCTGCATTTGGACGAGTTGTTGCTGGGAACGTCGTCAGGGGGGGGGGGGGGCAGCGGGAGCGAAAGTACCATTATTTACGGAGGAAAGAGAGGTGAAGAGTGACACGACATCGACCTGCAGGGGGAAACCTTGTGGTGGTGAAGCAGGGGCAACTCCACCGGAGACAACCCCTGGAAGCAGCTGCCGCAGCAGCGATGGCCATGCTGCGGCATGTGATCTGTTCGTAATCAAGGTTTTGGAGGCTTTAGAGCAGCAGAACAGGAAAAAGAAAGGCAAAGCCGAAGACATTGAGAACGCCCCCCCGAGCTGGGAATTCATCTACGAGGAGGAGCGAGAGGTGTTTGGAGCCGAGTATCTCTGTCGCTTCGCTTGGCTGCGTGCATTGCTGGCGGCTTGGCGGGAGGATGTGACAGGTGCAGAGACGCTTTTGAAAGAATGCGAGGCTTACTTGGAAAGAGAAGATGGGTTTGGGACGCGAATTGAGCAATCGCATTGTCAACGGCATCCTTATATTTCTTTTGAGGCCCTGGACAGTAAAAGGAAGGAGCTGACGGAATGGAGTGAGTGCGGGACGACCCGGAAGCTGGCCACGACATTTCGAGAAGGAGTGTTGGCGTCGGCGGGTGGGGGTTCGGTGGCGGCCGCGCAGCTTTTCTTGACTATGATTCGTCGGAGGTTTTTGGGTGTATCGGAAAGTAAGGAGGTGGGAACGGAGAAGGAGGCGGGCGCGAGTAAGTTGCGGCAGAAGCACGTGATGGAGGAGTTGCTTTCTGATTTTTTGGAGCACGAAGCCAGTACCCTTCTGGATACACTCAAGGCAGCAGGAGGTAAGACAACTGTTGCAGTGAATAATTTTTGTGGGATTATGGATAGATTTGATGCGGCCTTGCGCCGACATCCATCCATGCTGATGGTCACGCTGGTGACCTGCGCCAAGACCGATGACCTCACAACAGCGGTACGCCTTCTGCATGAAGCCCTCCGGCACGTGCTGTTGGTTGACCCCTGGGGGGACAAGCTCGTTGCTACCTACCTCCGTAATCTCCCCATTGGTCGGGCAGCCCAGGCGCGTCCCTATTTGACACGGCTGAATGTCTTGCTTCTCGACACATTGAGTCGGCTTTTTGCAATGGCGTTGCGGGAGGGATGGCCTACCTCATTATCCATACCTGAGGATGTGGCGGCACATTTGCCAGCAACGTTGGCCTCACTGTTGCGTTTCTCGTCCTTGCCCTACTCCCGCCTCATGCTGGATGGGGCCCTGGACATTTACAAGGCTATTGCTCGCGACGCGGTTCCTGCCATTTCAAAGAAGATGACTACCACCACCACGACAGCCAACAGCAGTGATAGCAACAGTGGCAATAGCAATGAGATAATGCTGGTGGGGGCCACGGCAACGGCCTCGGCCCACTCCAAGGCCCTAGTCGAGATGGGGGAGCGTTTGGAGCGCGCCACGTTCCGCAGTATGGCCGGTGTCCTGTGCGACCCTCAATTGGACCCAGATTTCCTGCAGCACTACACGAATACCAACGAGGCTCGCGATTACTGCCGCTCAGCGCTGGAGCATTTTGTCAATCTTCTTGACGAGGACTCGGACTGGGCCGTGGCTCCTGCTCGGGGTGTAGGTGCCTTGACCGACCGGCAGCTCCGAGCGGTATTACAGCAGCTTCGGAATCTGGCACAATTGGCGCTACAGAACAGTTCTCTGTATGGGACCATACTCTTTTCATGTTACTTGGGTTTAACATTTATTGTCCTCCAGCATCCTTTTTTGGAGGCGGAGGTGGAGGCGGAGGCGGAGGAAGAGGTGGGACTGGGATTGCGGCCGCAGCAAGCACGGTTGGAGTGGTTGGTGCAGATGCATGAGGCGTTGGCAGAGACGGGACGATGTTGCAGTGAGAGAGGTCGCTTTTTGAGGGTTATGCTGAAGGCGATTCCTCCGCCTGTCTCTGGGGCCGACAAAGAAGAGGAAGGAAGAGCATTTGATGCGACAGTGCAATGTATTCGTTGCTTGCATAATTTGGATTTGTCCCCCAATGGTACCGCGGCTGACCATCAAGCCGAAGGACGGGCACCAGAGGGTTTGAGCGAGACCATTGGCCTCGCTACTTTTGTTCTCAGATACCTGGAAGAGGCTGAGGACACAATGCATAGGAAGAAGCAGTTGCTGACTGCCCTAGCCGTGGCATATAACGAGGAGCCAGCTTTGCAGAAGCCTGAGATTTGCTCGTCTCTTTTTCCATCGATTGAGTCTTACTTGCTGCGAGGCTTCGTGATGATTCAGCCTCACGTGTCCGCGCCGCTTGGACAGGACGGAGATACAGAAAGTAGCGTGGGGAAGGGTGTGGGAGGGGCAGGAGGTCAGCAAGGACCGAGCCGGCTGCTGGCTTTGTTGAAAGGAAATCAGGAACAAGTCTTAACTGAAGCGGCTATGGTAACTAGTGCGGTCCATGACCAGGACGAGAGCAGGAACAAAGGCGCCCCTGCATCTGCTCGTGGGCGTGACTTGCTACACCTTGACGCGCTCAAATCCAAAGTCGGGGAGGCGGGAGCGGAGGGATTGCTTTATGTCTACACACGCTTGTATGCGTATGTGGGTGAGTTGAGCCCGGTGCCGAAGTTTAGTAAACGCAAGGGACAGTCTGATTCAGATGCGTTTATGGAATATGAAGCTGCAAATTTGGATTTACTTCAAATTCATTTTCTTGACTTGCGCTTTAATCCCCATAGACTTGAGGCTTGGTTGGGCGTAACGGAGAGAGCCTGGAGTCTCTACCTTATGTACCTCGATCACTGCTCGGCAGTAGCTGCTGCTTGTGGGGAGGCAGATGACGGTGTCAATGCTAGCAGCGTGATTCCACACTTCGAGAGGGCTTTGCGTCAGTCAGAGCGGCGGCAGGAGGGAATAAAAGAAGAAATGGGATTTTCTGTGCAGCCCTTTTTGGATATCGCCTTTTTTGAGGACGTAACGGGGACGGAGCAAGGGGCGCGGGTGTGTTATGCTTTGGAGGAGATGGGGCTTAGTAAGTATTACAACATGGGATCAGACGGGGAAAGAGAAGTATTGATCACATTGTCATTTGTTTCGTGTGGTAAACATGAGAGAAACAACTCCCTAACATCCATACACTTGTATCATGACACGCGCATACGCAGAGCATTTACTCACCTCCTCAAGGCGTTGCATAGGTGAAGAGGAGATGGACTTGTGCTGGGCTTCGGCGGTGGTCGCTGCATATCGAGTGTTGGTCGAACGGTGCCTGCATGTGCTGGACGGAATTCTTGAGTATCGTTTGGACCTGGAGCCACGGGATCGGGAGTTGGTGACGAGACGGGTATGTATTTATGATTCATGGATGATTGTGCCTTCTCTTTCATGTGCGCTGAAATTATAAAGTTTGCGATCAGCTTGGTGATTGGCTCGTACCTGGTGCTTCTCGGTTCAGCCCTTCTCATCAGCTTCATCCATCCATCCCACCCTCAGATCGAGGCTCGCGTCCGCTTGGCCACCATCTCTTACATGCGCCATTACGAATCCAGTACCACAGCCGACCCAAACCTATCACACCACCACCAACAACAACAAGAACAAGAAAGTCAAGAACAGCAGCAGCAGCAGCAGCAGCAGCAGCAGCAGCAGCAGCAGCAGCAAAAAGCTGCCCTTTCTCAGGCCTTGACCGACATGCGAGCAGCCCAAGTGATGGAAGAGCGATACATGATGCGGACACGTCGTTGGGACATCCCTTTCATGATTGGCAAGCTCTTGGAAAAGACCGGGCGGGCGCGGTATGGCCGACAGCATTCCTACGCCGAGATTGAAGAGGCGGAACCTGGGTGGTTGTGTTCATTTTTGTCGCATTACCGACTGGCAATGGAGCTTGCGGAGGGGAGCAGCAGCACCGGCAAGATGGCACGGAAGGATGCGCTTTATCGACTCCACGCTTCGCGGCTCCGAGCCCTCCTCTCAGACCGCCGGGATGTGAATGGGGTGGAGGAGGTGGCCCCTCCTTCCGCACGAATGCTCCAGGTGCTTCGTCGATATAACTCCATAAGCAAGGGGGGGGCGAAAGGAGGAGAGGAGACTCTTGCTGCGGATATAGACCTTTCCCGCCTTCGGTGGGAGATGATAATGGATGCGATGGGGGCACTGGCAACATGTCGGCGTCTCGACAGTTTCGATCACCGCTCCATCTACCAACGGGCTCGGGCAAGCGAGCATCTTGCGTTATTTCTTCCTTTGTCTGTCACGGGGGGAGGGTTAGAATCAGCACCGGCATCAGCCGCTGCAGTGGCTTCAAAATGGGAGAGTGAGCGGGGACTGTCGAAAGAAATGGTGAAGGCTTTGGCGGCGCGAACAGCGGAGGAGCGAGAGATTCTGTCGGTAAAAGCGGCAAGCGGGCTAATGCATTTATTATTCGAAAAAAAACGGACTCAGATCGTGGCAGTGTGGTTGGCAGAGGAATGTTCAAATGTGTACGAGTTGATGAACCAGGTACGTATCGAGGCGATGGGTAAAGAAGGGTTGGCAGTAGGGTTGCGCCCAGGAACTTCTTAACTTTTTCTAAATCGTCTTTTTTCATCATCATCAATACGTACCTCTGACTCATTTTCATCATATCCTGCTTTCATTCTTCTCTTCCTCGCAATAGCGCAACCTGAAATACGAAGCAACTCGCCGGCGCTATATCACCTACTATCTTGCCTTGCTGCAACGCACACGAGACTGCGACCGCCTGCTCGACCTTCACCGCAATGTCCGCACGCTTAAGGACCCGACCAACTACCTCCTCCATTGGACACAACGCCATGTCTTGGAATACCTTATTACGGTCTTAGATCAGCTTCTCCTCCTCCACATTCCCACTATCAGCAGCAGCAGCAATAGCCGCAGCAGCAGCAGCAATGAGAATGAGGTCATGAAATGGTTGGAGATGGCTTATGAAGTACACTTAGACTTGGCGGAGGGCATTGCTGCTGTGAGCGGACGCCGTCGGGGAAGTCTGCAACGAGAGAACATACAGGTTGCGCAGCAGCGGCAGGCCCTCCTGGCGAAGCTGGGAGGCATTCTCCTCCGAGCATACGAGGCAGCGGTGGTGGTTCCTGCTGCTGCTGCTGCTGCTGCTGTTGGGAATAGAGTGGAGGGCGGAGAAGCAGCGGAGATATTACCGACTTCGATGTCTGCCTCCACCCTTGAGATCGCGTTGGAGTACGGGCACGAGAGATGGTCCGAGAAGCAAGGACGGAGCAAGGTGGCGCGAGGGCCCGTTGGCACCGCAGCATCGCCGAAGGGAAAGAAGCGAACGTTACCCTGTGCAACTCCGGTCGTGGGGCCTTCGAGTGGATCAGACTCGCAGCAGCAGCAGCAGTCGCCTGGAAGACGCAATGGCGAGGGTAGGGGAGAGGATGGTGGAGGTGGCCGCGGAGGCAACAGTCCCAAGCGGCGATGCGTGCTCCATGGCAGCGAGGACGAGGAGGAAAAGGAAACTCGGATAGACAAGGTGCTGCAGGGCCACCCTTCAGCTCCATCATCTCTCCCTCCTTCTCCACCTTCCAATCCTTCGCCTACTAGTAGAGCAGAGATCATAGAGGTCATAGACGATGGTGACGATGAAATTTTGGTATAGGCTCAAGACCAGGAACAAGCTAAGGCGATATTGAACGCAAAGCAAATGAAACTTAAATCACGACTGTATATATCGGGTAGTGAATAAATCATTTCCCAAAATTTCCTTGTAGTAGAAAGAACATCAGATAAACACTGAGTTCCAAACCCTAAACCTCACGAGAAAAAAATAACATGGGCCGTTAAGTGGTGACTCTATCGGCTTACAAACCTGGTCTCCTTCTTCATTTCCCCTAACGCTCGAAAAAAGGAACAGAGAAACCTTGAGCCGAGAGCAGAGATGTCCTGTCGCCTAGTCCTTCGCTAGGTAGCGTAAGCGATTAAGGGAGACGGCAAAGCGGACGCCGTACCGGCAGATCACGTACTTGACGAGGTCTTCACGGCGAGTAGGAGCAGAAGAAGGGGCACCATCAGCAAGGACAAGCCCGCCATATCACCCTGGCCAGGGTACCTGCCAAGCCGAGTGGGGATGGAATCGGGCCCATGGTCCCCACCGCCTCTCGCCGCAGCTGTTGCGGCCACGACCTCGGCCCGCAATATCTGCCGCAACATCCCCTACCCCACCAGGCCTTCAATTACGCTTCTTATGCGCCTTTCTTGGGGTTGTACGCGCCCAATTGGTCCTTTGCCACCACTGCGCCCTGGTCTTGAGGTCGCCCTTGGGTTCGGGCTCAGAGCCCAAGGCGGTTGGGTCCCGTCACCATTTGAACCTGATCGATTCGAGGAAGGAACAGGAGAGTCAGACGACCACCCCAAAGAAAATGACAGAAGGCAACTCCGCTCAAGGTTGCAAAGGGATTTGAACAGTACAATATAGAAAAGCAAAAGCACGCAAGCCTCCTTTCCTCCCTTTATGAGGGGGGGGGGGGGGGGGGGAAAGGGTCTTTATGGTTGACCCTACAGTACCCGTTTTAAAAGAGTATTTTCACGCAGCGTAAGTGACAAAATCTCTTTAATTGTAGAGATCTGTGTCCATTTTAATTTAGTTGTGTTGTCCCCTCCTCCCTGCTGGCAGTATATCGATCGCCGAAGATGAGAAGGGGGGGGGGAGAGACGAACAGTTTTCGTCTTTCATTCTTGCATTTCTACGGATGAATCATTTCTTGTTAGTTCCCCTCCATGCATGCATGGAACCACTTCACATTGCACTGTGATGACTGGTGACTTTGCGACCTGGAGTTAGAGCTTTCAGTCTGGCTGTGATCGTAATCTTCCCATACGCCGTAGTCTTCTTTGCTTGTTCCACATCACCTTCTGTTTCCTTATCTGTTTGAAATCCTCTCCACCCATTTCAGGGCAACCCAAGGGACATTGCAGCCGACTCGGGAGCATCGAACACAATTTCGCAGTCGGTAGGTACCACACGGCGCCTTCTCTGCAAGGGCCACATTACAAATCCGAAAACGCTCTCACCGGGGCTTGCGGGACAGTCTTCTTTCTGAGGAGCTGAGAAAGGTGGAAAAGGGCTTTCTTCTGCACTAATTCTTGTTTTATCCCAGCAGTGCGACACTGAGCTTGGCGCCTACGACCATGGACACCGCCAGCACCACCATCATGCCCGGTCCTACAGGGTCAACAGGTCCTGCTGGCGAGGGCGGCAACAATTTTAATGCCTTCGTCACGCCAACGGGGGGCGGACTCTTTGCCTACGAGCCTCCCTTTCCCAAGGGTAGCCCCACCCCTTCTTCGTCCTCGTCGCCACCACCCACGAATCCAGGTCATGAGAATGTTCTTGGGGCCACAGGGAATGTATCTGGTGGTTCGCGGCCTGATTCCTCATCCCCGTCCTTGGACGCGGCTGAGGATTCTTCGTCGCCCACCGCTGTCCCCCCCCAGGGTTCTCTCTCGTCGAGTCAGCACCAAAAGCAAGAGGATGATGACATTTCACCCTCGGTGCCACCATCGGAAGAGGCACAGCAGATGGCCGATAAGAGCAGTAAAGGAAAGCAGAACAGTCACACCACTGCCAGCACCAGTGAAACATTGGATACCACGGCTGCGGCCGCTGCTGCGGCCGCCGGTGAGAAGCAACATCAGGACCAGCCAGGAGAGCAGAACGCCCGTCTTTTGGATACTTTACTGACCGACAACTACACCAATAACCCAGCGGTGGGTGTCTCGGACGCGGGCCCTTACCCTCCTTCGGCTGCTATGGGATTTGACGCGACTCTAGCAGCGACAACCTTGAGCATGGGCAACCTGGAGCTGCGCTCTGAGGACATCAAAATAGCCAATGCACAGACATTTTTGATGGCTCAGCGGCAGCAACAGCACCTACAGCACTTGCAACAGGGGCCGCAGGGGCAGCAGGGACAACAGCAGCAATCCCTTTTCCATCATTTCCAGCAGCAGCAGCAGCAGCAGCAGCAGCAGCAGCAAATAGCCGCCACCGCAGGGGGAATGGGTGCGGGTTTGTCGTCTGCGCTTTTTAGTCAAAGTGCTGGTCTCTTGGCCGCTCAGCAGGTATGTATGTGTATGCATGTATGTTTATGTATGTGTATGTATGTTTGTGTGTTTACGTATGTGTATGTATGTGTTTGCAATTAATTTCGCCCGGGCTTTTATATCCGGTCCGTCAGTATGTATCTGCCTATAGCCCACTTATTCCGCCTACGCTTTCTTCTTCTCCCACGCTCATGCTATATGTCTTGGCTCTGTCGTGTGCACGTCACATGCTGCCCTATTTTGGTCATGGTGGATCAAGTCACGCTTCCCTCTGTTCTCGACCCTCAAACAGGCGCAGCAGCAGAATCCCATCCTATCCCAGCAGCAAGCATTTGCCCAGAGCGTGTACACCAAGTATGGACCGCAATGTAACGGGGGGTACCCTAGCCCGCTCAAAACACCCGGGGCGCCTATCAAGACCACAGACAGCGACAAGGGCCCGGAGGGATGCAATTTGTTTGTCTTTCACATCCCTAACGACATGACGAACCTCGACTTATACCAGGCACGACAATTCCTTCCTTTTATTTCTCCCTCCCCCTGCACTCCCTTCCCTGGTCGCTGTTTATGGGACTCTAATTTCTCATTCGGTTTTGATTTTCGTGGCCTTTTATACTCGATCAATTCGAAGCACTCACCCGCGAACCCTCCCTTCTTTCTTCCCTCCATCCCCCTTCCCTTCAGATGTTCTCTACCTTCGGTCAAGTCATCTCCGCCCGCATCATGGTCGACAAGGTCACAGGCCGCTCGCGTGGCTTCGGCTTCGTCAGCTACAACAACCCTGACTCGGCACTCCAAGCCATCGAGGCAATGAATGGTTTCGTGGTCGGACATAAGCGACTCAAGGTGGAGCAGAAAAAAGACAAGTCATCCCTGGGAATGTCCGGCGTGGGTGGATCCATAGGGGGACACGGAGCCCCTTCCTCAGCCTTCTCTGCCTCTGATACGTTGTCCCCTCACGGCAGTAACCCTTTAATGATTGGCTCAGGTGGAGCGCCCGCCCCTCTCCACGCGCTGCAGCGGTGGCAAGCGCACTTGGCTAGTCAGGCCGCGCTTCAGCAGAAGCAGGTTCAATATGGCGGCATGCCTTTGCCGCAGCACCAACAGCACCAGCACCAGCAGGCACATGTGAACATCACGCAGCCGCCGCACCAGCATCAACAACAACAGCAACAGCAGCAGCAGCAGCAGCAGCAACAACAACAACAACAACACCAATACCAGCAGCAGCAGCAGAAGCAGCAGCAGGCCGGTGGTTTGATGGTTGGCGATGGGGGCCCTGAGTTTGGAAGCATGGGTGGAGGAGAAGTGGGGCCAGGACAGGCCAGGAATTTCAACAGCGGGTCGATGGCAGCGGATCGGCCTTCTTCCCAGTACATTTCGCATGTTGCGGGGCTGTATCAAGGCTAGATTGCTAGAAGCTGATATGATATGTGAGGAATTTTCAGGAAGGTAGGCAAGGACGAATTGAAGCGAAACGAGGAGTAAGACTTGATTGAGTACAAAAAGGCGCCGGTACGTGCGTCCTACTCCTGTCCATTCTTTGTGTAGCCGGCATCTATTCATTCTCACGCTGACACACCTACAAACTTTCCCTGTTCCCCCAATTGTTTTTTATCACACGCCGATCTAGAAAGTAGAATCGATAGAAGGATATCAGGCGTGGGCTTGCACTAGGGACACCGATAATTTGGGAAGCAGCCGATGAGACCACCGAGGTGGACAAGGGAACAGTACATTTAAATTCATGTGAAGAATGAGAGAAAGAGATATAGGCAGGCTACGTATTGGTGTTTTTTGTGCTCTTTTATGAGTGAAAGAGGGATAATATTTAGTATATTACTTGAGCATTGCGTATGTGTCCTTGCGCAATAAACGATAGGGAGGGCTCAGTGACAAAGGAGAAATTAGCAAGGTTGCAGGTGACTTTGAAGGAAGAAAGGGAGAAGCGAGAGGGCCTGCCACCGATGGAGGGATATGTATGTTCGCGCGCGGAGTTGCTCTTTTGCTGTCAGCACCCTTTGGTGGGTCGCCCGTCGTATTTGTATTTTAGGTCTCTCCTCCTTATCTTCACTTTCTTTTTCTCCCTTTAATAAAACAACTTGTGTATGAGAGTGTGTGTCTTTGTGTGTATGAGAATTCGTTTGTTTGAAAGTAAGAGAAAGAGAAAGAGAGAGAGAGAGAGAGAGAGAGAGAGAGAGAGAGAGAGAGAGAGAAAGAAAGAGAGAGAGAGAGAGAGAGAAAGAAAGAGAGAGAGTGTGTGTGTGTGTGTGTCAAAGCTGTGTAAGGTATTCCGTCACTCTTCTCTGTCCCACCAGACCAACCACGAAATGAAGTAATAGGCAGCCTACACTAGAGAGAAAGGAGAAGAGAGAAGACAACTAGAAGATAAAGAATGCAGGGGAGAACGTCAACACGATCATCATCATCTATAAGAAACAACAACTAGAAAATTTTAATCAATGAATATCACCTGTTATCCTCTGCAAGACCGTCATCCCACTACAAACAACATCAACGACCGAAAGGGTTAAAGGCGAGCCCCCAAAATCCGCGAGGCATCAGAATGATGGAGAGCGGATGTTGAGTTTGCGCTGAAAAGAAGCGAAACCAAAAGTGTATTTATACATGTGCACGAAGGAGAAAGAGAGGGGGAATGATTTTCTTTTCGGAAAAGAAATTTAAGTCCATGTGAAGTTGGAGTTGAATGTGATTCGAGAGCGAACAAGAGTAATAGGGACAATCCAGAGAGGTGGGGAAGGATGCCAACGACTAAAGTGGAAAGGCCACAGAGAGAGGAATAGATCACTTCATGCAATAGGACTTCCGTGTTAGCACTTAAGAGGTCAGCAGGACAAAGGAGGGTGGCCTCTTCTTTCCCTTCTATTTTTTATTCTTTTATAATACTTTTAATTTCATACCAATAGGGTTCTTTGCGCTCTCCCTCCCCAGAAGAGCTTTATTTTTTTGGGAAGATGGTCTTCTTTTTGTTTGTATACACACGGCCACCTGTCGGAAATGAAAGCGCGGTAGTCAAGAGAGACAAGAGAAGAAAAGAGAATTGGGAGCGAGAACGAAGTGGGCAAAAGAAACTTACCTTCCATTAGTTGTCCGCATAGTGTTAAGCGTCGTTAGATGGTTTGAGGTACGTCTCATTCCTGTCTTTTTCTCTTTCTCTGAGCTTCGACCGAATATTTGCTGTGAGTATTCCAGATGTAGGTATCTGTTTATTACTTTTTCATGTTGTCACCCCGTCACTGCTTTCTCTCAATGTCTTCCATTCTCCATACTCCAGACATGTTTGTCTCGCATGCCTCTCTTTGCTACTTATTCAAGAGTTGGATGATAAAGACCACAAGATGACATTCCGTGTCTGCGTATGACCCTTACTGTTTTACGTCCGCTCTCCCTCCATCCCTTCATTTTTACATGGCTCTCCCTTCCTCCGCTGCGCTCTTCCCCAAACAGTCCTCTTTCATTCATTTACATCATGGGTTCCTCTGTTTCATCCCCTTTTCCTTCCCGACACCGCTACACATTTGCATCTTTCTCCACAGCGTCCCTTACGTTCCTCCTCTTCCCACATGGGCTAACCCGGCTGCAAGGGCGGTTGCTACCGGCGTTACGGGGAGGGGCGTCCTCCTTATATTCCTCTTCGTCGGAAAGCCCTCCCTTCTCCTCTCCCTCTCTGCATGTTTATCGTTCCAAACACAGATCAGCAACACCAGCTGCAGCATCTGGCTTTCACCCGCGTACCTTCGATACGACCTCCGCCTTCTCCCCCCTCCCTCCTCACTTCCCCTCTTTTCCTACTTCTTGGACGGCTGTTGTCTCTCCGCTCCCTCCTCCTCTCCCTCGAGACCCAGACCAGAACAGCTCAATTATTTGTATCTGGCTCCTGCGCGCCCAGGCCCTGTGCTGCCATTTCCCTCATCCCTCTCCACTTCCATTCTTCTTCTGTTTCTTCCTCGGCGACTCTCTCCGTTCCTCCTCCTCCCCTACTCCCTCCTCCTCCTCCTCTTCCTCCTCCCCAGCTTTATCCTCTTCCACGTCAATTTCCCCCTCTAAAACCAAGCGGATATCCTCGTTCAATCTGGCCTGCTCCTCCGCCATCACCTTTTTCACCTGTGCCGCCATCGAGGGCGCCAACAGGCTCAACAATTTCTCATCGGCCTGCACCGCCTTTTTCCCCATGTCATGCTCCCGCAAGGCCATGAACTTCCGACTCCCCTCCGGGACGTCCTTCCAGGTCCCCCTCCTCGCGTTGTACTTGGCGACCTTCTGCACGTGCACGTCCACGTCGAGAAAGGCGCTCGGACGCAAAGTGAGCGGGATGCCTCCCTCCTCCTTCTGCTTGGGGGGATCTATTCCTATGACAGTGGCCTCGTAAAACGTCCCGGCCTTCTCGAGGCGGGACTTGAATTGAATCCTATCCCCAAGCTGCAAGACCACATTCCCTCTTCCCTTCCTCTTCCCTGCTAAGGTTGGGCTCTGGGCATAGAGGCTGCTAATAACCTCACTCTGTCCTCGCTCTACTTCACAACCACCTTCTTCCTCCTCCTCGTCAGGAGTAACCACAGCCAATGAAGCTGCTAATTGACGCTCCCGCTGAATCTGATCTTTCTTGGCCCATATCACGGTTAGGGAGTCTTGGAGGGTCTGTGTGTGAGAAAAGCGGGAAGAAAGGAGTAAGAGACAGGTGTGTGATGAGTGGATGTGAGTGCCACGGAAGGGGGTTGAAAACGACGCTTAGAAAGGAGCTGGAGGGGTCAATTAGAAAAGAGAGGGGGATGATCAATTTTGTGTCGTCGTCGTTATTTGCTTCTTCGTACCATCTCCGCATACTGCATGCTCTTGCTCCACTGGGCGTGCGTGTAGATAGGCGGCTTTTTGGGGGCCATACGTTTGGCTGGCCTTCGTCCCTTTTTCTTCTTCTCTATCTTCTTGCCGTTGGCGCTGACGGTAACCGTGTTGTCATGGTCGTCGTTATCATTGGCAGCGGGGCCAGCATCAGCAAGGGTAGTGTTGGTCTGGGAGGAGTCCACGTTTTTCTTGTCCTTGGATTTCGGGGGTCGGGGAGCCATGGCCTTGTAATAACTGCTCCAGCGCAACGCCCCCCCTTCTTCTCCATAGTTGAAAGGAATGAGATCGGCCTCTTTTTTGACTTTGTGTTGCCTAAATGGATGGTAACGGGGTGAAAGAAATTAGGGGGGGGTGCAAGAAATCCTTAGTCGTCAGACAGAAAGAACACATGTTCGAAGCCCGCACATGCACATCACCATCCCTACCTCACTTACTTTTTGTCAGTATCCTTCGTGGGAAAGTAGCGGACCCAGACCTTTCCCTCTGGTAATTTGCCCTCCCCAACTTGCTCCAGCGCGATTTCATTCACGGTCATCACGCGGACGGGCACCCAGAATAAGCCCCTCTCTGCATCTCCTTCCTTTGTCCACTTCAGCCGCTCCAAGTCCACCAGGGGCGTAATGGTATATTTCCCCTCGTAATCATCCCTCCCTGAGCCCTCATCATCGATGTTGCTAGTGCTGTCAATCTCTTGCGAGGTTATGAGTACCGGTGCTGCCGCATCCGCAGGGCTGGTCGACACTACTCCTCTCCTTTCCTCCTCTTCCTCGTTGCCGCCTCCTCTTCCTATTCCTCCCCTTTCCTCTTCGCTGCTGATGCCCGAATGCCTAGCGGCAGAGCAGTTGCGCCGCTGCTGCTCCTCCTTTGCCTCCGCGATCGGGTCCGTCATTAGAAGGTCGTCATCGTCGTCGTCGTAGTCGTCCACTGGTGACATCTTGACTGAGTCCTAGTCTCTGTGGCTCGTCTGCGGCTTGCGATCCCGCCGACGGTGTCACGATGAGCCTGAGGTGGTGATGGAATTGCACAGGAAATAATACATGTTCGTGGGAAAGGTTGGTGGTTGCGCCACGTTTGGTGTTTGAAAATGTGTATTTTACTCCATTTCCCTCCCTAGCCCTCATTTCCTGCAGCCAATGCACCCCTTGGTCCGAGATCGAGAAACACCGTCATCGCCAGCCACTGCTGCACAGACCTCCCTCCATACACATACACCCCTGACTGAATCATGCTTCATTTCCTGTATCACAGGCACTTGCACGACCTGTCTGCTCTCTATTGTCGCCTGCATCACGTGACTCCAAGTGCCTATTATTACAATGGCAACTGACGACCTTCCACGCCTGCGTGTCGTGAGCCTTGCTGAAGTGGATGACCTGGCCAAGCTCAATGAGCCCGTGGAACCCTTGGCCCGCCATCAGGCCATGGAGATCATCAACGACATCAAGGTAAGTTTGCAGGGGTCATTTATGGCTTTTCACTCGCGCCTACACGTGACAGGTGACGTGACCAGCTTGGACACAGGCATGGCACGAGCATGGAGACGATCCTCCTCAACCTACGAGGCTACTCGCACTCGACGTCCCGCGCTCTTTGCATGGTTGTGCGAGGGGGAACGCCACTTACTGCATGGCAGTAGACAGCATATCCTCATCCCATCCCATATCACTTATTCTGCGACCACACCAAACCCAGACAAACGGCAAGACCGCCCTTCTTCAACAAGCCCTCAGACTCGGCGACATCAAATCACTACAAGACCCCATTATCCTTGGTCGGGCCGATCTCGAAAAGGCATGGTTGTCCCTCACCGACGGACAACGTGAAATGCTCCAACGAACACGAGAGCGGATCGAAGCCTTTGCCAAAGCCCAACGCAGCGCCATCCAAGACGTCTCAATTTCCATTCCCGGGGGATCAGCAGGGCACACCATTGCGCCCATGGCCGTCGCAGGTTGTTACGCCCCCGGAGGTCGATACCCTCTCCCTTCCTCTGTGCTGATGACAGCGGTAACTGCCAAAGCAGCAGGCGTGACGAAGGTGTGGGTGGCCTCCCCCCGTCCTTCTGCCGTGACACTCGGCGCTGCGTTCATTGCGGAAGCAGATGCCTTTTTGGCAGTCGGTGGGGCACAGGCTGTGGCAGCACTGGCTTATGGAGTGGATGGTGTGGATGCGAGTGATATAGTTGTTGGGCCGGGGAACAAATGGGTCACTGCGGCGAAGAGTCTCATTTCGGGCGTTTGTGCGATTGACATGCTGGCAGGGCCTTCAGAGGTGTTGGTCATCGCGGATGAAACAGCGGACCCGCAGACCATCGCGGCAGATTTGCTAGCGCAGGCGGAGCATGATGTAGAGGCAAGGCCTATTCTGGTGGCGACCTCGAGGAATGTCATCGATCAAGTGAATGATGCCCTGGTGCAGCAACTCTCCATCCTGCCCACGGGGGAAACAGCCCGCCATGCCGTCTTAAAGGGGTTTGCGGTGGCGGTTAATAGCGTAGAGGAGTGCATTTTAGTGTCCGATAAAATTGCCCCTGAGCATCTGGAGATCCAGACGGCTGACGCCAAAGCCGTCGCTTTCCGCTGTAAGAACTACGGAGCTGTGTTCATTGGTCATGGAGCGGCGGAGGTCTTGGGGGATTATGGTGCGGGTCCAAACCATGTGTTGCCGACAGGTGGCACCGCTAAATATACAGGGGGTTTAAGTGTCTTTACGTTCTTGAGGGTGCGGACGTGGATGAGTATGGACGACCTGCATGGGGGGCAGGTGGTGGTGAAGGACGCGGTGGAGCTGGCACGCTTGGAAGGGCTTGAGGGCCATGCACGGGCGGCAGAGAAGAGGCTTTTGCCGGCGTAAGGTTGATGAAGAAGTCATGATTAAAGGAAGTATAACGTTGTGCTCGAAATGTTAGATGCGTGTGAATGATGAGTATCTTCATGAGTAGCTGGATGAGTGGGAGAATGGGAGATTGGTGGAAAGAAAAAGTTGTAGAAGAGGAAGGGAAATAAAACGTTCTTTGTGGTTTGTTGCGTTTGGTTCTGGTTTTTTGGTTCTCTTCTTTGTTTTTGCTTGATTTACACGGTACTTTTACATCTCCATGGCGGCCCATATCCCTCTCGGTCATGTCCTCTCCCTGTACTCATACTTATGAAAAATAAATAACAACGACGGCACCTACAAAATCCGAATGAAATTTGCCTTCGTACATAGCACATTTCGCTCACGCTATGCACTCATGCAAAAAACGCTGAGACGGACAAAACAAATATCGTTCCCAACAGGATGATAGAGCCCGAAGCAGATCGCGTGCCAGCAGGAGACGTAGTCTCTGCCTCATTTTGTGCTTCCTTGATGGGAATTTCGGTAACTGAGGAGTTAGATTCATCGGTTTTGGCCGCGACCTTCACCTTTAGGGCATTGGTATTGGCCGCCTTGGGCTCCTCAAGTGCTTCTGCAACAGATTTGTCCTGAGTTTTCGTGGGGATGGTAGTAGTGGTATCTGCCAGCTCGGGTGGCTTCGACACGGCCTGCAAGGAATCTATGGTAGCATCAAGCTTATCCTGAGTACCGTCCACAAATCCCTGTGTGAACTGCTGCGTCGTGTCCAGCATCTCGCCGGTCGTCTCTTGGGTGGCATCAACGACAATGTTTGCGGCATCAACCAGCTTGTCTACTGCCTCACCAGTAGTCTCTACTTCATCCCACTCCGGCAGCTCGGGCACGAACTTCTCCTTGGCTTCCGAGCAGGCATGAAGAGATTTGGATAAGCCTACGAAGGCTGGCGCGTTGCGAGCGGCATTGAAAGGCAAAAAGTAAGCAAAGTCGATCGACTCCCCGGGGGCTAGGTCCACGGAATCAAACAGCGATTCGTCCAGTGCGGTCGTGGGAAGATTGATAGGCACGACGTCAAGGGCATCTGTGGTAAGATCAGTGTCCCGTGAAGCAAACGCCACATTACAGATAGCAATTTCTCCAAGGTTCGTGATGGTGCCATTGACCCAAGAGTACATGTCCTCGTTCGTTTCTTCAGGGGATTCGGCTAAGTCAACAAGGATACCTGTGCGTATGGGAATAGCATGACATGAGTATCACAGTACATGTATGCAACCTCATGCAGGAGGGGATACTTTTTAACTCGTTGCACGTTCTCCTCTCGAGAGGGCTTTTGATGTGCATGGTGCAATACCAAGATTCGCAACTTCTAGCACTCACCCTCATCGGTATAACGCTTGCGTGCCCCGGCATCGTCCTCGCAAAGCAATAATAACAATCCAGATTCAGGACCCGTCAGGAGATAGCATCCCTTCTGATCAACCTCTAGGTTCAGAAACTCGAGCTTTCTCGCTGCGACTCCTTCCAAGTCCTCATCATGGAGGACGTCCGATACAGAGGTGTCCTTCACTGCATTCGTCTCGATCTCACCTAGTACAGCGACGGGGGCCAGAATCGTGACTGCGGCGAGGAGTATGGAGAAAATACGCATGCTAATTGGCTTCGTAAAGGGCGTGTGTGTGACACCCTGTATGTTGGAATGGGAATCGAAGAGTTGTAAGGGATGCGGGCTCTTAGCTGTGACATGGTCTGCATTGTCAAAGACGACCTCCCTGCAAAACACAGTGAGAGATTTTTAATTACTGCGTTACAACAAATTTGTGGGTGCTGACTTGTAGGGGAAACGAGCCGATACAATATCTCATTTTGTTGATTCTTCTTTTGTCACTCGTGGAGCCGTTGGCCAATAATATAGCAATTGTTTAACCGTCGGCGGTTTAAAAATTGGAATGCGTTTTTCCCACACTACCACACTCAAAGAGACCAGAGGTCCAGTATGGACAGTTAGTGATCGAAAAATGACGTGTATTTATCCCTTCTGTCATTGCCTCTACGCTTTTGCATGCTCTTAAATTAGCATAAAGCAAAACGTAACGCAGAACACTCCTAACTTAAAGAATAAATCTTGCATTATTAATTTGAAGATTTGTTTAGTTTCCCTTCAAAATTTCTATCCACCAATTTTTACCTCTTCCCGCCGCTCTTAGCTTTCCGGGCCCGGACGCCGGGATCCAGTTCTCGTTTTCGCAAGCGCATCTTTAGGGGGGTCACCTCCAACTTTTCGTCCTCGTTCATGTAAGCCAAATACTCTTCCAAAACGCGCACGACGGGCGGGGTCAATCGAATGGCCTCGTCGGCGCTCACAGTCCGAATATTGCTCAGCTTTTTCCCTTTGGTAGGATTCACGTCCAGGTCTACGGGCCGATTATGCTCGCCAATAATCATACCCGGGTAAACCTCCTCCCCCGGCTGCACAAAGAGTACCCCTCGCTCCTCCAACATATTAAGTGCGTACGCTGTGGCAGCCCCGCGTTCCATACTGATGAGCTTACCTCGAAATAGGGCATCAATTTGACCTACTGATGCCTTGTGCTCCAAAAATAATCGTGTCACGACGGCCGAACCCCGGGTGTCCGTCTTGATTTCGTTCATAAAACCGAGTAAGCCACGCGACGGTACATGAAAAATCAAGCGGGACTTGCCTCGGTGGTCACCGAAATGCACCAAATGACCCTTTCGGGCACTTAATTTCTCTACCACCACCCCACTCAACTCCTGGTCCACGTCCACCGTCACCTCTTCCACAGGCTCCAACGTCTTGCCCGTGGTGGGACACATCTTCGTCAGGACTTTGGGAGGCGACACGCAGAGCTCAAAGCCTTCCCGGCGCATAGTCTCGATTATGATGCCTAGCTGCAGCTCCCCACGGCCATGTACTTCGATAGACTCGGGCTCTGAGGATGGGACCAGAGTTATGGAGACGTTGTTTTCGACTTCCTTGTGAAGGCGATTGATGACGTGGCTTCCCGTAACGTACTTGCCCTCCTTCCCGGCCAAAGGCGAGTCGTTGGCTGAGAAGGTGATGGCCAGGGTCGGTGGGTCCATCTTCTGTGTCTGCAAAGGGGCCATGACTTCCGGGGCCGCAATCGTGTCGGCCACATTCGCTTCGACACCCGCCAACCACAGAATGTCTCCAGCGTTGCCCTGTTGCACCTCTTGCTTGTCCATGCCGCGCTGGCAAAAGAGCTTTGTGACCTTGCCTTCCTGCAAGACCTTGCCATCCTCCTCTCTAAAAAGGGCCTTGATGGGATCGCCGATCTTAACACGGCCTGTGTGCACCTTGCCCAGGCACACTCGCCCCACAAAATTATCGGTCTGCAGGCTGTTGACCGCGAACGTAAAGGGCTCCGCCAGGGCCTCGGGTCCACATGGAGCCGGCACCGTCTCAACAATGGCTTCGAGTAAGGGTGCCATACCTCTTGAGTGATCCGTATCGTCCATGTCTCGCACTGCCCACCCTTCCCGGGCGCTGGCAAAAAGTACAGGGTAATCTAGCAGTTCATCCGGAGCCCCCAAGGAAATGAAAAGGTCCAGCACCTCGCTCTCCACCTCGTAAGGCCGCGCTCCTTCACGGTCGACCTTGTTTATGACCACGATAGGCTTTAAATTATGCTCAATTGCCTTGCTGAGCACGTACTTACTTTGCGCCATGGGACCCTCAGTTCCGCATACAATGAGGCAGCAACCGCTGCACATGTCCAGCACGCGCTCGACCTCCCCACCAAAGTCGGCGTGGCCCGGCGTGTCCACTACGTTAAGGACATGGCCTTGAAAATCCACGCGCGTATATTTGCTCATTATGGTGATACCTCGCTGTTTCTCCAGGGACATGCTGTCCATGACTCGCTCCGCGGTCACGGCACTGCTCCCCATCAGCCGATCGCAGATGGTAGTCTTCCCGTGGTCAATATGAGCAATAATGGCCACGTTCCGAATCAAATTCGGAGGCGTAGCCCCTGTCTTTAAAGTCGAGAAGCCATTGAAAGACAGACCTATGTGCGGTGCCGCAGTGCGGCGAGGTACTGGCGGTGTCAGGGTACAGCCTGCCCATGGCGGCGCGTGCAGGAGTCGGCGGGAGATGCGAAGCATCGCTTTTAGTGTGCCTATTGAACAGGGATAAAAACGGGGAGCTGTCTGGTAATGGAGAGTGTGTAGAGTATGGGTTCCCATTCCTCAATATAAGTGATGGCTGCGTTGGATCCTATATAAGGGATAGTGGGCTCGGAACCACACACGCATGCACCAGCACTTGCTTCTCGGAAGTTACGTCTCTCGGCCTCGGCCCATAGTTCTTCTTAGTCTTTTCGTCGTCCTGCATCTGTCCCAGCGGGCCTATTCCCGCCTGCGCACACACAGCAGTCTATTTTTCTTCCCTTTTGCCATCCCTTGTCACACATACAGTCACTTTGATGGTCCTACACAAGATACATTCATACTTCTTCAAGTAGAGGAGGTCAAAATGCGTCGACCTGCTCTTCTGTTTACATGTCAACCCACTGTTCTTCTGATCACCCTACCCACAAGTGTGATGCTTTAAACAAGAAGCTATCGACCTGCTTCAACAAGCACGTCTACAAGCCCTCCCCGAGGGTGCACTTTGAGGAAAAAGTCAAGTCTAGCAATTAGCACGAGTTAAACCACTTCAATCAAGATATACCCAAATGCACGCCATGTCAATGCACTTTGGATTAAAGGATGACCGCCTTGATAAATAAGAAATGAATTCAACTCACTGAACTGAATATCATCGAACTGCTATTAAATCAGCGGCCCTCAATCTTAGATCTTAATAGCCCGCAGCAAGTCCACAAACGTGTTGGGCGTGAGGTAGGAGGTGCCACCAATGATCACTTCCTTTTTTTGTCGCTCCATTACCTCATAGGCGGCTCGGAGCTCAGAAAATGACACACCGCCCGCTACAAAGATCAACGATCGGGCGCCCGTGTAGCTCCCAGGTTGCTTCCCCAAACGACCCTTCTCGGGCTTGCGCAAGGAACGGGCCACGGGTTTTCCTACAAGCGAAGGCATAGGGAGTACAGAGGGGTAGACTTCAGTGGAGAGTTCACCTTGAACAATTTGATCGATGAGGTCCTTGAGGGCGCATACATAGCGGCTGGCGGCGTACTCGGAGTCTTGATAGGCTCGGCGCTTGTTCTTCTTAGCCTGGCCACCCCACATCGACGAAGACCCGCTCTTGGACTTTTGCACTTTCACACCCAAAGCCTCGAGGTGGATCAGGGCGTTTTGGTCTTCGGTAGTCAAGCCTGCTGCCGCCACGAGTGTGCGACGGGCCTCCTCGGTGATGCCCCCTTGGGCAATGATGAAGATGGCGATGAGGCGCATCTTGTTTGCCAGTGTCATGCCCGCGCTCTCCAAGCCCATCAGCATCGTCTCCAAGCTATAAATCGTTGAAGGAAGGGAATATGAGATATGAGTGGGCTGGTTTACATAGGAGGAAGCGATAAAATTCTTCTCTCCCACTCACGGCATGTCACGGCCACAGCGCCCAATCACGACTTAGATTCAAACCAACAGTAAATACGACTTCCCCTAAGTTTTCTCCAGTCTTCCCCAAACCCACCCATCCACCGCCCTACCTCTGCAACATCTTCTCCTCCTTAACGCTTCTCCCATCCCCATCCACCCCCGTCGCCAGCGTCTGCTCCAGCTCCGACAAATCCAACACCCCAAAATGCTGAAACCTCGCCATCACATCCGTGGTAATCGAATAGTGCATCCACAATTTTCCCGTCATCTCCCGATATTCTGGAAGCTGCTTCACAATCAAAGCCAGTTCATGGGGTGACATTTTGGCATTCGTCCCCAACTTCCTCGTCATCTCCACACCGGCATTCGCCTGAATGTAATCCCGTGTGCGCTCCCCAATTTGCTCCATTACCTTCGCAATATGCTGGTGCCGAAACTCAGCCCATAACGCATCCGACTCATTCAGCAAGGCCTTGGTTTCGTGCCGCCCGCCTTTCCCCTCCGACTGAAAAGTAATCATGTCATCCTCTACTTGCAGTAAATCTTGGACTATCGCCTGATACGTATGCTCATGAATCAACGGCGTCAATGGGTCCTCCGCGCGATCCAAAATGAGAAAAGTGGCCCGCTCTCTATCCATGTGTCCGGTCTGCCCATGGTACCACCAGTCTTCTTGACGAGCGACGAAGTCATTGAGCCCGTCCTGGACTAGCGTGGCAATGCGGGCACCCAAAACGCTGTTTTGGTTGAAGCGGACGTGCGGGTACTCATTCAAGGTTACACAGAGCGAAACCAGCTTATCGACCACCTCGTCCAAGATAGTGTCGTCGGGGCGACTGCTAAAAAGGCCGGGCAAGCAGCGGGGCATGTCAAGGTGGAAGGCTGACGCCTCGGTAGCAAGGAAATTCATGTTGACTTCTTTGAACGTCTGGACGCGCTGCGAAAGATTCGGCGCGGTCCCCAACCGCTGCATAAGTGTGTCATTCACCTTCGATAAAAAGAATAGGTGCACCGCACCGTAACGCGGCCTCTTGGGGTCGGAAAAGTCCTTGAGAATCAGGTTGATGGTCTCTAGGGTCGGGGTCACCAGATAAATGACCTCCATCTCGGGCAATGGCTGCCGCTTCTTTGACAGCAGTTCAATCAGCGTGACACGGTGCTCCATCACGTCGTACATGCCCACTAAGGCCGAGACCACGCGCAAGGCCGCGTCGTCAATTACCATGACCATCCACCCACGGCTCAAGCCTGCAGCTGCCTCGATCACGTCCCGCATCAGCCGGCGTTGAACCACGTCGCGAAAGTGCTTGAGCGGAGACTCCTCCGTAACCTTTTTGCCTGAGGATGACATGAACGAGCCAGTGAGGATGTTGTCGTGGAGGATCTGGGGCGCGGTGGGAAAGTGGCCGTGAACCAAGAGAATGCGAGGTGGGGGCGTTAGAACTTTGGTGACTTGCTTGGTCGACCCCTGGCTAGATGGTTGGACAGGAACAGAAGGGCGCGATCACCGGCACCGGCACAGGCGTCTTTCTGTATTGAGTATGAGCGATGAGTGGCGGTTGGGCACGGTGACATTCAGCAAGCCGCTTTTGGTACCAAGAGGCGGAGATCAGAATGCGTTGACGAACTTCGTGAAGAGATGTGCACGATGGCATTCCTTTACTTGAAGTCTCTATATTTGCTCTAACAAGCGAACAAGCGAGCAGGATATGTATGCCCATGTTGTGGCTTTAAACGGACGGCTTTTGTTTCTTGCAGACACTCGTTTGTGTGATCTGAATCCTCACGCCACCTCGCTCTCCAACAGGCTCTTCGCTTCCCAAGCCCCCTGCACCGCCGTTTGCACCCAAGAAAGCCCCGACATTCGAGGCAGAACAAACGTGTGTGTCTTTCTTCACTATCAAGAACACGAGTAGCCGTAGCCGGTTCAACGTCAACCAATACACGCTACAATGAGGCCCCCCACACTATCCAATCTGCTCTCGATGCTCTCAATCTTATCCCTCTGCCACGCTTTCCTGCCTCCCATGTCGGCCATGCGACCACGCTTGACCCGGTGCGAGTCTTCCTTGCAAAACAGGCGGTCCTCCTCCCCCTCGTCGTCTTCCAAGGCGGCGGCGGGGAGCAAGCCCGTTCCCACGCCCCGCGTGCAATTCGAAGGCTTTGACGAGGCATACGGACCCGCAATCGGGGATACCTTGTCCGTCATCTACAACCCGGCCGGTCAAGGCGAGGATGCCCCCTTGTCGCTGCTGGAAGAAGACGAGGCCGCCAGCCCATGCCTCCTATACAATTTCAATGGGTGGGACGGGGAAGAGACGCCACTGCGGACCCCCATGTTTCCTCGGGGGGACGGCACAATGGTGGCCACGGTGCATATTCCTAACTATGCCAAGGTTTTGGATTGCATTGTCTCGGACGGCCAACTGGCTTTTGATACGGAGGGCGGCGCGTACTTTCATCTTCGCATCGCTCATGTTCAAGAAGAGAAGGACGGCAAGGTCTACAATTTCTTGCAAGGTGACGATGGTTCCTTGACCTTGACTGGAGTGGAGGCCGCCAACGACGCCCGAGAATTAGAACGAATGATAGAAGACGAGCTGTCTGCACGCAATGCTGGCGCAGATCGCCCGGAACTCATGCTGGGCGAGGAGGTGGTGGATGGGACAGGCGTGGATGTTGCTAATGTGGTGGCATTCTTGGAAGGGGAATTGGAGCAGGCGCAGGATAAATCGTCAATCACCGGGGATATTGAAGACTTGTTGCTGGAGACGGGGGATGCGGGAGGGGAGGCTGCAAGGCAGTTGGCCTCGACGGGATCCATTGGTGTGCATGTCGCGGCGCTGAAGGACGTGGGTAATATCCCGCAGCAACTGCGGGCAGAGGCAATCGCAGTGGGGGAGCAGCTGGGGATCAGCTCGAGTATGATTATCAATGAGCTGAGAGAGGCATTTGACAGTGTGACGGACGCCGAACTGTTGACCTTTGCGGAGCTGCCACAAGCATTAAGCAAAATGGGGTTTGACCGTCTAAGCACGGAGGAGCTGGAGAAGTTGTGCTTGACGGTTCAGGGGTTAGAGGTACCGAAGGGGGGGGGGAGGTTGCTGAGTTTAGAGCATTTTATGAGAATTTTCTTCATTTTGGATGAGGAGAATGTGGGGATTACGATTGTGTAGGGAGGAAGGGAACGAGGGAGGGAAGGAGGGGTGTGAGGATCATAGGGAATGAGGGGTGTAAGGATCTTAGGTCAGGGAAATTAGTGAAATGAAGCGGAAATGGACGGAAGAAAGAGAGGAAGAGGCGTCTGTTGTGTAGAGGAATGGGACACCACAAGAGTAGTAGGCGCCCCAGTCACGTGCATGCATGCAAGAGCCGGCAAAAATAGAGCACAAAGCCAAATTAAGGGATGAATTTTGGACAAGAAGAGGAAGAAGAGGGTGATTACAAAGATGGAGAAAGGTCGAAAATGTAGACACCTTTTTTGTGTGATGGGTGGGAACGGAGAGCAAAGCACAATGTCTCGACCAAGACGACGGCAAAGCTTAACCGAGGCGCGGACGCCGCCAGCCAGGTGCACAACAACCGGGTATCTTGGACTGATATCTCCCTTTTCCTTCTTCATTGTTTGCTGGCACATTTTCGGCAGCTGTTGCTCTCCCTCACTTTGTGCAAATTCGCTGGCGTTTCGCGAGAGCTAATTCCTAACCTATAGTTTCTCTTTCTTTTCAATTCCTTCGTATGCTGTTCATCCGACTTGATCAAGATCCAAGAACCAACACCTCCCTCCATCCCTCCCTCTCTCCCTCCTCCTCTACCTCCATCCCTCCTTCTTAATTGTTCCCTACGTACATGTCGGGATCCTGTATATTCGCCCCTACCACCCCCCCCCCCCACCCATGGTGCTCATCCCCTCCCTCCATCATCTCCTCCTCCTCCTCCTCCTCCTCCTCTCCCTCCTCCTCCTCCGCCGAACTCTCCCCTTCCATCCTCCCCTCCCTCCCCCCACCCCTCCCTCTCCCACCCACAAAGCCCCCCGTGATTCCCATCGAATGCGACTGGCTCAAACGCCCACCAGCCAGAAACCCCCTTCTTCCTCCCTCCCTCCCTCCCACTCCTCCTCCATCCACACACACACCATGCTCCACCAAACTCGTTCTCAACAGCATCGCCCTCACCTCCCTCAGGAAATCCTTGCCCATCCCAAACACTTTCTTATACCCCTCCTCCCTCGGGTCCACCTGACGCCTGTGCAATGTCTTCTTCTGACTGTCCACACGTGCCGGCAACCGATTACTCCGGATCAATTGGGCCACCTCCTTTTCCATCTCCCCCACCGGCGCACCAAACGCCTCGCTCATCCTCGCCAAGTCCACGCTCAGATACGGCGAAAAATACTGCAAGAAGCATCTCTCGCGTATCTGTTGGTATAAAACACTCACATGCCGTGCTAGATGTAAGTCCAGCATTAACTCCCCCTTCATCGCACCCAAGACCCTCAAGCAGCCCCCATACTTCGAGCCACAGAAATCATAAATCAGCTCCCGCATCCATGGGACCAGATCTAGTAAGCCCCTAAAAGCCATGTTATCCACCACCCGTCGTCGCAGTTCCGTCCGATCAAGCGAGGCCAACGCGCACAACCCCCCATACACCGCCACGTCCTCCGCAGCCAGGACCTGAGCGAAGGGAGCAGGAGCATTATCGTTAGGCTTATCCTTCGTCAGCCCCGCAACCCCACACTCAAGAAATTTCCGTGCAGCGTTCGTATAGTGCTGTTGGGAGAGTTGAACGAGCCCGGCGGCAGCCTTGAGCTTGTGCCGGGCCTTGGGATCGTTCAAGTCAGGGGTATGTTCGGCTTTGGTGACGTAGGTGTTGACATGCGAGAAGCTTTCGAGCCCCACGGCCACCTTGATCACGTTCAGGCACATATCGACGCTATGACGGGTCATGGAGCAGTAGTCCCGGGTACGGACAAAGTTCTTCAAGGCATTATCCAAATCACCACGGGCATAATAAAATTCCCCCAAATCTTGATAGCCCAATCGAATGCTCTCCTTCGCCAAACTCGTCCGCGAACTCTGCAAATCACTCTCTAACCGTTCCTTCTGTGCCGCTGCCTGTTTCTCAAGCCCATCCGCCCATGCAGAGTCCAGCTGATACGCAGGACCTAAACGGCCAGCAACCAAACCCACCACCTCCCGGTACAGCTCCACATTCATCGATCCCCGCTCTTTCAGGGT